>LPNX010948763.1:0-200867 GCA_001517045.1 Pseudotsuga menziesii
TATATATCGATAATCATAAAGTCCACAAATAATAGACTACAAAATAATAAAGTGCAAAATAATAATGTCAACAAATAACAGTCTACAAATCACTCCTATGCCATTGATCAAGAGATCGACCATCATGGAAACTACCACCAGCTGCACTACGCCCCTGGTCTTGGTCATGCACATCAAACAAAAAATTTCCCAGGTCTGAGAACTGTAGAAGTTAAAACCGTGAACTCTGCAAGTCAGTTACATAACACATATTTAAATTACATGTACAGAATGTGAGAAATAATTAAATTTATATATGAAACACGGATCTATGAACTCACCTCACTCGAGTTGAGTGTCAGGTTTGGGAGGCTAGGTATCTATCGAGACAATCATTCATCAAGACCCAATCGATGAGCGGCAACTCACTCATCTGTAAACATCACAGAGGCTTCAACGCCCTCATCTGCAATTGCCCGTGTCTGTGTCTGTTTCCATGACATGAAAATAGTTATATTAATGAATTACAGTTTGAACTTGAGAATTACAATTGAACATGTAAATTATAATATAAACATAAATATGCAAACAATTCGAACAGGTGATAACTAGTACCTCGTCGATTGGCGTGTCATGAGTAGGACTTGAGCGAGGCTATGTAGAATAATGTGCAATTCCCTTGCCTCTATCCTTTACAATATGAACAAGATAAATGAGGAAAGTTGGAACAAACCAAAATATTGCGTGTTCAACAATTGACTTGAATTTAGAAATTCAAATTTAGGATGACAGTTAACACATACCTCATCGACGTGGGCAGATGAAACTGCAACGGGACCTCAAATAGATGCATCACTGCCAAATAGGACCTCCATGAAATCAGACTCCTGCATGGAGGTATAACATAAATAAAAGTATTAGTTAAAAAAATATATACCTGACAATCATAACAATCAAATGATGACAATAAAGATATACCTATCCCATCGGTCAAGGCCTGCATCTCTGATGTAGTATAAAATATGCATCACACGCCATGATAGCATACTACAACATTGAGTTGTGATCAAGAATTTTGAGAACATCATCGTTTACCCATTGTAACTCAGGCTTTGCAGGTGCAGTGGGTGCTCTACGTCTCTCTGCCTACACAACCATCATGCCACAATGCATTGTCATGAGTGTCGCCTCTGCCAATGCACCACGCTCCTCAGTCGCTAGCTGAGATGACATAGCTACATCATTGACCCTAAGCATGGTCCTAGCAGGGATAACTACCAATGGATCTGGCTCTGGCTAAGCTGCAGGGTCTCTCCTAGCCCCAGGACGCGCATGACTGTGTCCCCCACCAGCACCATAGAAGCTCGATGGTGTGCTAGTGTAATCTGGGTGCATATCCAGGACAAATTCCACATAGATATGTTTTTCAAAGTATAGTGGGACCTGGTCATGGTGGGGAAACATGCCCCATGCTCCAATGAACCTGTCATATACATAAGGCGCTGCAGCCTCTAGCTTAAACTCCTTGATTCTAAGTAGTTGACCAAAGGCGCGGTCATGAGGGATATCAAATAATGCTCCCTTCACATCATGGCCAGCTGTTGCATCTGTCACTGCAGCTCAGTCATCAGGACCCTTCACAGTGGCCCTTCTTCTCTAACATGCAGAGGCCCAAAGAGAACTCAATGGTCCGATGGACTTGTAAACCTTCAATAGATTGTCTACTACCTCTAACATCATCTCCATCGAACGTGATGAGGGAGAGTTCTTAGGAATGGTCTTGATGTTTTCCTGCAAACACGCACGCTCCATGGTAATGTCTTGTAGCGTGATACATGTGATATCATCTTCCCATGGTGCTTCCTCGGGAGGGTCTGAAAATTAGCATTTGAAAAATTAGATGAAAACACAAATGTTAGTACTGATAACATTTAATGTTAGATGAAAACATAAATTAAAGGTACTGATAACTGAAATAAATATATATATGCATTTAATGTACCTGTCTCATGGGGAACCTCCCCACTGACACCAATAGTATCATGATCCTCATCACTCACATGCACAGAGCGGCTGCCAGAGCGGTTGTCGCTCATCTCCCCAGCAAGAGAGTATGTTAGCATAGAACGCCTAGGCGAACCTGTGAAAATAGAGACATACAAGTTTATGATTAAATATACACATGTGAAAAAATTTAATTTGATGTAACTAACAACAAAGAGTACATCATGCACAATTTTATACTTACGATTCCTCCGTCGACCTCCGGGGAGAGGAATGGCCGCAGATCCGCTAGTGCTCTGCCTTTGGCGAACCGAAGATCCCCATTGTAGAGATGCATCTACATGAAATAAGGCATATTAAATTAATTTTTGTAAATAACTCAATGTACAAGTAACTCCATATATGGATAAGAGCAAAAAACTCTTACTCAAAAAACCACCAAAAATTTACAAAACAAAATGGATTGATGAGTTTTTTGTTTTTGCTTTGAAGGTGATGTGAAGAAGACTATAGAATATGTGGTGTGATCGAGGTTATGATTTATTTTCATAATGTTGAATACTCCTTTATTTCTTGTTCAATTTGAGATTATGGACATGTGGTACTTATTTGGGTGAAGCTTCCTAAAATACGAGTTGAATTCTAGTCACTAAAGGTTTTTCAGGTTATAGGAAATGCTTTGTGAGTTTTCGATGGGGTGGAAATGAGTTAAAAATACTTGGGATTTTAAACTAATTCCTATAGATATTTATAATTTTAAACTAATTTTAAAGTTATAATTATGTAAAAAATTTCATCTATTTTTTAAAAATTAAATTACAATTCCAGTTTTCCATAATTTAATGTATAAATTTATATATTTTATTAGTAATATATTTACTATTATTTTAAAATATTCTAAATTTATAATTTATAATTTTCGAAATGTTGAATATAAATCTATATATTTTTTCTACAAAATATCAAAATATAATTTTATCTTAAATTGTGGAT
The DNA here is from genome assembly GCA_001517045.1 of Pseudotsuga menziesii. Classification (NCBI taxonomy): domain Eukaryota; kingdom Viridiplantae; phylum Streptophyta; class Pinopsida; order Pinales; family Pinaceae; genus Pseudotsuga; species Pseudotsuga menziesii. The sequence goes on from LPNX010948763.1 coordinate 2,977, forward strand.
TTCTATTAATTTTTTAATTTGATATTATTTAAAATAATTTAAATCATAAAATTCTATTAAATTTTTAATTTGATTTTTTTTTCAAATTTACACACTTATTTATAAATGTTTCTTTCCTTAGAAAAAAATAAAATAAAATCCATACTTTTGTTTGAGCTTAAAAAAAACTAAAATACATAAGTACATTTTTCGATAAATTAAAATCAAAATATGTTAAAATATATATATTTAAAATATATATAATTAGAATATATATATGTGTGTGTGTGTTTTCCTTAGAAAAAAAAATCCATGCTTTTGTTTGAGCTTCAACAAAAACTAAAATACATAAGTACATTATTCAATAAACTAAAATCAAAGATGTCAAAATATATATATTTAAAATATATATATGATCAAAATATTTAAAGCAAAATATATGTGTTGTTTAGATAAATGCCTACGTTGGTTTAAGGTTCATGATTATCTCGCATCTAGGGTTTGTATTTTTTTCAATCCTCCGTGTATTCTCGGAGGATTGAAAAAATTCAGGCAACATTTCTGCTTGTCGAACTCTCATTTAAAAATTAAACCGACAACATAAATGCTACCGGTTTACAAAATATATATAAAACAAAAAATTAAATATTAAATAAAAAACAAATTTCAATTTTATAAATATTTTAAATGCTACTGGCAACATTTCTGCTAGCCGGCACACATTGCAAACATACTAGGCAAAAAATAAAAACCTAAAAACATCTATAATAATGATTTTTTTCACTTTTAACCTAACATTTTAAAACTTAATAAAAAAATTAAAATTCCATTTATATTTCAAAAAACAAGCATTGAGGGTTACCTCTCTCCTCCAACATTCCAGTGAAAGGGAGCGTGGCTTGTGTGGTTGGTCAGCCAAGGTCTCTGGGGGCACGGCTGCACAGGCGACGTGTTCGGGTACACGGACACTCGGTCGATGTATGTGCTTGATCGAGGGATTTTTTGGCGAAATGGATTGTGGCTACAGGTGCGCGTGACCCTTTTTATATTTTTTTAAAAATAGGAAACTCGATCGAGGTATGAAGCTTGATCGAGGTTCGTAGCTCGATCGAGGTCACTAAATCGATCGAGGGTTAGCTAAACCCTCGATCGAGGTATCAAAACTTCGATCGAGGGTGCGCTTTTTGCATTTCACCGAAAATATGTTGCCAAATATTGTTACCCACCTCCATGGATGCACCCATAAGTAAGATTTATCATCTCAAGTGTTAGAGCCTCCTTCGATAAGATATCCGCACTAGTATTGTGCTCCCTGTAAATGTGCAAGAACAATATTAAATGGATTAACGAACACATCCATAATGCATCCCAACCATGGAGAAATGTTTGAATCTAGTTTAAAATTGTTAATGTAGTTACTTAATATAAATGTCGCATTGCTACATTTATCGAGTGATATGTTCCATTACAACATTTATCCACTTTTAAGCTAGATTGGGACATTTCTCCTATACCATGCTTCAGCTTTTGTAAACTTAATAACTTAGTAATCAGCTATGCTAAACTTAAAACTTAATAAATAACCTTCTATTAACATTTCCCTTCACAACTAAGTTATATTAAGTAATTACATTAATAATTCTTTTATTCATCTGCCTTTTTTCCAGTAGAAAAATATATGTGCCTTGATATTCATTAAGAATCAAAAGAACCAAAATACATATCTATGAAACTAAGTATCATTTACATTTGTCGTCATATGAACATTTAAAGACTAGGGGAGAGGAGGGTGGTAGAAGTCATGACTAGGATGGTGACAAAAAACAGAAAACCCTAACTCTCTACAATCAGAACTTCAACATAGCCCAAGGGAGTACAATACCAGTCCTGAAATATTATCTAAGGAGACTCAAAGGCGTGAATGTTCCCCTCACTAATACAAAATATTCTAGATGAATCCATAATCATCTCATATATGAGTTTTAATAAAGAAACATCCTCCATCCGAGTTACATATCCTTTTGGAAGAACATGAAATATTTTTTCCTTATGGACTCACCATCCAAAAATATCGTATAAGTAAGATTTATCATTTGAAGTGTTAGAGCTTCCTTACATAAGATATCAGCACTTGTATTGTGCTCCCTATAAATCTACATGAACAATATTAAAATGCATTATCGAACACATCCATAATGCATTCCCACCATGGAGAAATGTCCCAATCTAGCTTAACACTAGACGAATGTTGTATATTTATATTAATCAAGATACCAAACTAACTATAGGCAAAGCATTTGACAAGGTAAATTTATTTATTAATAGTTTGTTAAAAACATAACATAAAAAAATATAGATTTTTTTAGTAAATATATAATCCCAAAATTCTTATAAAAGATGTTATTTATATTTGGTTAGATATTACAATGTAACAATTAGCTAAAATAATATAATACCAAAACTATTTAATTTTTTTTAAATTATAATCATATCATAACAATCTGATGGGTTTTATCTTTTCATTGTATTTGTAATCTAATGGGTTATGTCTTTTGATTATGATAGAATGGGTTATGTATTTTCATTAAAATATAGAAATATAGAAATATTTTAATGATTTGTATAAGTTTACCAAAAAATATTCTAAAGAGAGTCAAGAAAAGTTCAGTTATTATTTTTTGAACTTGAATTTTATCTAACTATTGATTATTTATCTAATATTATTTAAGAAAAATAAATATTTTATAAAAAAAAATGTATTTAAGTTAATAACTACAATATTTTAAATATAAAATATAGTATTTTTTTTTCATAGATATACATACATGACATTGTAATTATAATATAAGTTTTATGATTTTTTGAATGGTTATCTACGAAGATTGAAAGCACTCGGGTTAGGGTTGAATTTGGATTCACTACATCCATATCACCCATTTATTGGGATGGAGCTAAAAAAACAGCCATATAGCTAAGTTACAGTGTTGTCCCAACACTCTGCTCGGGTATGCCATGGTAAAGGTTTAGTGCTTGGTGAAGAAATTTGCAGTTGTGCAACTGCATCTTTTTTCCATCACTGCTCTGATATTTTCCATGAAGTTGGCATTCCTCCCATCCAAATATCTTATTTAGACATATCTCTTTCATGTTCTATCTTATTTAGATAGAGCTCTTTCATGTTCAAACATTTCCTGTTATATGCTTATTAGGTATAACTATTGTATAATTATCTTATCATATATATATGATAAGATAATAACAATATAATTTATATGGTTATCTACTAAGATTGAAAGTAGACCATGATTATGGTTGACTTTGGATGGACCTCATAAAACAACCACAGAGCTCTTTCATGTTCAAACATTTCCTCGCATATGCTTATTATGTATAGTTTTGTATAATTGGATTATCTTTGAAGATATGTGTGTGTGTGTGTGTGTGTGTGTGTGTGTGTGTGTATTATCTGAATAATTATCTACTAAGATTGAAATCAGATGTGTTACAGTTCCCTTTGGTTTCATTTCGTCCATTTCACCCATTTGTTCTGATGGAGCTAAAAACAACAACGAGATGCATAAGTCAGGGAAAACTTCATAACATCCATCCATTTCACCCATTTCTTTCGATGCAGCTCAGAAACAACCACATGCCTAAGTTACAATTTTGGAACAACACTTGACTCCCATGTACTAGGGTAAAGGATCCATTTGTTTGCATGGAACTTAAAAATAGCCACATGACCAACTTACAGTGCTCACCCAACACTCGGCTTGACAGAGGATATTCAGTCATTTCAAATAAATAACATAACTCATTATATTACAATTATAATGGAAAGATAAAAGTCATTTTGTTGTTATAATAGGATTCTAGTTTAACTTGACTCATGTATGCCATGGTAAAGGACCCATTTGTTCAAATGGGCCTCAAAAATAGTCGCATGGCTAAGTTACAATGTTCGCCAACACCCGAATGCTTTTCTTATATAATAATTTTTCAGATTTTCTTAATGGTTATGTACTAAGATTGAGTAATTTGATGGTTAACCATGATCGATCATGGTTAAAGATAGTTGATGGTTGAACACGTTTTACCATAGTTTGAATACAAATCCTTATTCTTTGTATCGTAACTTGTGATTACAGGTCTATCCTGTATGCCCTTTTAATAACCTAAGGGGAAATATTGTCTCTATTTAGGACGACATAGGAGATTTAGTAATTTCTAATAAATAAACATAACCCATTATATTACAATTACAATGGAAAGATAAAAGTCATTTTATTGTTATAATAGGATTCTGGTTTAACTAAAAATAATTCCCAACACTCGACTCGCTTATGCCATGGAAAAAGATCCATTTGTTATGATAATACTACAACAATGGGTATAGTAACTATAATAACTCCAACTTGTTACAGCTGTCAATATGGTTAGTTACTCTTTATTTATCATTTAGTTAACAAATACAATGGCTATACGATGACTACACATTTACTCTAAAGTGTACATTTGTCTCTATGTCATGGATCTTGTCAAGCCTCTCATGGCAGTCATATTACCCCTGCTCATAATAGTCATTCTATTGTTATAATGAGATTATGGTTTAAATATAAATAACTCCCAACACTATAAAATACCCATTTTTTATGATGGAGCTCAAAAACAGCGACATAGGCTAAGTTACAGTGTTTGTTGAAGACTCAAATGTTTTTCCTATAAAGTATTTTTTTGAATTTTTATTAATGTTTATGTACTAAGATTGACAATGATATTAAAATATCATGGTTGATCACGGTTAAAGATAGTTTATGGTTGAACAAGTTTTACCATAAGGGTTTTAAAAATAAACCCTTATTCGCACTACCCTAACTTACACTTACAGGTCTATCCTGTATGTGCTTTTAATAACCTAAGAGGAATACCTTTTTAATAATATAAGGGGAAGACCTTTTAATAACCTAAGGGGAATAACTTTTAATAACCATGAGGAAGACTGAAAATGCACTGAAATTATAGGTCTAGCCTCTATGCCCTTTTAATAACCTAAGGGGAAGACCTTTTAATAATATAAGGGGAAGACCTTTTAATAAGCTAAGGGGGAGACCTTTTAATAACCAGGAGGAAGACTGAAAACTCACTGAAATTAACTATGTTTTTTCATGAAAATAAATGAAACTAAAATTAAATATAAACCCTCTCTACTCAATCATAAACTCTGTCTCTATTTACGAGAGAGAGAGAGAGAGGTGATTTAGTAATTTCAAAGAAATATACATAACCTACACTATTAATTTCAAATAAATAAACATAACCCATTCTATTACAGGTAGAATGGAAAGATAAAATCCATTCAATTGTTATAATAGGATTATGGATAAAATAAAAATAAATAGTTATGGTATTATATTCTTATTTAAGTTACTTCTATATTGAATTAGACTAGCATACTATTACAACTGTGAATAATAGACTAGCTAAAATTATAAATAAACCCTCTCCCCTCTGTACGCAGTCACAAACCCTATCCATAAATTGCAATAATTATAAACTGAAACAAAGGAGAAGCATAATAACCGAAAATAAATTGAAACACATTCTATGCATAATAACTAAGTCTCCCCTCTCTACGCAGTCATAAACCCTCTCGATAAATTGCAATAATTATAAACTGAAACAGAGGAGAAGCATAATAACCAAAAATATACTGAAACAGATCCTATGCATAATAACCAAGACTAAGCTGAGGAGAGACGAATCATAATAACCAATAATAAACTGAAACATAGCTAAAACACAATTTCCAACAATGAGCTGAACACAGCCAAAGCATAATAACCAAAATTAAAAATAGTCGAGCTAAAACCTGAGCATTAGGTTTTAGTTAACGGTTGTGCAAACCAATTATTTATAGACACGGAGTATTTTTTATCCATATAAAAATAAACTTCTGACCAAAATAAAGGCTAGAATGTTACATCAAACGACTATGTACATAATGTTATTTAAGTATAAATAAACCCTAGGGTTCCATTCAAGACTGTAAAATAGCAAATTGAGTCTAAGAGGTCAAAAACTATAAATTGACTTAATTAAATGTGAAAACCCTATAAGGTATCCAAACCCTGACAAACATTAAACAAAATAAAATTACTAAATGCAAATGTGGAATAGTATGATAATTTAAACCCTCTATTCGGATATCTTTCCCCACAATGGCCAAATGTCATCGAAGAATAAGAGCCAAGTGATAATCACAAACTGAGAACACGGCCGTCAAAATATGCAATGCCTCCCTTAAAGAACCAGATTAGGGAAAAAGTCGTAACCTTAAACCATAACTTACCTGTTAAATCAAAGCACATTTCCCTTGGTGTCCCTACCTCCACATGAAAATTTATTTAAATGAAGGTTAGTAAACAATATAACCAAAACATGATGTAGGTTATTCCATTGCAAACAGAGTATATATTTATACAATATCTATAGCAGAGAACCAGAATAAGATATTTGGATGGGAAAGATTGTTTACTTTATCGAAATCTCAGAACAGTTATGGACAGAAGATGCATGCTACATAGTTGCAAAATTATTCATAAAGAGGTGAACCTTTACCATGGCATACGGGAGCAGAGTGTCGGGCCAACACTATAACTTAGCCATGTCATTGTTTTTTAGCTCCATACAAACAAATGGGTTCTTTACCATGGCATACGCGAGACTAGTCTTGGGCGAACACTATAACTTAGCCATGTGGTTGTTTTTTAGCTACATCTGAACAATTGGGTGAAATGGATGTAGTGAAACCAAAGTCAACCCTAAAGCAGTTTCTTTCTAGTTGTAAGCCTGTACAGTTACCCAATTATTGACCAAGCATGGAACCTTCATCATGGTATATGCGAGCCACGAATTATTCACCCAGCACTGAACCTTTACCATCGCATGCGGGAGCCGAGTGTTGGGCCAACACTGTAAGTTATCTAGCTCCTTGTTTTTCAGCTCAATGATATAAAATGGTTTCTTTACCATGGAATACATGAGCCCATTGTTGTGCGAACAGTGTAAATTAGGCATGTGCCTATTTTTGAGCTCCATGCAAACAGACGAGTCTTTTAGCATGGCATACACGAACCGAGTGTTGGGTGAGAACTGTAAGTTAGCTATGTGGTTGTTTTTCAGTTCCATGCGAAGAAATGGCTCCTTTACCCTAGCATATAGGAGCCGAGTGTTGTGCCAACACTGTAACTTAGGAATGTGGTTGTTTTGAGCTACATCGGAAGAAATGGGTGAAATGGATGTAGTGAAAGAAAAGTCAACCCTAAAGTGGGTGCTTTCTAGCTGATCAACACTTTCAGATTTCAATTGCTATAAAAAATAATTAAATTTCTTGGGTTTTATCTGTTTCCTATAGTTTAGTCACATGGAATCAAGATGGGTCTTTTAGCATGGCATACGCGAGCCGAGTGTTGGGAGAGCACTGTAAGTTAGCCATGTGGTTTTTTTTAGCAAACAAATGGCTCCTTTATCCTGGCATACGGGAGCCAAGTGTTGTGTCAACACTGTAACTTTGGCATGTGGCTATTTTTTAGCTGCATCGGAAGAAATGGGTGAAATGGGTGTAGTGAAAGCAAAGTCAAGCCTAAAGCGGGTGCTTTCCAACTGGCCGACACTTTCGGATTTCAATGGTTATGAAAACTATTTAAATTTCCTGGGTTTCATTAGTTCCCTATAGTTTAGTCATGTGGAATAGTTGGTTACACTTCATCAATTTTTTCTATGGACACATTTTTTTTATTCGGCACTATAATAAATAAGAAGTTTTTTTTTCATCTTTTGAAAAATTAATCTTAATAAATAATAAAAAACCAATGCAATATAAACAAATAAATATATTATTTATTTAAAACCTATTTAAATTTTAAAAATCAAATTACAAAGGGTATTCGAGGGCACATAAAATTGCAACCATAGTATAGGTTAGGGGGTGAAGTAATTTTTATCGATAATAAAGGTATCAATTCTCATTCTCAAATACTATTTTTTCCTTAGTAACTACTAATGGTGGATTTTGAATTTGACGAACTTAGTTAAGTACACGAGCATGCTCAACATTAGGTTAAAAATTGGTATCATCAAATGGAAAGACATCACAAAACCCTAAACCAATCCCCCTTTCAATTTTAACTTAATGCAAAATTGAATTATCAAGTGAGGCAAGGAGTGATTATTTGCATTAAAATAATCAATAGCTATTAGAGATAATCATAATATAATTTCTCATAAAAATTAACCATACATATAAAGGTGATTTATGAGGAGGACAATCATTTACTTTCGTTGTAATAAAAAGACTGGGGTTTTTGTGATATTGCTTATTGGCATCTAAGAATTCTTTGCAAGTTAAAGGATCATGAGGCTCACCACAAAGTTTACACCATGGAGGCATGGGAGTGTTTTCAATTCAAGGTTCAAGTGTTATTCATACGAATTGCATGCATACATGGAACTATAGGTTGGAAACCACATAGGGTGGAAACCACGTTATAACTAGAGGTTCGAAACCACACATAGGTTGGAAAGTGTGCTATAACTAGAGGTTGGAACTACAATATAACCCTTTGTAATATTCTTATTGCATATATTTACATAGAATAATGTTTCTATATATTTATATTAGATTATTGTGCCAACATGTTTTAGCATGGATGCGAAATAAATAATGATAAATATTAAGACAATACAATAAGGTAGAAATAAAATGGAAATCACTGAGAATGATAAATTTAATCTCTTATATTTAGTATATAATCTCTACTAAATATAATCCCTTATATAAGGGATAATATACTAAATATAAGAGATTATGTACTAAATATAAGAGATTATATACTAAATATAATCCCTTATATTTAGTATATTATTCTCTTGTATTTAGTAGAAAATATATACTAAGGATAATCTCTTATATAGTACATAAATATTTACTAAATATTTAGAAATAAAATGGAATTCACATATAATGATAAATGTCTCTTATATTTAGTAGATCATCTCTACTAAAGATAATCTCTTATATAAGGGATTATCTACTAAACATAAGAGATTTTCTACTAAATATAAGTGTGAGAAATTTGAACCACAAGAGAATCTAGGAGCATTATTGAAGCTCACAAATCAAATTCGGTGCAAAAAATAGCAAAAATCATCAATTAAGAAGCAATTTACACACACAAATGTGAACATAAATAAGATGATTTTTAATCATCTAACATTGAAACATGTTATTATCAGTTATATATTACATCATAATATTTTCATGAGACTTAGGAATCCCAATGTGAGCATACAAGTCAAAATTGCCAAATTGGCATCAAACCCCCCTATGTAGGCCAATCACGCCCCAAATCAGCCCAAACAACCACGAATTATTGACTGGACATGGCCAAAGTGATTTGGGTCAATGATTACACTTTGGCATGCGTGGGTGTGGAAATCTGGGTGGTTTAGAGTCTCAAGGTGACATTAAATGCACCAAATCAAGCAAAAAATGGACAAAATCCACCTCTAGCACTCTAAGTCAACCAAGTTGTCCACATTTAATGAATGGCAGCGCACCAGCAAAGATGAGGGAACACATGTGGCTATTTTACTGAGTTGGAGTTCTTGTGTGGGTGTGAAAGCCCCAATTTGACTTGGCATTTGTCTAACTAAGCACCCCTAGTCCACCACATAGTGTATTAATGCTAAAAAGAAATAAAATTGACTAAGTAGTGTAATTAGGGTACTAATGAGTTGGATTAATTCTATAAAACCCTCCCTTATTCCAAATACTAAGTACAGATCCCAAAATGATGGAGGCCTTGTAAACAAAGGCTCGAGTCACCTCAATTACATAATTCAGAAATTACAATTTATTTGTCCATATGAACCGAGGAAAAGAAGGAAAACCTCATGGGACAAAACCTTCCCTCAAGAATAGATATGGAGTTGGACCTGCAAAAAATAATAGAAAATTACCATCCTTCACTTACCCCAAAAAAATATCTCAGGTAGGTGAAATTCTTCTCTATGAAAGCCTTGGTAAAAATATCAGCAGTTTGCTCAGTGGATGGGCAATACTGCAATGAGATCACCCTGTCTTGCACTAAGCCCCGAATGTAATGCATGTGTATCTCAATATGTTTTGTACTCTTCATTTTAAATGTATCAGTATATTTTTTTATGGAACTTTGATTGTCCACACAAATGTTGGTTGGAGAATAAATTGTGACACCAAATTCTCGAAGAATTTCTTGCAACCAAACACACTGTGTAGTAGCATTGACTGTTTCCCTGTACTCGGCCTCTATTGGTGAAAGAGAAATGGTGTGTTATTTCTTACTTTACAAGCAAATGGGATATTCAACAAACATAAATACAAAACCTGAATTTGACTTCCTGTCAGTGGGATATATATCCCAATCTGAATAAGAAATCCAGCTACTTGAAGTGAGGAACTAGCTGTGTAGTGCACCCCGAAATTCTTTGTACCCTGAACATTCTAAAGTATTATTTTTTCTTATCTCCAATGAAGCTCATATGTCTGGTGCATATTTATTTATAAAGAACTCATAGCATAAGACAAATCAGGTATTGTGTGTGTGAGATAGAGAAATCTTTCCACTAGTTGCATGTAGAGTGTAATATCTACCAATGGAGAATTGCCAAATTCATGCATTTTGATGCCATAAAGAAAGGGATACTTGGTTTCCTTACACTCAACCATGTTAAACTTCTTTAGCAGGACTAAAGCATACTGTGGTTGACTCAGCTTTATGCCCCCTTCATTTTGTTCAATTTCTAAGCCCAAAAATTGCCTTAGCAATCCTAGGTCGGTCATGGAAAATTCAATATGCAAAGATGACTTAATTGAGCCAATTGAATTGGTGCAGCTACCTGTAATTAGGAGGTCATCAAAATAAATAAAAATAACCTATAAAATACCATCATGTTTCTGAAAATACACATTAGGTTCTGATTTGCATCTAGTGAAACCAATAGAGAGCAAAAAAGCATCCATTTTTGCATACTAAGCCCTGGGGGCTTGCTTGAGTCCATACAATGATTTTTTCAACCTACATACCAATGAAGGATCCTCTTGGAAAAATTAATGTTTCTGAATATAGATATCTTCATGTATATCATCATGTAATAATGCACTTTTAACATCCATGTGTTGAACCTCCCAACCTTTACTAGATGTCAGCGCTAGAACTAGTCTTATTGAGTCCATGTTTGCAACCGATGCAAAGGTCTCTGTGTAATCAACATCATGAACCTGAGAATATCCCTTTGCAAAAATCTCTATATCAGAACCATCAGCATCAATTTTGGTTCGGAAAACCCATTTTCATTGAACAAGCTCCCTCTTGGGAGGAAGGGGAACCAATTCCCATGTATTGTTCTCTTGGGGGGACTGAAATTCATCTTCCATTGCTGATTTCCATATAGGGTCATTAAAATGTTGCTGATATATATGAGGATCAGACCAAATAAGAATATAATAGTGCTCAGTAAGAGCACTATCACTTGAAAAGGAAACACTAGTAGTTTGTGATCTAGTCTTCCTAGGCTCATGGGGATTTCCTGCCAATTCCCCAGCTGTTTATATAATTTTTTCAGACCACTTGGGCCTATATGGTGAGTCATATACAGAAATATCATGTTCAGAAACATTTATATCAGAAATATCAGAAAAAACAGAGTATGTATCATCACTTACATCTTCGAATGGTTGAGGAGAGGAGCATTCCCCCGGTGCAAGCTCGAAATATGGAACTGGCTCTTCTTCAAATTTCACACTTATTTCAACAAATTTCTTGCAAGTGGAAGTGTCAAAAATATTGTATCCTTTGGTATCCTCACCATACCCAACCATAATGCACTCCTTTCTTTTTGTTTGCAAGTCTTTTCTCTTTTCAGAGGGGATTCTAGCCCATGCTCTAGTTCCAAATATCCTGAAATTTGAGACATTTGGATTTTGGTGAAACCATGCCTCATAAAGTGTATTTCCTTTTACTTATTTATGGAAGGCTCTGTTTTGTATATGAGAAGCACAACTAATGGCCTCGTCCCATATCTTGGGACTTAGATCCCTTGCTTCTATCATACAAGTGGCCATCCCCTTGAGAGATCTATTCTTCCTCTCAGACACACCATTTTGTTGTGGTGTGTCGGGAGTTGAGTGTTGCACTTGGATGCCACACTCCTCACAAAGGTGTTGTAGGTTCTTGTTCACATAGTCCTTCCCATTATCATTCCTTAGGACCTTAATCTTATGCCCACTCTGATTTTATACCAATTCCTTCCAAATATTCAAGTCTTCAAACACCCCAGACTTCAATTTAAGGAAGTCCACCCAACAAAATCGACAGTAATCATCTATGAATGTAAGTACATACCTTGATCCACCATATGATGGAGTGGGAAATGGACCAATCAAGTCTGAATGCACCAACCCAAGTGGCTGTGTTTCTCTCCTTGCCTTCCCCTTCACATAGCTTTTCCCAAGATGCTTCCCAACTACACACCCAATGCATGCTCAATTTTATGATTGGATTTGTCGAAGTCCTTCCACCATCTCATCTCTGTGTAGTTCCTGGATTTACTTATAGTTCATGTGACCAAACCTCTTATGCCATATCTTGGAAACCCCATTGGCAAGTGAGATAAGTTCTTGGTCATTTGATGTGGAGCACGGGGGCGTCACCTAGGGACCAATATGATATCACGTCCGTTCATATTGGGGTGGTTAAAAATTAAAAAATTAAAAGTCAATATATTGGTGGTATATTAGGGGTAATAAGGGTTTTTTTTAAGTATATAAATATCCAATATGTTTAGGGTTATTTTATTTCAAATTTCTGCCCGCTCCCTTCACCACCACCACCAGTGCTCCACCATAAGCCTGTGTGCACCCTGCGTATGCTGATGATTTTCTTTGGTGCATAGCATTTGCTCTCACACTGTATTTGCTACTGCTGCAGTCATGGGTTCCACCCCAGCCACCTCCATCATTTCTTTTGTTCTTTTCCTTTGTAATTTCTGTGTTCTGAGTGGTCTTTATATGAGATTATAAGGCTGGTATTTGTTGATCATAATTTGCAATAGTGTGGCTGTGGAGAAGTAGGTGAGTTTATAATACTTGGTTTACAGACCAATGATGCTCAGCCCTGTTCAAATCTGCATGATTCCACCGATTGGCCACAGGTATATACATATACATGTCAAAATGATTGCTTATTTGGTTTTTGCTTGTAGTTTTGTTCATGATTTTGTCTGCATGGGGCTTCCTGGCACTGTCTTTGCTACTGCATGGGGCTTCCGGGCACTATCTTTGTTGCCGCTCAGCGGTCACGGGTTCCACCCCAATTGCCTCCATCATTTCTTTTGTTCTTTTCCTCTGCAATTTATGTGTTCTGACTTGAAATGCTTGCTACGGAGGGGAGAGTAGAGCTCAGGTCGTAGACGGTCTCTACTAACTTTCTCTGCATAAGTGTAGTAGAGGTCCCCCTGATTTCTTGAATCACACAAACAAGAACTCAAACTCGATCTATCTGAATCCCTTTGAGAACGATGTTTTGTGGTGTTTATAGTAATGGAGGTTCTTTGTTCTTAGTTCTTAGTTCCTAGTTCCAGAATCTAAGATTTCCTTACCGAAATCCAATAAAAGAGGTGGGGTATTTCCTAACCATATATTCAGTAGAGAATATAATATTCATCAGAAAGGAAATAAGGCTGTTTGCCTCTGCAGCCGGTGGAACAGAGAATTTAGCATAAAATTTCTATTGGTACCAGCTTGGTGTGAACTGGTTAAATAGATCCCCGTGGGCAGTAGGTAACATAATGAATTTGGGAATAGGTAGGCTCCGCATAAAGTCAAGGATTCATGCCTGAGTAACAGAAAATCAAGTCCTAAGACACTGGATTCCCCGTTGCAACTCTAGTGATTCCCTAGTTGTCTCCATAGATGGCTGCCTGTCTCCGAAAATAACATTCCAAGGTTTCATTCAGTGTAGGAGAGCCTTTCAAAGGGCATCAACATCTTTGCTATCCGTAACAATGGTTTGCAACAAGAGTAAGATCTGCCAGAAGAAATACCAAACATAAAATGATGCTCAACCCTGTTCAAATCTGCATTTTTAGGGTTTTATTGAGTCTTGTAGAGGGTAACTAGTTTTTTGGTTTCCAGTTAGATTTGTTTAAACATTGTGCTGATTTTTGTTCTGTGATATGTTTTTCTTGTGTCTTCTAGCTCATAGATATTTGATGTTAGTGCTGTTGTTAAATTTGAGCCCATTTGATAATCCTTCTGGGGTTTGGTTTTGTTCTCCAGGGCATGATGCAGGAAAGAGGGATTAGGCCAAGTGGTGAAGACCTGCTTTCATGTTCATGTCCATTGCTTGATAGAAGGTTGAAACCTCAGCCTAAAAAAGCCCTAGATTCGAGTCCAGCAAAACCAAGTTCTACTACTACAACAACTATAGTTTATCACAACCTCGTCATTTTTGCAAGACCTGCAGAAGGTACTGGACCAAAGGAGGAACTCTGAGGACTATACCTGTTGGTGGGGGTTGCAGAAAGAATAAGAGGGCCAAGATAACTGTAGCTGCAGAACAGCCTGTCTTCAACACAAAAAATGAGCCAACCACGTCTGCTAGACCCTATGCAAATGCCCTACCAATTGCCTTGGATCACCGTCAAAATGACCTTAATCCTGCTACTAATTCAAGCTCTTATTTCAATCTTTTTGCACATAGTACTGCTGGGTCCATTGAAGCTAGTCTAGCATTTGCCAGAATCCAAGAAGCTGCAAGGAATGGGGGTCGGTCTGTTCTACCCAACTGCAACAACTCTGATTTTTTGGGCCTCTCCTATGGCAGCAGTGGGCAATCCTCTTTTGGTCCCCAGAGTGGCCTAAATAGCCTTAACTGTTGCCAATGGATAGGCCTGAAGGTGTTGAGCTTCAATATTGTTGGTACAATAGAATAAAGGGGCAACACATGTACAAGTAAGTATACATTGACATTTTGATTTTGGTTTCCTGGTGCTTTATTTGTGGTTTCTGCAATGAAGTGACATTAGCATTTGGTTTTACCTAAAAATGACTATTGTATGATGCTTTTTATCATTGTTGTATTTATTAGACATGTCAATCATATGCAACATTCCCTAGCGATCATAGCACCCAGACGTGTTCACTACTCTTCACTAACAAATGCCTTCAGTGATGAGATTCTCGAGGCTGCATTCATTGTAAGTGTCCAAATCCACTTATGTTTATGCCATCTGCTTTGTTGTGCTATTAATGGGATTAACCCTATGTACATGTAGTAATCGGATTAATGTTTATATATCCATATGTACATGTAGATGAATGCAGAGCAGCTTGAACGTATTTTCGGTGGACAAAAAAGGGGTGTCATAGTCCACGCAAGAGGAGAACAGATTAGAGAAATGATGAGGAGACATGAATTTTCCACTGAATCATATTGTGTTTTTTAGGCTCCAATGTTGGCATTGATGATACTATTTGATCCAAAGTACTTGAACGAAATAGTAAGTAGCTTCTTTTGGCATGCCATTACAGACATTTGTGTTTTTCGGCCTCAAAGGATGTCACAAGTTGATCATCATGGGATGCATGTATTCTCTTTATATCACTATGTCTGTTATCCTAAGATAATTAAAAAAAAGTTGTGATAACCCTAGTGGGTCTTAGGTATCAAATCGAATGCTATGTAAATCCAGGTAAAAAAATTTCCAAGAGTAGAGGTCGCAACGTCTGCCATAAATCCTTAGATCCAGACATTCATTATTTGCAGTTTGATGCAGTTTCTTTCATAATTGTTTATTGAGTTGATTAGGAGCTAATTAATTGATTGACTTGGTTTATGTTTTCATTTCCTAATGGAGTTTGCAATAGGAAATGTAATTGCTAGTGGTATTAAGCTACAAGCTGAATATGATTGTGAGAGCATATTGAGGCTCCAAGTTTTGGATAAGTATTGACATATTACAATCAACATATTGTTTGTCTTTTCAGGGAAAATCTGTGGGGGGTACTTCACTGGAAAAAGCTAGCTATCTTGAAAAGGGTGTTGCAGGCATTTCAAGTAACAGTATTTATCCACTCCATACCCTTCTTGGAATGGAATCGTTTGGGTGAGTCTCGAAACATTTGAAATGGATTCATTGGCAGCTACTGTTTTTCAAGACAAAATTATAATTTTCTTTTGATTGATTTGCAGATTGGATGATTTTGAGGACTCATTGTTCACGCCATCAAGTGAAATCTTGGGATTTTCTGGGCTTGAAATCTCAGGGTCCACTACAATAAATATGGATTCAATCCTGGAATCAGAAGATCGATGGAGCTTAAAATCTATTCAATGTATTTCCCAATCTCCATATAGATGGACTAATCTACGAGAAGGAAATTTACAGCCCTTGTCTTCTAATGAAAATTATGGTCCGACTGCATATCATACTTATATGCCGAACAAGAACATACAAAACGCTGAGCCTGCAAGTGCACCGTGCAATATTGTAGTCAAAGATATTGGCAGCCATTCAAAAATAAATTGTTCTTCCATGCTGATTACTTTCGGTCAAAATGAAGAGCACTACGCTGATAAGGTCACTAATATTGTTGATAAGAGAGGCCAGGCAAGCCCTTCAAATGTGTCTTGGGAATCAAGAAACTTGGCAGCAGAGCGCAAGCAAAGAAGAAAAGTGAATGAGTTGCTTTATATGTCTCTGAGGGCATTGGTTCCTAATATCACTAAGGTGATCTTAGTTTGTTCTTAGTGATCTTAGTTTGTTCTTAACTAGTATAGTTTTATTTGAATTTTGGATAGCTAGCACAGTCTGCTAGTTCATGTCACAGGGATCAAATGGTTGAGAGATAATTATGGAATGAAAAATATTTATTTATTTCTAATATTCTTCTAGTTAAACAGTGTGGATGAAGCAACTGCAAAACCTCTAGAATTTAGATAGTAGTGTCACTGTTGCAGATTCATGAAAATTCCACCTCTTTGAGATCTAGTCAAGAATGACTCTGGTAGGAAGTGATAATTCCATGGATTTGCAAAGTAGAGCATGTTCTTTCACACTCTGAATGCTCTCCACTAATGCTGTTGAGTTCACAGCTCCATTGTTGTTCCCTCCACCTGATGAAATATATCAATCTCCTTGGAATAAGGGAGAGAGGCTCATCTTCCCCTTCTAAGTGATTTGTTTTAAGGTTCTTCCCTAGATTCTATACTTATGATACCTTTGAATAAATACCGAGGAAAAGAAGGGCAATCCAACTTGCCCTTCCGGTTTAACAGAATCACAATCTCTCTTCACTTTGTCAAATTGCAGCTCTCTTCTTTTGCTAATGAGAAGGAAACACACATTGGGATGAGCTTAAGAGGAATTGGCTGGGTAGTCGGAGGCAAGTTTGCTGCCTTGGGTGGCCATTATTAAAGCCCTATTATTCTGGCCTTTCCTCTTGTAGTTAGCAATGCTAGGGCTGGGGCTTTTGAGAAGTTTATCAAGAACTTAGTATATTTGTCATAGGAATAAGATAGGGTGTGTTTTTTGGTATGAGACAATATGATATGCTCTTACTTGCTTCTGCAAAATCATTTTTTGGAATATTTAATGTATTGGGTCTAGAAGTCTTGGGATTTAATACCATAACTTTCCTTCTTTTGTGTCTATGAAGACCACCCAAGGGTTGGCTGAACACCTCTGGGTTCTTTGGATTTATCCCCAACTAAATGGTTTGCATCTCATAATGAGTAATTGCCTCCAGTTTCATAACAACAAACACCAATAATTTCATGTACTAAAGGATGAGATAACAAGTCATTTTTTTAGTCATGTCCTTCTTGTATTTAACAAACAAATTAAATTGTTATATGATCCCAATCCATTTGAAATGCCTTGATTGTTACAATTTCATTTGGGTTTGTAAATATTGCAAGGGTTTATGGTCAATATTGACTGTAGTATATTACCCAACAAGTAATGAGTCCTTTTATTTACCAAATTCCAATGCATACAACTCTTTTTTTCATATGTTCGGTAATTAACCATTTCTTCCTTGAAGTATTTTGAATTCCATGCAATTGGTTTCCTCTCACACGTAAGGAATTCTCGAAGGGTTTCAATTAGGTCTAGCTTGTGTGATAGAGAGGAGAAGTTGTTATCATCCCTACCCTCATTCAAATACTATTTGTGACATGTTCGTTCTTCATGAGGTGATTATTGATTGCAACACTTCATGCACTACTTATTGATAAGAGTTGACAAAATACCAACAATACTAGTCTCACCCATGGGATAGATGGTGGGTGAATAAGAATGTGGAAAAAAAGGACTTCTCCCATAGCCTAATGCATCAGTTCCAATCTCAAAAGGATTTGTAAGATTAATGAGAATAAAACCAGTGCTTCACAAATCTTCCTTCTCACTTGTGAAAGAAAGACACAACTTCTTTGTCTATACAAACTTCTTGTTTCTTGCTAATATCAGATCATGAAACACTACAAAGATAATATATAGTACAAGTGGTCCATGAAGCTAAAGCATGGGGCTAAAGCACGGGGGTAAATAGGGTAAAGGCCCCGTGCTTTAGCTTCATGGTTCCTCAGATAATCCTTTTATTCACTTTCTTCCATTGTGCTTTGGTTGTTTGTTTCTCTAGCTTTTTGTAGTGAATGCCTTATTTTGTTCTTACTGCCTTTTTTCCCTTAGATAATCATTTTTGGCTACAAGCATGATTGTTAAATGTCTTTCAGGCAGTTTTTACTACATATTCCTTTGATTTGTCTTCAGAATGAGGACCATCCTATTCACTCTTTTACTCTCATCCCCTTCTTATGTTTGCAAGATTTCAAAGGGGATTTATCTGGTGTTACAAAACATGGCATGGAGAAACTCATTGAGGCCAGAGAGTAAGAGTTTGATCTGGGTTCGGTCAAATTCAGATTACACACAAAAAAAGTATAACTTTATTTGGGAAAACTCCTGAAAAACTCGGCTGACACGTAAGTATTCATGCGTTCAAACTTCAAACTTGCCTGCGGCTTAACTTGGCATGTTTTATGTGACAAACAGGGCTTGACCTGCGAGTCTAGATCAAACTCAATGAGTTTTGTAACACTGGATTTTTCCTTTGGCCACTCAGTCCCTTTCTCTTGTTTGGACAGCTGTGGGACCCCTTGGTTCACCTATTTTGGGAAGTTCCTTGTCAAGCGCCCATGTAGAAAATAGAGTCTACATTTGAAGAGAATATTTTCATAATTTACTGCCTGTTTCCATTTATAGGAGTTCAGATACATATAAGCAGGTAATCAGAGTTCCAGGTTAGGTTGTCATAGATCCAAACATAATGAAATACCTTTTCATTATTTGTGGCTTATAAAACCTTTTGCATTTTTCCTGATGTGTTGCTGATGATACCAAAGACTGATGCATTTTAGAGTCATAAGGTTAAGGTCAGCAATCTCACACATACAGGGGTTGTTGAGGGAGTGTCCTAGTGGGTTATCGCCGAGTCATGAACAGTCCAGTCCCCAAGAAAACATGGTCCTCCCTCCACAAAATATCTTATCTTACTACTCTGAGAAGCAACTGCAAAACCTCTAGAATTTAGATAGTAGTGTCACTATTGCAGATTCATGAAAATTCCACCTCTTTGAGATCTAGTCAAGAATGACTCTGGTAAAAATTGATAATTCCATGGATTTGCAAAGTAGAGAATGTTCTTTCATACTCTGAATGCTCTCCACTAATGCTGTTGAGTTCACAGCTCCATTGTTGTTCCCTCCACCTGATGAAATATATCAATCTCCTTGGAATAAGGGAGAGAGGCTCATCTTCCCCTTCTAAGTGATTTGTTTTAAGGTTCTTCCCTAGATTCTATACTTATGATACCTTTGAATAAATACCGAGGAAAAGAAGGGCAATCCAACTTGCCCTTCCGGTTTAACAGAATCACAATCTCTCTTCGTTCTGACAAATTGTAGCTCTCTTCTTTTGCTAATGAGAAGGAAACACACATTGGGATGAGCTTAAGAGGAATTGGCTGGGTAGTCGGAGGCAAGTTTGCTTCCTTTGGTGGCCATTATTAAATCCCTATTATTTTGGGATTTCCTCTTATAGTTAGCAATGCTAGGGCTGGGGCTTTTGAGAAGTTTATAAAGAACTTAGTATATTTGTCATAGGAATAAGATAAGGTGTGTTTTTTGGTATGAGACAATACGATATGCTCTTACTTGCTTCAGCCAAAGCATTTTTTGGAATATTCAATGTATTGGGTCTAGAAGTCTTGGGATTTAATACCATAACTTTCCTTCTTTTGTGTCTATGAAGACCACCCAAGGGTTGGATGAACACCTCTAGGTTCTTTGGATTTATCCCCAACTAAATGGTTTGCATCTCGTAATGAGTAATTGCCTCCAGTTTCATAACAACAAACACCAATAATTTCATGTACTAAAGGATGAGATAACAAGTCATTTTTTTCGTCATGTCCTTCTTGTATTTAACAAACAAATTAAATTGTTATATGATCCCAATCCATTTGAAATGCCTTGATTGTTGCAATTTCATTTGGGTTTGTAAATATTGCAAGGGTTTATGGTCAAGATTGATTGTAGTATATTACCCAACAAGTAATGAGTCCTTTTATTTACCAAATTCCAATGCATACAACTCTTTTTTTCATATGTTCGGTAATTAACCATTTCTTCCTTGAAGCTTACTTTCAAAGAATCAAACTTGAAGATTAAACCCTTTGTCAAAACCAGGGTTGATGATGACCTGTCTGGGATAACTTTTAGACATCCCTTTGGCTTTTTTAAAGTTTCCAACATTAAGAAATGGATAATCCTGTATCTGTATAATTGCTGGTTATTGAAAAGAATCTTAGCTTACTGGTTATTGTATCTGTATAATTGTTGGTTGCTGGTTATTGGGTGAATCGATGCTTATAATTAAATGGAAGAACAGTGAACAAAATATACATTTTTCACTTAAATGGAAGAACAGTGAATTGAACCCTCGTTTATTTGAAAATGGTTGTTCTTTTCCTTCTTTTACTTCGTGCATAGAACCTTAATAAAAAAAGTTGCATGAAATGGATTGTTACAGGGATTAATTTTGGTCACTTTATCAGCCTCTTTGAGGAGTTTCAAGCCCCCTCCATGCTACAGTGGCTCAGAATCTTGCCCCAAATCTTCACCATTCAAGACTGGGGTTTTCTTCTTTTCAATCTACCTAGTTGCTTTGGGGCAAGGAGGGAAAAAACCCTGTTTACAAGCATTTGGTGCAGATCAGTTTGACGAGGAGGACCCTGAAGAGAAGCAGCACAAGAGCTCATTTTTCAATTGGTGGTACTTTGGTATTTGCATTGGTACTATTATAGGAGTCACTCTAGTCATGTATATTCAGGATAATGTTGGATGGGGTCTGGGATTTGGCATTCCTGCTGTGACTATGGCAATAGAACTGTTTGTCTTCGTGTGTGGGACAAGATTTTACAGGCATAAACTTCCTGGTGGTAATCCTCTCACTCGAATTGCCCATGTATTTGTTGCAACGATTCATAAGTTGAACATTTTAAATAAAGTAGTTGTCACTGAGGAAAGAGAAGTTTTGAAGTCTGGATCAAGCAAACAGTATTTGTCTATTGATAAGTTTAGCTAAACGCTCTGTTGTCCTTACTAGTTCACAATTAGTTATTTTACATTTATTAGTACAAAAGTACAGGAAATAGTTGCCACTAAAATTACTGGACCTTTCTAAAGTTGACTAATGCTGCAAATCGAATTTAATGGAGTCAGTGAATTTTCCATGTGACAAGAGAAATGTTGAAGCTCTTGGTAGTTGAAACAATATTTTTGTAGGAAGGACAGACTGAAAATTTATGCTTTAGGAATATAGGAGAAGATACTGCTACTTGCTGAACATGGATACGGTGTAATGAGTCAGTAAGTCCTTTTTCTGTTAAATTTCAGCCTTTTCAATGTTGCTTCTAGTTGGGTGTACCCTGTTATGGTCAGTTTTAGATGACTGAGAGATTAGGTGTGAATGTCCTCACTCTTGTTTTTTAGGTTTCTTGACAGAGCGGGGTGTTTTTTCTAGGAGGCCCTTTCAGGTTTCTTGACAGAGCAGGGCGTTTCTTCCAATTCCAGGCCCTTTCTGAAATGTAATGGGTGTGGAATGGCAGGTTTCAGGAGGCAATTTGCCAATTACTTAACAAGGTTGCATCTTCTGCCCATGCAAAGAAGATGGTATGATTTAACAAACTGAAAAGGTCTTCCTGGAATAGAATGAGAAAATGAAATGAAGCTTATAGGCCACTCTTGTATATTCTTTGTCGTTGGTATCATGGCAAGTGAAATTAATTATGTGATTGATTGTAGGCTTGGAAGAGGAGCTATGTTTGACTTTAGATAATAAGGTTTTACAAGAATATGTACAGGTGGAGAGAAATTCATTGTAGTTTTGGGCTGTGACTGGGTACAAGTGTTTTGAGATGCACATCTTGAATACCAAGCAGAGTAGATAATTCTTCGGAAGGTCTTTTTAATATTTTGTCTTGGGTTTTATTACTTTAATGCCACAAGAGTCCATCTAAATGTCTTTCATTGTATATATTACAACTTCCAATTTTAGATCAATTGTTTTTTAATACTTCATTTATTTTTCCTGCTTGCAGCAGCACTCTTCAACTTGCTATGATGACTCCACTATCTAGGTACTACTCTTGGATCACGTTTTACTGTGATCCCAATTTTTTAACAGACAACTGGATGGATTCTAGGGTTCTCATATATATGATCAAGAACAATCTTTATATGATAAGAAACATGAAGAATCAACTTATCAAATCTCTAGATCTTCCATTTTAATGGAGGATATCTCCTATGTTTTTCATCAGTTAAACATGGTGCATCCCTAATGTTTTTAATTGTTTAATGGATATGCCTGTTCTGGTCTAATGATTTGTCTTGTATTTTAGATGTTTTAGCAAAATTATTATGGAACTTTCTGATATCACATTGTTTCTTCGTTAAGTACAAGAACAAATCATTTCCTATTGCAACAGGGGTCATGTAAGCATCTCGCCCACCTCTTTCTTTGTGCTACAAGTACATATATACAAAATACCATGTTTGTTCATGTACTGAATTTCCCTTGAGGACTATTTGAATCTCGTCTACTATTGCTGCTTAATTTTGGACCCTTTGAGCAATTGTTCATTTTTTCACCACAAAGTCTCATCAGTGGATTACTGATTCCTCCACAACTCTTCATAGAAACTTGTTGATTTGTCTTTGTTGACAGAGAACCTATGACTACCTTGCCAAAAGACTAAAAAAAACCATCTAAGAGATTCTGGCAGTGATCCATACAGGTTTGGAGATGGAAAAGATGGTTTGATTGTAGCATTGACTCTGACACATGCCACTCAGAATAATGCAGATCCTTTGCTCCAAGGAGCTTATGTAATTGCGATTTAGTTCATCTTGTTAGAAGTGTTCCCAGAGAAAAACATCTCTGGTTTTTGTTGTTTATTTAAAGTCTATTGAAACTGCTTGGCTTTTAGCATTACATCTAACCATTTTAATCATAAACCTTTTGTCAGACATATTATTTGTTCAATGCTTGAGCATGGATAGGGGGGTTCTAGTTGGTGTTCCATGCCTATGGGAATGACTATTATCTTTATTTAAGGTACAAAATACACTTGCCATTGATTTTTTTGTTAATTAACAATCCTCTAGTACACTCCACTGCTAAAGAAGGATATTTTGTAATCACAGGCCTAGTGGCATAACTAGAGACAAATGCCAACATGATGAAACCTAGGAAAGGCTAGTTGGTGGGAGCTATCTTCAATCAAGATTAGTCAAGTTATTGTAGTTTTTGCTACAAGAATGGGGAACGCTTTAGAGAGGCTGAAGTGTATGCCCTCATAATTGGATAAAACTATTCATAGATGATAGAATTTAGAACTTGTGAGTCCAAAGTGATTGGCTGCTGGTTGTAAGGCTAGCAAGAGGGAAAATGGAGAAATTGCAAGAGAAGTAAATGACCTCTTAACCGAGGCAAAATAAATCACTAAGTTGTTTGAAGAATAATGTAGGAGCATGCCCCTTAAAACCATATTTACTAAGTTCGAATTTGAATTTAAATATGGATAGGTATGATATGGAAAAAATGTGTAAAAAATATAGCATGGAATTTTTTTGAGTATTCATCTATATAATACAAATACATTTTTGGTGAATTTCAGCCATAAAATTCAAAGTCAGCCTGGTTCAATTTGGTCAAAAACTCATTGACTTCACTGAATTGTAACTGAGGTGAATAATTCTGCTGATCGGAATTGACCTGAACCTCCAGTTTGGATGAATTTGGTAACTATGCTTAAAACCATGACAAGTTGGTCAATATGTTGACATTAATGTTTAGTTGTAGACAACTTAAGAGTGTGAGTCATATTAGAATGTTGTAAAAACTAGTAAACCCTATGACATGGGATAATAACAAAGCCATGGATCTAAGACTATGCAAAATAGAATACAAGTGAATGAAGAGAATCGAGTACAACATATGGATAGGACATCATTAGAGTATATTGTAAGGGAAGGTGTTGTATGTAAGAGATTTAAGGAACGTCTCAAGGTATATGCCATGGCACTTGGTGTAGAGGAATCTAACTAAATATGAAAAACTGGTGGAAAATCCAAATACAAGTGAATTTTATAAACACATGTACTCTATGTAATTAATTCATGGCCCTTTTATGAATTAGAGTGCTAGTTACTTGAATATATTTTATGCTTTGTTGATATTGTGTGACATGGTTATGCATAAGTTATATGAGATCCATGGAGATGTGTGAGTGAGCAAGTTTGACATGCTCCTATTTGTTTATGTTGTTTTTTACAGCTATTGTGTAAAGCTAAGTGAAGGGCTTCTTGAGGCTAAGGGAAGCCATGTGAACTGAACCATGAGAACATGTCAGCATATGAATTAGTGAGCACGATAATAGAGCCTTGTTGAAAATGAGTGAGGTGAGATTTGTATATGAAGTCTACTTGAGTGAGTGAGCAAGTTTGACATGCTCCTGTTTGTGTATGTTGTTTTAGCAACTGTTGTGAGAAGCTGAGTGAAGTGATTCTTCAGGCTATGTGAAGCCATGGGAGCTGAACCATGAAAGTATGAGAGTCACGAGAACATATAAATTAGTGAACATGAGAATGGAACTTTGTTGAAAACGAGTGAGGTGAGATCTGTATATGGAGTCTGCTTGAATGATGTTCTGTTTGCATAAGAACTAAGTTTTTAAGAATGATTATGTAGGATTGAGATGCTTGTTAGGTTGTGAGGATTGTTGGCCTTTGTGAGAGAGAACTTGAATGCACGCAGTGAATTTTTTACGAGGGTAGAGTTGTGGTAGTTTTGAGATCA
This sequence comes from Pseudotsuga menziesii, assembly GCA_001517045.1. NCBI lineage: Eukaryota > Viridiplantae > Streptophyta > Pinopsida > Pinales > Pinaceae > Pseudotsuga > Pseudotsuga menziesii. The sequence goes on from LPNX010948763.1 coordinate 28,480, forward strand.
TTTTGAATGAAGCTTTTTGGGTGTGTTATTCTTTCCTAAAAAATTGCAGTTGTTCTCTACTTGTGGAGTTTATGAGCCCTTGGAATATTGAAAGTTGTCTTAAAATTACTTGCAAAGTGAGGAAGGTTTGGTTCAACTGTGAAAGAAGTAGAGCTAGGCTCTCCACTTAAGATTGTCTCTCTATGTAATATAAATGTTCAACTAATGCTAGTCAAAGTAATAAGAAATCTATGAGATTATTATGTATACAAACTAGATTTTTAAAGCTATTTTGAGAAAAGTTGTTGAAGCTCTGAAACGAAGGAGCACTAAAATATGCGTGATTGTTGATGAAAGAATTTAAAAGTCTACTACAACTGAAAAGGCCTCTCAGCCTCTGGAGTTGGATATATATCCAGTGTCCACATCTTGAAGCAGTTACTGAAGCAGTTACACACTACTGTTTGAGATTGGTACAAATAAACCCTCTCTTATTTGTTTTGACATCATGTGATACATTTTAATTCCTAATAAAGTGATTTACCTAAGGGTGCCTATCAAGTGTCGTGCCTATCAAGTGTCGCCCTTTCTTGTGTTTAGTTTTTTTCCCCTTAGGTAGAAATATAAAGGGGTATACAAAATGTAAATGAAAAAATGGATACATGCAATATATAGGGAAAATAGGGGTTTTTTAAAATAGACAAGGCATATTGGGAGGGGGTTAAAAAAAATGATTTTGGGAGGTATTTTCCAATATTTTTGAAAATAGGGGTATTGTTTCATATGCCACGAACAAACGTGCTATGGCATGGTTTCACTAAGTGAAGACCCCGTGATGTGGAGAGGAAGTTCAAAAAATAGTACATCCTCTTATGATGATCTGCATACCCAATTGCAATGACTTGGTTTGATCATATTTATGCAATCTCTACCATGTCTATAGTGAATTTCACTCTCTTTGGCTCTCTTGTATGGGTCATCTGATAGACTGACAGCAAGTTTTTTGCACGGTCTAATACATACAATACATCACTAAAGTAACCATGATCTAAGACAATCCTCCCAATACAATCGGTCTAGTTTTTGGGGTATCGGGGTCCGTTAAAATTATGCAATGTGGGTACTCGTTGGATGCAGAATCAAATTCTGCATCCAACAAGCTCTCCTGATCAAAATTTGAGTAAAAACATAGGGAGATATGTCAAAAATACGAACAAAAAAAGTAGTTTTTGTATGACAAATATGTTAATTCAACCATTATGGTTGACTCATTTTATTGGAATTCCATTGGTTCTTGAATTCCAACTCACAAGAACTTATTGTTGGTGTGTTTTCTTATAAGGCCCATTTTACACCCCAAATTTCCTCTAATGTGAAGAAGTCATGGATAGTGTCATAATGCGCTGGGCTCAAGCTGATAAGATTATTCTCAAGCTGGTAACCATGTAGTTCATCATTTTTCCCAAATAATGCCTCTAGTTTTACCCAGACCTCATTGGGGTTTGTCAAACTGTTAATGTGGAACAAGATCTCTCTTGAGATACTCAAACACAAAAATCCAAATTCCTCATCCAATATGTTGAAGTACTTCAATCTTTCTCAACAACAAAGTTTTTCTCCACCTAATTTCCCATGGTAACTATGTAAAGGCCCTTGGCCCCTAAAACACAACAATCCAAATTCCTCATCCAATCTATTGAAGTACTTGGCTTTCTTAACAACAGAGTTTGGGTCCACCTCAGTGCCCATGGTAACTCTGTAAAGGCCCTTGGCCCTTAATTGAATCACCATCTCTGCCTTCCAATTGAAGAAGTTGAAAGGTGTATCAATATGTGGGTGGCTTCCATTTCTACCTGCGCTAATGGTGAATAAATTGTCTAATTTTTTGCAAAACAAATTTGATTTTTATTTGGAACTCCACTAAAAATGCAGCTAAAATCACTCTGAATTGATCTGCAACTCAAAAATCTCCAATAGGATTTGATACCATGTGATAAATGTGAACCATGGTAGAATCTAGGAGCGTTAGTGAAGCTCACAAATCAAATTTGGTGCAAAAACTAGCAAAAACCATCAATTGAGAAGCAATTTACACACACAAATGTGAACAAAAACAAGATAATTTTAAACTATCTAAAATTGAAACATGTTATTATCAGGTATAAATTACATCATAATATTTTGTGAGGCTTAGGAATCCCAATGTGAGCATACAAGTCAAAATCGCCAAATTGGCATCAAACCCCTCTGGGTGGGCCAATCAAGCCCCAAATCAGCCCAAACAGCCACGAATTTTTGATTCGACATTTCTGAAGCAATGTGGGTCAATTATTACACCTTGGCATGCATGGGTGTGGAAATATGGGTGGTTTAGAGTCTCAAGGTGGCATTAAATGCACCAAATCAAACCAAAATGGACAAAATCTACCTCTAGCGCTCCAAGTCAACAAAGTTGTCCACATTCAATTAATGGGAGCTCACTAGTATTGATGAGGGCACACCTGTGGATGTTTGACTGATTTGGAGTGCTCATGTGGGTGTGAAAGCCCCAATTTGACTTGGCATTTGTCCAACTAAGCACCCCTAGTCCACCACATAGTGTATTAATGTTAAAAAGCAATAAAATTGACTAAGTAGTGTAATTAGGGTACTAATGAGTTGGATTACTATTCTAACAATAAGATAATATATTCTAAATATAATCTCTTATATTTAGTAGATAGTTCCTTATATTTAGTAGAAACTCTCTACTAAAGATAATCTCTTATATTTATTATTACATAATCCCTTATATGAGATATATCTTTAGTAGATATTATTTAATAAATATAAGAGATATTTATCATTATATGTGAATTCCTTTAGTATAGATTAATACTAAATATAAGAGATATTTAAGTGAGATATATCTTTAGTAGAGATTATTTACTAAAAATAATCTCTACTAAAGATATATCTCACTTAAAAAAAGTAAATATCTCTTATCTACTAAAGATAATCCTTTTTACTTTAATAATAATATTTCTATGAATTATTTATCTCATTTACCCTTTCTTCTAAACGCTAACCATCTTTTAGAAAAAATTAACATAACGAAATTGAGGTGATTCAACTTCCTAAATTCTTTATCTTCCATTCATTGTCGAATTAAATAACGATAATTATATTTCTAAGTTTTTATCCATAATAATCCCATGCACTATATGTCTTATTGATACAAATAGCATTATGAAAATTAACTTACAGTCACATAATTTTTACTTTCCTATAGTATGTCACTTTTTCTTTGTTAAATAATATGTAGTTATATGTGCTTACCCTTGTCGATTGACTATCTAGAGCTTGTTATTCAAGATATACATAGACATAACCTACATTTCTTTTGCATTTTTTAATGACTCCTTGGTTGGGTCATGAGCATAGTGGAATGGTCAATCTCCCCTTTGCACTAATATACCCGCTTCCATAATTGCATTTAAGAAATTCTATACAATACAATTTTACTATACCATTTTGCAATAGGACTCTTCATTTCATAAGTCAAATAAAGGATGTCACCTTTTTTTTTTGTGCATTATTGATTTATGTTTCATTATCATTTTAGCAAGTGACATTTATGTGATTCTTATTTTGAAAGCAAAAGTCACACTACTAGAAATATGAAATTATTTGAATGAAACATGACACTGCTCGAAACATGAAAAATGGAATTATGTTTATATTTTGTATAAAATAAAAGACACTGATGTATATTAAATACTAGTTAAACCATTTCATTGGAAACATTTTATTGTAAACTAACAATGATTATTGTATGTGCACATCAGATTCTATTATTTGAATGAAACATGACACTATCACAACGAATCCAACCAAATATGCCCAATGAATTTGGAAGTCACAATTTTGTATCTTCTCAACTATTCAGTTTAGTACTAAATACAACCAGAACAAGAAATGAGTAAGAAAGAGCTTGGGGCTTGGGAATCCTTAGCTCAATAGGAATAACTTATTGACCAAATTAGAAATCCAAGAGAATAATATATATATATTATTTGAGATATTTATATTTACTACATATTATTGTTGTTGATTTTTTTTTCAAAATAGTATGTAGACATATTAAATTAGTATTATGTATAAACTAAATGTTCATTTGATAAAGTAGACATTACTATATTCATGATTGATAACTTATCCATAAAGTTATTGTGTGTAGATTTTTATATTTCACATAGATGTTGTCTAGTGTCACTAAATGAACAACATGTGCTAAAGCAAAACAAAACTAGAATAACTAATTTCACAAGCAAAGCATATTAATAAATTATTGATTTATCAATCAAATTTGAGAGAGATATGTCCTGATGTCAGGAGCCAAGAGACATGTGCTAAACCAATTGGTGAGGCCCCTCTTACACATCCAATATTGGATGTTAGACTGATAAAGGACATGTCAAAGACCTCAGAAATTAAAAAATGTATAAAAGTTGCAGTTGGTACATCTATTCATTCTTTCACGCCAGTAAATGAATAATATGTGCTAAACCCAAACAAAACAGGATGTAGGCCTCTAAATAAATAAATCGTTCTTCTTCCTTTTTAATTGATTTAATGTAAAGGAGTTGAAGTTTATCTGCTTCTCATAAACCAATTGGTGATGCCTCTGATTTTGGAAATAAGGATTGCATGTTAGACGCAGTAGTTACATATTATTGAATTTGACAATGTAAATATTCATCTATCAATTTAATCGTTTCTTTTTTCAAAATGACACATATTTTGTTTTTCATAATTTTGTTTTATTGCATTAAATTGTATTATGTCACAACTATTTGATTTCTATATAGTCATTTATCACTTCTTTTAAAACGACACATGTTTTGTTTTGCATTATTTTGTTTTATTGCATTATATTGTATAATTTCACAATTGTTTGATTTCTATATAGTCATTTAAAATGGAATTCAATTGCATCTAACAATCATTTCTTTTTTTCTTTTTTATTTAGCTACAAATGGATACTGTGATCTGAATTTTATTGCCAAAAGAGTTATTGGAAATTATTCTTTTGTGGGTTCCTTTCTTGACGTTGATCCACATAGTGTCAATTTCTAAACATTGTTATGACTTGTTATGGAAACCAGCATTTACAACTTCTTAGTTAAACAACCACAAAACTGAAGTTGGATTTTAGTGTAATTATTGATACCATACCAGACGGAAATCCTATATAAATTTGTCAATCATATAGGTTGTACGTCTTTTCTACATGTTACCAGTCCAAAAAATATGTATTCAATTGAATGCACGACCGGTTCAATTATTCTGTTATAGACTCCTTGTGCATTACCAGGTCATAAGAAGTATTACATTATGAACCCAATCAGAAGACGTTTTAAATATATAGTTGTAATCGAAGTAGGAGTGCATGGTTTCTTCACACTCATAAGGAACAATGGTGATGATAAACATGGATGGATATTTGTTCGTCATGAAGAGAATGAAAGTGGTTCAAAATTATTTGTGTACAGTAATGTGAATAGAGATTGCAGAGAAATTGGTGTAGTTGATTTCAGGTGAAGACCTCCCAAAGATGCAGTTTTTTATAACAGCAAAATTTGTTAGTTGCATTTTAGGGTCATTTCAGAAGAAGATGCTCTATATAAGTATATATTATTTTCACTTGAAATTGGATTGAATAAATGGGCTTGTCACTCAATTCATACACGACGTGTCAAACACTCCATGTGTTTGACCATACACAAAAATAAATTGTTGTCTTGTAAATGATGGTAGGACAACTATATGCTCTATTAGTGAAATTACTGATTTGAGGCATGATGTCTTTCCAATTAAAAAGATGCATGTATTTTATATATTTGGTAGGGATTTAATATGGATTATTTTAGAATATATGATATTCGATATAAATACACATTGTCCAGGGTACCTTCCATTTCGAGTTGTGGGGATTTTTATTTTGATGTGTAAATATGATCAAGTTCCATATATATTATGACCTCAACAGTTGTGACGTTACTTGTGTCGGACATCATGAAGGATCACTGCTCTCGAGTCTCTGTGTGCCTATTCCAACAGATAACCAATGCACAAATATTATCATGTCTAACAATTTCTTCCCCCTCAGTCCAAGTATGGAAGGATTCAACAATTTGGTCCCTTTTCCTACAAATTGGCTTGAGTCATTAGATCATTATGGCATGTAAACAATATGCAATAAAATGTTTTCGTTTGCATCTTATGTGAATTTTGGTGATATTTTTATATTAACCTACCATATGTAATCCTTATGTACATGTAAATTCAAATACAGAAAAAAAAAATATGTGGAACTAATGTTTTGTTTTTTAGATTGTAACTAAATTTTTGTGGACTTATTTTAATATTTTAATTATATCTTGTACTTCAATATTACAAGGTATAACAAAAAAAAATTATATTTCAAACTATCAAAATAAATAAAGAAACAAAGTATGTTTTATCAATTTTTATAAATTAGGTAATATTTACATTCATCGGTGTCCTAACACGTTATTTTATATTGTATTATAGAAATGGATATGGTCCCTGCGATTTGGAGCTCATTGCCAATAGACATACTTGAAATGATATTTGTTTTGTTTCCTTTATCAATGATTTTTTGTTTAAAAATGGTTTGCAAAGGGTGGAGTCGAAAGTTATATGATAATGATTTTATCTCCAAATGGAAACATCGTCAAACCAAAGAATATGGAGTTTTAGTTAATTTTGGTCCTTGTTCTAGACAATGATTCAATGGTCATTACATTAACCAACTGGGAAATTGTTCATCTCTATCTATGTCACTTTTGAACAATGACTACAAAATTGAATCGACATGTGGTTCAATTGTTTCGATTTCGTCAGCGAACAACCTATATCTGAAGAGAAACTACTACATCATAAATCCTTTCACAAAGAGTTGTACATTTATAGGGTCTCTTGATGTTGGTGATTGGGGCTTCTTTTGCGTTGTTAAGAAATGTTGAAGATGAAATATATTATTGGGCATATCTGAAGCATGTTTATACATAATTTCAATCAATATTTTTTATTTCTACCAATCTTCACAAGCAATGGAGACAAACATGTCCTCCAGATGGTGATGTTATGCCACCTAAAAATACCATATTGCATAATGGAACAATGTACTGGGTGCATATTCATATGATTTACAGACCTATCCATATATGTCTATACAAGTTATGTTAGATAAATCTTCAAAATAACAAATGAGGTTTTCAGTTTATTCTGCATTCAAATTCAACAATTTCTATTAGCTTAGAAAGTATCCACAGTAAACTTCTTTTTTTTATCAATGATGGGAGAACTATAGTGTGGTATGTACAAGAAACAACCATTCAAGTTGATTTAATAATTCCAAATAATTAATCTAGAATTAGTGGATGGGTTGAAGATGGACTGCGGTGGAGTTTCATGTCTAAATTGACCTTAGACATCAATACAAAATGTTGTGGATATTTTCCAGTTGCAACATTTGATAACTACATACTCATGTGCAAATACAATCATCTTGATTTTGTCTTATATGACTTGACCAACACACTTTCTAATGTTATAGAAAATGATGGAATGTTGGAATCTGTATATTCCAAACTTGACGTTCCAACACAACTAGGTATTGTTGACCTTGTAAATAACATTTCGATTAGTTTATGTTTCCCAAACATGGATTAAATTCATGATGTGTTTTGAATGAGAGAATATAAACATTGATATAATGTTACTTTTACATACCTTATGCAAATTGTTGTCTCCCATTAATACTTCGGTATCATATTTATTGGATGCATTTATTCCAAAAGAGTTATAAATAGTACTGAGGTGTACATTATTTTGAAATTGAAATATATAAGGAATGCCATTTAGTTTGTTTTTTCTTGCATATAAATTTGAATAGCATATTAGTTCATATATTAGTTTTCTTGGACAATAGAGGCTAAACCATATTATCTAAAAAACGTTGAATAATTTTATAATTTTTTTTCTTGCTAAACCCAGAGCATGTCTTTCATCGGTAATATGGTTTCAAAATTTTTAATTGCATTATTTTCATGTAGATATGTCATCATAGAAAATTAATAATTGCAGCAGGGAGAAGAAGTCCATGGAAACACCGTCTAACAGAAGAAGAAAAAAATGAATCCCTATGAAAATACTATGAAGGAAAATAAAAAGATTTAATAGGAAATGTCGTTTAAACTACAAAAATAATAATGAGAAAACCAACCAAAAAAGGAGAGAACATAGTGGTTGTGTCTTTTCTAAGGCCATTGATTCTCAAGGTGAGCCCACCAAATTCCAAAGCATATATGATATAATGAGGAGAGGAAATCCTCAAAGTCAACTTCTGCCATCAATGTCTACATATAATGACACTTCTAACGACATGTTCAATGGCATTGTTGAACCATCCATAGATCATATTTTAGGGGAAAATATCTCTAATCATGGAAGAGAGGTACAAGGATTACATGGCATTGTATATATTTGAATAAGTATTTAATATATGTACTCACATACATGTTGAACGTTTAGATATCTACTTACAACAATTGTACCAATCGATCATTTGATGACGGAAATGATGATATGCAGATAAATCAAAATGAAATAATACAAAATGATAACCCAAATATAGTTGAATAAAGCAGTGGAAATGCAGTGGAATAAGAACAATTTCTCTTGGCACAACAAAGGACACAAATTCAAACTCTACTAGGAATTCCTCATATATTCACTCAAACAATGCATTGTTAGTAAATGAATAACAAAGGTTTCAAAGTCAACTTACAATCGGTCTACAAATTTTAAGTTCACGAAGATATGTTTCTGTAATACACCAGTTGTTAAGCCCCGGACTTATGATCCTTCATGTGACTTATGTCCTTTTGCATTATGGACTTATGAAATTTTATATGATTATGGAATTATGCTCCTTTGCATGATTAATTTGATTAAGGACTTATTATTAATGTTTGATAACATGACTTTGGAATTTGGCACTACTATTGATGTTAATGGTATTACTAGCATCTATACTATCTTTGAATATTGTTAATGATTAATTAAATAAACAATTGGCTCAACAAAGGAAACTAAATGATTATGTGGGACCATGGATTCCACAAATTGAGGGGGAATGGGGACATTGCTAGCACTTTATAACTTGTTGTCGACTTAACTTTGTCCATCATTAATTCATATTTTCACCTTGGTGAGATTAATAATGATGGTCACCCAAACCTTGTACAATGAACCCTATTCTTTTTTTTGTTGGAAAAGTGGTGGAACCCCCCTGACTAGCAAGGCTGTCATTGGCTAAGTAACCACAAACCAGGGGAATCTAAGCCATCAAAATCACCTGGGGATCGCACCCGGCCTGGACCGCACCAACCCTTAACATGGTTGGATTTTTTGGTATCCGACGGGATTAGAACCGGTGACCTTTTAGCCTAGGGGGCGTGTTAACCATAGCCCACCACCAACTGTTCTACATCTCACAGATATAACGAACCCTATTCTTAATAATGATGGACTATGGAGTTAATGATGTATATTGTGCACAACTTAGTGGGCCCCTCTTTCCTAGGGAGCCGTCCTTGGGAAAATATTCCCTCACATTTATGTTTTTATGGTCATTTATGAGCCCTTTTCCTATTTTTTAAGGAATGTAAGCTATTTTCTAGATTCCACTCTTACACCATGCATTGATGAGCCTATCTTTGTGCTTCCATGATATTTATGACCCTATTGGATTCTCTCTCTCACCCATTTCGACATCCTTGATGTTTTTTAACCCCCTTTATGCATTAGTGTGTCTCCATGTGCTCTTCATGGCTCCACTCCTTAGTTTTTGGGTAACTCATCCTCATGCTACTAATTCAAGAAAGGGAATCGTTTCACTAATCCACCACTCCACTACTTCAAGTTATTTCTCCATGATTAATTTTAAACCTTACCTGTCTCTAATTTGGGTTGATCCCTTTGGGTTAGAGTTGTCCTCCTTATGCTATAAATTCATATGCCATGTCCTTGTTGAAGTTAATATTGAGATTTGGACCATGTGACTTATGCTATCTAACCATGTTGGAATGTTGATATTATTGAGAGTGTGTTGAGACTTAGAGTGAGTCTGTTTGTTTCCATTTATTTCCATTATATCACTCTATTAGCTTAGGTTCTCACACAGAAAGTCAGGAAATGGGAATGGAAAGATAGGTCACATCCCATATGCAGTGGAGACGGACAAGAAAGTAGTAGTGGGAAGCATTGTGTCTCTTAGAAGAGGTAGTTTCGAGAGTAGTGAGACTCAGTAAGCCTCTACCCATGGATCCATGGTCTCAGATCGAGGGTGACCTACTCAAGCAAGGAAGGCTTGAGAATGTCTACAGCTGGGAGGTCCTGTTGCAGCCAATTGCCCATATTTTGAGATAAGTATTTCTATTATGTTATGTTTTCTTTACATTATTCTATTTGGTATATGTGCAATGATGGTTGATTGGTTTTTTGAGTGTTAATCTATTGAATATCTCTATTTGAATGGAGAAAGGATGAATCCCATATAATATGGAATTGATTTTCTCTTCTCATTTCCTTCTTTATATTCTTCTTCTTCTTAATAAAAATTGTAATTTTGGCTCTATTGTATTGAGAGGGGCGCAACCATATGATCCGGTTCGACCATTTATGCTAATTTTTGTGTTGTGAGACATGTTCCATTGTATCTGGAGCAGATTTTCCAATGAACAACACATTTCATTTTGTTGAAAAAGCTTTCCGGATGACCAAGATATGTTTGGTTTGGTCTGGTAGTTTTCTGGTGCCAAGATGAGCGCACCTGTCATTTGATTGTAAATCATTTGTTTGCATATTTGGTATTAGTTGCATATATGAGGATGAGTGTTATATTCTATATGTCAAATAAATTGATGGATAGAGGGTGGAAACCATACAATATGATTTTTATTAGTGAGAGATGATTGTAGGGGACAGTCATCGAGAGTCGATTTTGAGGGCTAAAGTTGCAGCCGTTGTTCTTTGATTTCTATGGTTTCATTGTGGCTGTAGATTGCAGCCTATGAATGTTCCATGATATGTGGTTTTTCTTACTCTTTATGCTCACTAACATCACACACATAACAACACCAAAAAAGTAGATTAACTTGAAAATAATCAATGGCATCAATACTTGATTATTTATAAACTATGCTATCAAACAAACCAAAAATACATAAATTAGCTATTCACATCAAATATGATGTTTATCATGTATTATTGATGTTATTGTTTCAATTAATACCTTTGTATTGCACTTAGGAAATTATTAATTGAGTATCACAATTAATTATTTAATTAAGTGGCTTAATTAAATAATTAAGTGTCGCAACTTTAGTTATAATTCAATCTCTAGAATTAAAATTTTTAATTTATTTGGTGAATGGTTAGTCAGATCAATAGTAATTTATCTATATCCATTGTTCCTAAACTTAAGTTGGTCTTAATTTTATCACCTTTGGCCTTATCTCAAGGTTCAAGGACATCACAAGTGGTATCAGGGCTTAAGGTTTCAACACTATGGTTGTTGGGCCTTCTTCAAAGTTTCAAGTCACCTTGTAAACATGCATTTGCATCAGATAGCTTGGATGCATGCACCTTAATATAATTTCACACGTGAATTAGTTAATTAAACTGTTATATTGGGATGATTATGGACCTGAAGTTCATCCAGTAAGGAGAAATCTTGGAAGGATTTCTACCACCCCTTGTCCAACTAGGTAGATTGTAACTTATAAATGTTGGCTAGTTACTTTATAAACAAGAAGGAAAAGAGCCAGAGCTGTAGGATTATCCAATACTACAAAATTTTGCAGATGTATTTCAAGAACCACCAGGAATACCTCCTAAGAGGGACATTGATTTTTCTATCGACTTGGTTCCATGAATAGTACCTTCATATAAATCACCTTATAGAATGAGTACTCCAGAGTTAAAGGAATTGCAAATGCAATTAGAGGAGCCACTAAAGAAAGGTTACATAAGGCCTAGTGTTTCACCTTAGGGAGATCCTATGTTATTTGTGAAGAAGAAAAATGGAACTCTAATACTTTGCATAGATTATAGACAATTGAACAAAGCAACAGTTAAAAACAGGTACCCCTTACCAAGAATTGATGACTTGTTTGATCAATTGAGAGGAACCAAGGTGTTTTCAAAAATATATTCAAGGTCATAATACCACCAAATTAGAATTAAGAATGAGGATATCAGTAAGGCAGCATTTAGAACAAGGTATGGACACTATGAGTTCACAATAGTACCTTGTGTTTTAACAAATGCACCTGCAATATTCATGTGTTTAATGAATAGAGTGTTCAGAAAATACTTAGATAAGTTTGTGATTTTATTCATGGATGACATCCTTATCTATTCCAAGAAAAAATAAGAGCATGACGAACATCTAAGACTAGTAATGCAAGTGCTTATAGAACATGAGTTGTATGCCAAATTAAGCAAGTGTTATTTTTATCAAGGAAGAATCCACTACCTAGGGCATATCATCTATGAAGAAGGTGTTACAGTAGATCCTGGGAAGATAAGAGCCATTATGGAATGGTCAACACCTAAGAATGTATTAGAAGTTAGATCCTTCATGGGGTTAGCTGGATACTACCGAAGGTTCATCGAAGAATTCTCGAAGTTGGCTCATCCTAGCACATATTTGCAAAAGAAAGGTGTGAAGTTTGATTGGGATTCTAAGTGTGAAGACAATTTTCAAAGACTTAAGGAAATGTTTATCAGTGCACCAGTTCTAAAAATTGCAGACCCCGAAGGAAACTTTGTTGTAAGAACGGATGCATGAAAGCAAGGCATTGGTGGAGTATTAATGCAGGATGGACATGTGATCATTTACGAATCTAGAAAGTTGAAGGAACATGAGAAGAACTATGCCACCCATGACTTTGAGCTTTCAGCTATCATCCATGCTTTGAATATCTGGAGACATTATCTAATGGGTAAAAAGTTTGAGTTGAGAACTGACCATGATGGGTTAAAATACGTGTTTGAGCAACCTAATTTGAATGTAAGACAAAGGAGGTGGATGGAGTTATTATGTCAATATGACTTTGAAATCAAGTACATCAAAGGTAAGGAAAGCAAAGTAGCTGATGCGCTTAGTAGGGAGATGCATGTGATGCATGTAGCATCTATCAACACTAACACATCAGATTTAAAGGATAAGATCATTGAATCCAGTGTTACAGATGAAATTTATTAGCACGTGAAAGAAGGGTTGAAACAACAAAAAATTACACATAAATTTGATAAGTATAAGTTTAAAGAAAATGGGATACTCATGCGTAGAGATAGAGTTTATGTGCCTGATGTTGGAGATATAAGGAAGATGTTTCTGAAGGAAACACATGATGTCCCTTATGTTGTACATCCAGATTATCAGAAAATAGAAGCAGCAGTAAGGAAACAATACTATTATCCAGGGATGAAGAATGGTGTTGCAGAATATATAGCTAGGTGCATGGAATGTCAGAAATTTAAAGTTGAACATCAACATCCAGGGGGATTGTTGCATCCCTTTCCTATACCAGAATGAAAATGGGATGTAGTGATGATGGATTTGATCACCAAGTTACCTAAGACAAGATTGAAAAATGATGTGATCATGGTTGTGGTAGATAAGTTGACTAAGGCAACACACTTCATTCCAGTAAAGACAACTCACAAAGGAACTAACATTGCAAATATTTACATGAAAGAAGTATCCAGATTGCATGGTATTCCGAAGGCTGTCGTATCAGACAGAGATTCAAAATTTACTTTTAAATTTTGGAAATGATTGTTCAAATGGTTTGGTACAATTTTAAACATAAGTACATCATACCACCCTCAGACAGATGGACAAACAGAAAGAGTTAACCAAGTAATTGAAGATATGTTAAGGATGTGTGTGATAAATCAACAATATAATTAGGAAGATTATTTACACTTGGTTTAATTTTCTTATAATAATGGATATCATTCCGCATTGAATATGAGTCATTTCGAGGCCATGTATGGAAGGAAGTGCAATACTCCCATCAGTTGGGATAACCCAATGGATAGAATCATTGTTGGACCGGAATTATTAAAGAATATGGAGGATCATATGGTTAATATAAACTAGAATCTAAAGGTATCTTAAGACAGGAAGAAAAGTTATGCAGATTAGAATAGGACTTCCAGACAGTTTCAAGTTGGAGATCATTTGTTTTTGAAAGTCGGACCCAAGAAGAGTTCCTTAAACTTGGGAAATTACTCCAAGCTATCCTCCATATATTGTGGGCCTTTTGTTAGCTAATATAGGACATGTTTCTTATGCGTTTACCCTACCCACTTGCATTAGAGTACATAATTTGTTTCATGTTTCTTTATTGAAAAATTATATACCTCATATTAACCACGTAATTAATTAAAATTTGATCTAGGTAATTAGAGTTCTTTTATTTTCTTTATATATATATATATATATATATATATGAACATGGTACTGATCATGTGATTGAATGGATTATGATTTAGGTGGAACCAGAAGGGTATTTTATGGTACAACCTATTTCCATTTTGGGAAGCAAGATCAAGTTGCTTAGGAATCAATAAATCAGGAAGGTAAAGGTCCAATGGACCCATTACAGTCCTGGAGATGCCTCTTGGGAGATAGAGGATACCATGAGAGAAGCATACCCTCATCTATTTTGAAATTTTACGGCATGTATGTAATATGCATCGAGGAGGATGCATTGTTTAAGGGGGGAGGGAGATGTAATACCCCAGTTGTTAAGCCCCGGACTTATGATCCTCCATGTGACTTATGTTCTTTTTCATTATGGACTTATGATATTTTATATGATTATGGAATTATTCTTCTTTGCATGATTAATTTGATTAAGGAATTATTATTAATGTTTGATAACATGACTTTGGACTTTGGCACTACTATTGACGTTAATGGTATTACTAACATCTATGCTATCTTTGAATATTGTTAATGATTGATTAAATAAACAACTGGCTTAGCAAAGGAAACAAAATGACTATGGGGGACCATGGATTCCACAAATTGAGGGGGGAATGGGGACATCCCTAGCACCTTATAACTTGTTTTTTACCTAACTTTGTCCATCCCAATTCATACTTGCACCTTGGTCAGATTAATATTTTTGGTCACCCAAACCTTGTACAACAAACCCTATTCTCAATAATTATGGACTATATAGTTAATATTGCATAGTGTGCACACCTTAGTGGGCCCCTCTTGCCTAGGGAACCCTCCTTGGGAAAATATTCCCTCACATTTATGTGGTTATGGTCATTTATGAGCCCCTTTCCTAGTTTTTAGGGGTTGTAAGCTATTTTCTAGCTTCCACTCTTACACCTTGCATTGATGAGCCTATTTTTGTGATTCCATGATATTTATGACCCTATTGGATGCCCTATCTTTCCTATTTTGACCTCCTTGATGTTTTTTAACCCCCTTTATGCATTAATTTGCCTCCATGTGCTCTTCATGGCTCCACTCCTTAGTTTTTGGGTAACTCCTCCTCATGGTGCTAATTCGGGAAAGGGAATCTTTTCATTAAGCCACCACTCCACTAATTCAAGTTAATTCTCCATGATGAAGCTTAAACCTTACCTCTCTCTAATTTTTTTTGATCCCTTAGGGTTAGATTTGTCCTCCTTCTGCTATAAATTCATATGTCATATCCTCGCTAAAGTTAATCTTGAGCTTTGGACCATGTGACTTATGTTATCTAACCATGTTGGAATGTTGATATTATTGAGATTGTGTTAATACTTAGAGTGATTCTATTTGTTTCCCTTTGATTCCATTATAGAACTCTACTAGTCCAAGTTCTCACCCAGAAAGCTAGGAAATGGGAATGGCAAGCTAGGTCACATCCCATAGGTAGTGGAGACAGACAAGAAAGTAGTAGTGGGAAGCATTGTGTCTCTCGGAAGAGGTAGTTTCCATAGTAGTGAGACTAAGTAAGCCTCTACCCGTGGATCCATGGTAAGCTTGAGGGTGACATTTTCAAGCGAGGAAGGCTTGATGGTGTCTACAACTGGGAGGAAAGTTGTCCTGCTGCATCCAATTGCCCATATTTTGAGATAAGTATTTCCATTATGTTATGTTTTCATTACATTATTTTATTTGGTATATGTGCAATGATGGATGATTGGTTGTTTCAGTGTTAATGTATTGAATGTCAATATCTGCATGGATAAATGATGAATATCATATAATATGTAATTGAGTTTCTCTTCTTATTACATAATTTATATTCTTCTTACTCTTAATAAAAAATTTTAATTTTGGATTTATTGTATTGAGAGGGGTGCAACCATATGATCTGGTTTGACAATATATGCTAATTTATATGTTTTGAGACCTGTTCCATTGCATCTGGAGAAACATTTCTAGTGAAAAACACCTTTCATTTTGTTGCGAATATTTCTAGATGACCAAGATATGTTTGTTTTGGTCCGACAATTTTCCGCTGCCAAGATGAGCGCCTATCATTTGATTATAAATCATTTGTTTGCATATTTATTTTTAGTTGCATATCTGAGGATGAGTGATGTATTCTAGATGTAAAATCAGTCAATGCAAGCTGGAGGGTGGCATCCATATAATCTGATTTTTATTAGTGAGATATGACTGTAGGGGATAGTCATCGGGAGCCGATTTGGAGGGCTGAAGTTGCAGCCGATGTTCTTTGTTTGCTATGGTTTTGGTGTGGCTATAGATTGAAGCCTATGTATGTTACATGATATGTGGTTTTTCTTACTCTTTATTCTCACTAAAAGCACACACATAACAACACCAAAAATGTATATTAACTTCCAAATAATCAATGGCATCAATACTTCATTATTTATCAACTATGCTATCAAACAAACCAAAAATACATAAATTAGCTATTCACATTGAATATGATGTGTATCATGTATTATTGATGTTCTTGTTTCAATTACAATCTTTGGCTTGCACTTAGGAAATTATTAATTGAGTGTCACAATTAATTATTTAATTAAGTGGCGTAAATTAAATAATTAAGTGTCGCAACTTTAGTTATAATTCAATCTCTAGAATTAAAATTTTTAATTTATTTAGTGAATGGTTATTCAGATCAATAGTAATTTATCTATATCCATTGTTCTTAAACTTAATTTGGTCTTAATTTTAGCACCTTTGGCCTTATCTCAAGGTTCAGGGACATCACAGTTTTTGTTGGAACAACCAAGGTAACGTTTCACATATACACAACATAAACCATGCATTCGACTTTAATTGAAATATTTTAATATTATATACAATATTATTTAATCTTCATTGCAATTATTATATGTGCACCCATATTATGTTTCCAAGATAGCAACATAAAGGGACATCAACTAGCCAGTGTTATTATCCCTAATTGTATCAACAATAGGCGGCCAAACAATGCAATGTCATCTTCTAGTGACAATGAGTCTATTCAAAATGTTGGCCATAATTATGTTCAGTGCAGCCAACTCATAAACATGGACTTCAACCCAGAAAATAACTCACCACCAATTAATGAACAAGCAAGATATCAAAATCGAGTTAGGATCAGTATCCCAAGAGTATATACAGAAAGGATTATTTTTCTTGATAGAACAAAGGTCATAGTCAACCTATTCATAAAAAATATGTATATTTTGATCGTACCATAAGATTTAACATAAAAATTAACAACAACATTTCCAATTTTCAGGATACTAACATTGAGGCTCATCGAGGTCAAAACAATCATACCCAAAATAATCTCAATGATATGATGCCAAACAAACTTCAATATCATTTTCATGATGACAACCATATGGGTCACGTTGCAAGAAATTGTACTCGACGAAGACATTTCAGGAAAATACATCGTCATAGCAATAGAGGAGTGAGTTCATGTTGCACAGTCCCATCTCAATCTGCATTGGATGATAACATCCATGCTTGATATCATGGTTTCAATATACATAGCTCAATAAATATGAGTGATATTTTCTAACGAATGTCCCCTTTCTATCAAGCATTTCATGTCGAAATTGATAAATTGTCAATTGTGCAAATGTGTTATGTTTGTCTTGAATCATACCCTGGAATCGTTGTATTCAGGAGAGATGAAGGACCTATTTGTGTGATATGTAGGCAAGAGCGTGATTTCCATCGTTTCTCTCAAGATAACAATATGAATCCTAGGAAACAACCTCATATTTTATCACACAACATAAATTGAGCCCAAAATCTGACACCTTGCATGTCTAAACTTCGACACTTCTCTGTCGCATCTTCGACACATGCACTTTTTTTGGCCATTGGTGGCATACCGTCGAATATTCAACTTGTTATCAATGTTGGTCGAAGATCTGACGCAGCCATTGTGTGGAATATTCGACGGTTATTTGTTTCAAAGTGTCACTAAAAACTTGCAAAAACCATTGAATATCCGACACTTACCGAAACTTGAAGGTTAGGCTTTCTGATGGGATGAAGTGTCAGAGGCATGGAAAAACCTGTCAAATATCCAACACTTACTGACACTTGAAGGTCCATCCTTCCGACGGGCTGAAGTGTCGGAGGCATGGCAAATTTGTCGATGGTTTTCTGGAAAGTGTCGAATATTCGACGGGAAAGGTGTCTAAGCTTCAACAAAAGCATTGGTTGAACATCGGCTGAAGGTGTCGGTGCTTCAACAAAAGTGTCAGAATGAGATTGGAAAAGTGACGCCTAGTGGTAGAATTAACAAAAAAAAATTGACAAATATCCATTCAGGAAGCGGTGTAGTGTAGTTCACTTAAACATGTAGTAAAAATGGTAACATTTGAATGTCTTGAAAGCATGAATCTTTTGTGGTTGGTCATAATGAGGAATGTATAAGTTGACAACTTCTATAGTACTTACAGTTTTGCATCAAAGTTGAAACCACCAAGTGCAAGCCCACCCTAAATAAAAGGTAAAGATGTTGTCTAAGTAGGATTTTACAATTTTTATGAGATTCATAAACATGAAAGCAATTCGAGACTTCTCTGGTTAAAAATCAAATAAAGGCTTAAATTCTAACAGTCAACATGACCAAAGTTGCTTCACTAATATCTGTGAGAAATTGATCAGTATCCCAACCTAGACATGTTGAATACAAAATATAAAATAATTGCTTAGAAAGGGATGCGATACACTCTTCGAAAGTGGAAACTTATGAATTCAATCAAACAAAATAGGACTATAAGCCCCATTACCTGTTCGGGCATCTCCATTGTTTGCATCAATATTACCAAGAATCCCATAAATTCGTGCCATTTCCATCTCGTGATGACAGCTGAAAAAAGTCATCATATATTAATTCCCAAAGATATCATCCATTTTACTACTGGACTATAAACATTCAGAAATAAACATATAATTTGGTCCCTAGGAGAAATCACAAGGAAATAAAACTATCAAGGGGCAGATAACTGACAGACTTTACACTGAATTTACCAGAATCTAATGACACTAGAATTAGCGGTTTGATAGAACGTTAGTGGGAATTTTGCTTACCTATGCCCAGAGAGGGTTGCATGGTTGCACTCAACGTTCAGTTTAAAATCATCTGGATTGCAGTCTAGCCATGTCAAATGCATAAATTGATTAGGAATTAAGCAACTAAAAATAGTACATGTTAGAACTAAGAAAAACAATTTCAAGAATCATTCCCAAACATGGTTTACAGGAGACTACAAAAATACAGGGAAAATCATGAATCTATGAGACAAGGAATATGCCCAAACACAATCCCTTAATATGCACATGATGGTGAAAAGCCAAAAGTCCAAATAAATGCCACCAGAAAACATCCAAGGCCAAATTCCTTGCAGGACAAGGAATGGCTTCATTTTGTAATAAAAAACTACAAGAACTATGTACATGCAACATTGTGCAGTATTAAAGTGTGGTTTTAAACATGCATCAGCAAAATCCAACCATATCAAATGCAGTGTAGCTAGAAACTTGATATTACAAAAGAAAATCATGGCATTCCCTTCTAAATTACATGAATTCATTAATAAAAAAATTCAAATGTCCAGCTGTAACCAAACGATAATAGACACAATGTTAAGATGTTAAAAGTATGCTGTAATCAAGGATGAATTACTTCAAAGTTCAAAAATGCTATATGCATAGGTTGGATCAAAATTCAAAAAAATGATGTGTAGTTAGGAGGCTAGAATACTTTACATAAGTATATGCAACATTCTGACAAAAGAAAAGCATTAAATAATTGAAGAAATATACACCTACAAGTCCATATCTTTGTAGGAAAACCATTGTTGTTGTAGCATCCCAATCATACCTAGAAAAATGGATAACCAAATCTTAAATTACTATTAAATATTTCAACTTCTAATAGTACAACAGATGGAGATGAAGACAGAAAACAATGAATTTATATAAAAACTTAAAGAAGGATTGATATTTAATGGTGTTTTGTAGGCTCTTGTGGTTCGGGTTCAATTAGAAGAGTTCATGTAACCAAAACAAGAAGGCTTAGCCATGCTAAAGTGAAAAATTGGCATCCCTTCAATTAATATTTAAAGTTTGACATAAACTAACATTAAAGCAAGGCACTGGGTTCCTTCACAATATCACCCAAGCACATTTTTTCCTAATCTGCTAGAAGTATAGGTTTAAGAAAAGATGTTACCATTGAAGCCTATACTCTTCTTCCAATTGACTGTTGCTTATAGAAACCTAGCTTCCAAATTGAAATAGAACCAATTTTAACACTTAGCATTAAAATAATAATAATAATAATAATAATAATAATAATAATAATAATAAAGGAAGTCAAAATATCAATAGTTGAGTCCCTAGCCAAGACCATGTTGCCCATGTTGATGCTTTTGTTGATACTTGTTCTGAGTGGATACCTCAAAACAACATTATATTGAAAATTCACTTGATTCATTCAAGGATGAAGCTCTTAGATGGTTTCACCACCTAGCACTGAATCTATTAGTCACTTCCAACAAATCATAGATGCCTTTATTGGACACTTTGACATAGCTAGACCTATGATATTGGCATGAAACTTTTGTTCAACATAAAATAGAGGGATGATGAATCATTGTTTCATTATGACTTTTGAATGTGGCCTCAATTTGTTCCCTCATGCAAAACAAATATTGATTATTGTCAACTTGTTGAGCTCACAAATTCACTTAAACCACGAGTACGTCTTTACTTGCTTACAAAACATCTGAAGTGATAATATAATTTCATAGAAAAATTCCTTGCATATATGAAGCTTTGGAGATTCAAGATAGTCTAGACTTGCAACAATACCAAACACCTATTATTCATGTAGATAGAAAAATTATCATAAGTGGAGATAGCGTGGTTGAAACTTCAAACATAGACAAACATACGTGATACAACTCTTCTGACAGACAATGTTGATAATCTGTTTTCATTTACAATTCGTTACCTGACAAATATTACGACATATCAGTATGGTATGATTCTATATATCTTTTTCATTCCAGAGCACACACTCTACCAGTGATCATTGAATTTGATGCATCAAAATAATATAAGAAGTGTTTTAGATATGATATATTTTCACTCAACATGTCCAAATGAATGATGATATAGAATCATTTTGTCAAACATATAAATAAAATGCATGCTCAAGTCCAAGTCAACCGAAGGACTAAAATGTAAAATATAAGTAGTTTGTGGATGCCCAATGGAGATATAAATCACTTGAGAAGAACTCAGGACATTATAAAGAATAGAAAAATAATTTAGTTGTTAATTAAAGATAAGGGCCAGAGAGAAGTGTTGTTATTTACAAAGAACTTCATAAATGCAATAAAGGATACCAAGGAGTGTTATGAAATGGTGTAAATAAGAATCTTAGATGGCATAAAGTCCAATAATGTTGAAAAATGTGACACTACGAAGGAAGTATTAGTATAATTGAGTAGAATGCTAGAAGGATATGTTGATATTACACATGAGATTCCGAGTCATTTTCCTCCAAAGAGGAAGATTGGGAACAAGATAGACATACTTAATTCATCCATGTATGTACATGCTTCAGTAATTACTCTTCTTCATATTAGACCATTTATCCTTCAAGTTAAATGGCATACACAACTTGTCAAGTATCGCTTTCCCATGTTCCAATATCCATTTCCATGGGATTACATTGGTTTATCTCATTGGAGATATCTGCATACTTTTCTTTGTGAAGAAAAACTTCCCTCAAAATGAGCCAGTTGGATTCTATTTCATATTACTGAGTTTTTTGGTAAGCTGGAAGGGTTGTTTTTTAAGAACGTACATGGAAATCAAAAGTTTCACCTAGAATGGTAGATGCATATAGTTTTAAATATGCATCATGCATGGAAATCACACAGTGCAATAGTACAATGATCCTCTTTTGTACATTTGAAACATTTTTTTTCACACAAACAAATTGATGTAAATCACTTTTCAATGTTTCAATAGGATATTTCAATCACGTTTCAATGTTTCAATAGGATATTTCTCTAGTGTATAAATACAAGTTTTTTGATACTATGAATAACAACACAATTGCAGCAAGCATTAAAAAGACAAAAATGATAAATTCATTTTCTCTAAGAAAGAAGGATTGAATTTAATTTCCACTGAGTAAGACCAAATATTTTGTGCAGAAATAAATTCCTAAAAGGTAGGTCCCTTAAAATATGAATACATCCACATGAATCATGATAATCTATGGAGATACCCATCAAACTTATATCACACAAATACAATGAACCAAGCTTATGCAAAAAAACCTATTCATGTTATTGTCTACGACATATGGGAGATCTATATCAGAAGTATAGGTTTTCCTTATTGGTTTTTAAATAATGATTGCTAGGAAGTGGCCCCAACATCATGATAATCTAAAGAATTAATTACACTGACAGACACAATATAAACGGTAAAATTCATGAATATAGTTTCCCCAATATGTCGAGGTGATCAAGATATGGTTGATCAAAACAAAGATACTAAGAGATTTGTTTTGTGTGTGATACCTTTCGATCATTCTTGAGGGAATTTCATGTTGTTTCATGAGGGTTCAACTATATATATTTCATATTACAAAGATAGCATATCAATTTATCAAATGATCATTATTGAACATTCGTTGATTGCTTGAGCATACAAGCATCAGATGTTCCACACCCCTGTGGTTTATATTCTTTTATCATGCACGGACCTAGAAAACACCAGTAACTTATATAAGAAATTTCCAAAAGATCAAAGGTATGCAATCTTTACCGATGGACCAGCTAGCAAAGAAGTTCCAGAATTTGCAATAGAAACACAACCTATAGCACGGAAACCTACAACTAAATGTTCATAAAATTCCATCAATATTTTCATAAGATTTCTCAAGAAGCAATCATGTGCCCAATTGATTAAGATGGAATGGATGCTGACCTGTTGATTGATCATCAATGAGGAAGTCTCCCATGTCAAACTGAAGGAAATAGCAAAATCGATTTATTAGAGTATATTAATCCCATGACATACCTACTAGTAACTATGACTCATACAAAGAACATGGTATGCATGTGTTTATCCTTAAATATAGTCAATCTTAAACCTAGAAAACTAACATGATTCTATTACATACCTTCCAGTAACCCTTTCGAGTAATAGGAGCATATTGATGTTTACCCTTGAAGTGATTAGGATCAACACCACCAAAAGTCATGGCTGCAAATGGGCTTTCTTCAATAAAAACATGTTTTCCTTGGGAAAGAACCTTGATACTGTTTCCAACAAATGTGAAACTATTGCCTTTAGTGAAAATATGTCATACCAAATCTAGTGATCTATCATTGTAAATCAGTGAAAATGACTGATACTCTTTTTCAGGCCGTGGATACCTCTGGAAGATTGCCTGAAAACAACAAAAATAAACAGTTTTTATAACTTAAGCATTCAAACAATTCCTTCCAGAAATAAAGTATCAAATAGATCTTTATTTTTTCAAGCATATCTCAATACTTTGTTACCATAATTATCAATGCAGTTATTCTTCTTTTGTATTCCAGAGTTGAGATATTTTCTCAAAGTGACCACTTTAAAATCGGTGATAAATTAGAAGCAATAAAGAAATATATAAACTCCTACTAAAAGATTTGCACAAAGAATACTTTGTAACAAATTATCAATTATGAGTAATAAAGTGCACAGTGATGTTGGGGGGGGGAGTTACAATGGAAACTGAAAATACCAATGTGCACCATGCCCAACTCACAACCTACAGTATTAAGCACAAATATAAACATAGGTTTTCCATTGCACAATCAAACATGAAAGTTGAAGATATGAGATTAAGAAACAAATTACAAAACTACTGGAGAAAGATAAACTTAGGCAGATAACAATATACTCATGCGGAATAATAGGGAAACAACGCTTCAGATTCCATTTTCCTCACAAGTCTATCTATCTTTTTCTATCTTTTGACCTTTCATATTCCCATCAAACTCAAATTCCTATCATATTTCTTGTAATGAAATGCCTACATTTAATTTTGTTGTCCTAGCTATATGGAATTGGTAAAGTATTACCAAGGGGCCAGTTATCATAATAAATCAAACTATTTAAGGTAATTGTTTAGATCTGATAGAACAAATTTCATCTCAATGTATGGTAATCATCATCATCAACTAAATGTATGTGTGTGCACATGCATAAATACCCAATACACAACTCAATCAAACAAAAGAAAACATAATTATACCTTGATTTGTGGATCTTCACACTGTCTTCTTATGCTTTACCTTTCAAAACATCATTCAACATACTTCATATTTTGTCATGTTGCAATAGTTTCATGTTAGGACCCATAAAATAAATTTATGTTTGTTTATGAAAATAACAAAACCAAACTAAATAAAAACAATTATATTACAATGTAAATCACAATACTATTCAACTATTCAAGTAAATTAATTGTTAAGAATAGATCACCTGATAAAACATGGATAACCAAAAATACTATGTATATAAGGCCATCGATCTAATCAAAACACCATTTCTTGCCTCTTAACTATGGAAATGTTTCTCAACACTATCTGTAACAAGTTCCAATGGAGGAGTCAAATAGCAATAGTGAAAATTATACACTAAAATTATAGAAATATATGTTTTTTAATGTATTCTTCCTTACCATTCATTGATCTCCTCTCTGTTTCAAGAATAATTTAATATTCTCTACTAAACAAGACCAACCACATGAAGTTGGAAGCTCTTATGGCCCCTACCCCCCCTCACATCACTCTCAACTCCCCAAACCCAATGCATCTACTTGCAAATAACAATTTATTTCACAATCCAAATAATAATGCATCCAATGCAAATTATTTCACTCAATAGTTGAAAGATGCTTTCATTAAATCATTCTTTAAATCATTCATTAAACCATTCAATCATTCAACAGCTGAAAAAACCATTCATTAAACCATTCATTTAGTCAATGGCAGAAAAAAAATCAGTAAACCATTCATTAAAGCATTCATTCAAACATTCATTCATGAAATACAGGAAAAAACCATTAAATGTTTTTTTTTATAAATAAGAATTACTCAAAATTTGTTTAGTCGCTTCCTTTTTACTTTTCTTTTCTTTAAATATTTAGTTAGAGTCACATCTTCTGGAATCTAATCATCGGTATCCCTACTACTCTGCTCGCAAGGTTGAACTTCAGGCGAGGGGCGATGAATTTCTGCAATAATGTCAAAATATTTCATTAATATATTGATATTTTGATAAATACGAGTAATTCATTTAAAAAAACATTATGAATGTGTGTTTTTACCTGCCATGGGCACATCAACATGTTCAACATTATCTTGTACAGGCCCAACCTGCTCTGGAGTTGAAATGTGTAGAATTAGAATTAATGTTCATCATCTGCAATGGTCTATAAAAAATAGTAGCACATTAATAAATTCATTACCAGGATGAGAAGCATGATCTTCGTTTGGTTGGTCATGTACATCCTCGACATGAACGGGATCATTACTTTCCTGCACAAAAATGAATAAATAATTTATGTTAATTTATTTATAAGGAATAAATTGCATGAGCATTAATAAATTATCATTAAACTATATAGTTTTTATATACCTGGGCACCAGATGGATTAGCAGAAGATCATGCATTATGCCCAGAAAAGCTTCTCTGGTGTTCAACAATGGCGTCAAAGCCCTATTCGAAGCCAAGCTTCATATAATCCACATTGGGCAATTCTTTGAACTGGTCGTCCTTCATTTTTGCATGATGTCATTAATTTTACATTTTTTTCCAAAACAAAACAAAAATAATAATCTGTATGATATTTGGATGCAGATTCGGTTTTTGCGATACTTACATATAAGGCCACCAAGTTGGAGTAACCACCACGCCCAAGCTTGTGTTGGACAATTTTTTCAATTCTTTCCTTGGTGGACTTATATGTGTCCAAGAGCCTAATTAAATTTTTAAATACGTTAGTCGATGTACCAAAATTGATATAAAAACTAGTAATAATAAGGCTTACCACTACATTTTGGAATGTATTGCATACCTCCCTGTTCCAGCTGGTGGTATCTTTCCTGATTTTCTCAGGCCCTTCTCTTTTCCATTTTCCACTAGGGATTTCCACTCCATAGATGGAATCATTGGAGGGCACTCATACCTAGGGTTATTTTCTAGGTGAACCCTATACTGGTCTCAGACAATCTTCAGATGTTTTCCAGCCTTCTATAGGACTTCGATGTATCGAAGGTATCTTTTCCGAACAGACTAACCAAACGATTAGTCAAATCATCCTTTAAACCTTTTGGCTGCTTGTTCCACATTGTGTGGATGGTGGGCCCAAATATCTCCAAGGCATCATCCATATGTTTACAAAATATATCATTTCCTACAAAACATTAATGCCATCATTAGTCAACATTAAAAAATATTATCAGTATATTAGACACAAATTATAAAAACTAAATTGAACAATCTATAATGACCTAGAATCCTCTCTATCTTTATTGGAACCAGTTCTTCATTCACCAAAAATGTACACACTATTGAACCAGTGCTAGTGACACGAGAAGATCCAAGAAATGTTTCCACATCTCTATCTAACCCTACATCCACCCCTTCTTCTGCATCATCTGTTGTGGGTGGGGCAGCATCGGCTGCACCCTCTGTTGCCCTCGGGGGTGTCGCAGAGTGTGTTTCTGACTATTCAGTGGACAATATGGGAGCATTATGTGGTGTACATGGAGTGGTTTGGTCATTGGGACCAACATTGCCTTGACCACAACTGATAATCTCCATAGCGTGCTGTAAATTCAAACCATTGTATTATAACTTCAATATCATATAAAATCAAATATTATAAAGTTTTTATAAATGAATTTACATTATTATTAGAGAACTTACATCCACTTTTTTTCGTTGTTGTAACAACAATTGAATCCTTTTTCGACCCCTTGTATTTGTGGAACTGCCAATGTTAGAAGAATCAGTTCTTCATTTTTTTTTCCTGGTCTTTTGTAGCACCCTCAACAGGTCTATAGACTCTCTAATTTCACTATCTCTCATCAACTGGGAGACCTCATTCTATAAATGGTTTTGAGACGTTGTTTCATAAACCGAATCCCCTGTCTGCAATTGAAATATATAAAAAAATTGCTTAGTCTTTGAAGCAATAGTGTACACAAACAATTATGTTAACAAAAATTGTCTATCATGATAGAGTCATAGTATTACATCTAGGATTACATGACGCCTAGATGAAGGTGTGGTCTAATCAACAAATGGGGACTTACCTCAATCAACCACCTACAAAAAAAGTAGAGAACATTATCACAATGAACGCAATATGTAAAAGCTAACAAATACAGAACAAAAATAAACACTATGCTACATGTTTTATATGTGTACATTTTTTAGGTTTTTAGAATGTGGAATTACATTTAGGTTTACTAGTTGCCTCAAGGCTCCAGTCACCTGATCAACAGTTGGGGACTTTCCCGATCATTCTGCAAAAAAAGTAGACAACATTACCATCATGAACGCAAACATAAAAATGAAATAGTACATAACAAAATAAACATTATGCATCACGATATACATTTTTACGATTTTAAAGTATTTGAAATGGAGAATTACATTCATGTTTGGTTGTTGCCCCGATGTTGTAGTCAGCTGATCAATAACCGGTTGGCTTCCCTGATTAACATCTACATGGAAAATAGATAAGATTATATAAACGAACGTAATATACTAATGAAAATACATAACAACATATATGTATGTCCATCCTAAATTTATTACATTGTCAATGTCAATGTATACATGCTTCCTTGACTCAGGTCGACAAACATCTACGGAGATGGAGGTGCCCCTGAGAGAACCCTGCATCAAAAACATACTAAAAGTTACCTACGGAAACATGAAAAGTAGAAAATTACAATTATATGCTAACGAAAAATCCTATAGATGTTAAAATAATTAATAAAAGGTTGGTTAAATTATTTTTTGTACCAAAACCATACTAACCGTGTTTGTATCTACATGATTCAAATTGTAATTAATAAGCAGTTCTTCGCTGGCAGCTATTGATTTAATTGCACATACAAAGACACAATTTCCTTCATGTGACTCGAATATGCAGTTTGGTTGCTTTAGTGTAGACCCTGGTTGTGTACTGTTTATAAACCCTACAATATTACCAGTTGTTTTTGTCCTTCCATCCATGTACAACGTTGCTCCTTTATTTTGAGCTTTGTCTTTCAGTTGTATATAATTTGCTGACAACCCATATCTATGCATACTTCATGTATATTGGACCAAGCGCATCCAATCACTGTAGTTGTAACAGGGTCCAACATACTCTATCAATTTTGTACATATACCGTATCCAACCTTTATGTCGTCCATGCAAAACAACCCCAATCCATGCAATGACAACAGTGCAATTCTATAGATCCTCTCATTCACACAAAAAGTAGTTTTTACTTGAGGAAGACCCCTAGGTACCCATTGTTTCACTAGGTGTTGGTACCTTAAGGGCTCATTGATGTCTCCCACTATCTCATCATCATAGGAACATGACCCCCCTCCTTTGAGAAAAAAATTCATGCGTTTGTTGAATTTTATTCTGATCTTCTGACATCTAGTTGACCTAGCCCTTGTAGACCTACTGGATGTCTCACTTTCCTCTAGCCTTCCCAAACTCCCTTCACTGGAGGAAGACAGGTCTAAAAAATACCTGTTGGTTCTACTTGCACCATGGACTAAAAAAAAATTGGCATAAGCATAGGAAAATACCAGCAAAAAAACTTGGAAAGACTTATAAGCAAAAAACTTGTTAAAGAAAAGGCTTCTCAAGAATGAGTTTGGTTAATAGGTGTGGGAATTTGGTAGCCTTAAAAATTCTAATGTATGCCCCTCTTTTAGTTACATACAAGTATCCATTATCACTTATTACTTGCATTGCATTTTCCTAACATGAATTGGGTAGGCTTCATAAGCTTCATATGTATGCTTGTTCCCATTGGACTTTGGCCTTTCAACATTGTCAAGCTTGAGACGATCTATTATGCATATGCAGAAAATATAACACTACAATTTATGCCAATATATGTATGTACAAGGCCTAGAGGTTCTCCTTTAATGGACTATGTCCTTGAAAGAACATGTCTTCACATTCATCTACATTTAATTCGGATAGAAGTGATACGGAGTTGGTATGTTGGTCACTTCCATCAAAAAGCATCTTTGACATGACTCCTTTTTTCAAGGAATCTTGGTTAATCTCCTCTTCCAAATTCTAGGTCACTTTTCCACTCTACATTGACCTGATTATTCATTTTTCTGGCCACTCCTCTCTCCTTACTCTACACGCGTTGTTGTTGTAACCCTTACTTTTGATGGTTGTAAGTGGTTTTTAGTTTTCCCATGAATGATGTTGTGATGTTGTATATGATTATCCATTTTACCTAATATGTTTTATGATCTTTTCCATCGTTGCTAGGGTGCACATACCTGTTGTTTATGGCTTCTTAAGCTTGAAAGTTCAAGGGCCTAAAAGTGCCTAGATCTCATCTAGGACCCTTTAAGAGTCATAATAACAACTATTGTTATAGGATGTTATTCTCCAAATGATACACCAAAACCATATTTATCGGTTAATATTTGTGTAGGGATGTTTTTCTGATCTCTCCCATAATTTATCATACTAATGGGATTGTGACTATCAATTCAATGCCTTATTTGCATAGTGGCAATCCTACAACAGTGCACTGGAAATTCTAAAAAAATATAATGTATGCACTAAAAATTCTTATGTATGCCCCTATTTTAGCTACATACAAGTCTCCATTCTCACTTATTGATTGCATTACCTTTTCCTAACATGTATTGGGTAGGCTCACAAAATATCATGTTATACATGGGCACTATGATATGCTCACAAATATTTATATAGTGTATTATAAATGTGTGTTCCTAAAGGATTTGGCAATATACATGGATGGGCACTATGCTTGGTCACCAATGCTTTCACGTCTCTGGAAATATGTTTGAAACATACATCACATATAGCAAGTATGATGACATGTAGAATGTTGGAGTGATTATGGTGGTTGTGTATTTGGATATGCATGTGTTCTTATTACGGGCCTAACCCATTTTCAACAATAATATTTGTAGATTTAATCAAGTGTGTTTCTATATACAATATAGAAACATATATAAAATATATAGAATAATCCTTGATCGATAAAATGATTACAATGAGCCTCGTGACTCAAACTCAAACTCAGTCGAGTCAACCAAGTTGACCCCCAACCAAGTTGACTCGACCTTTGAAACGATTCGAGTGACAAGTTTGGTACCAAACCAAGCAAGTCAAGGTGTGACTCGACTGGATCGGTAACAAAATGGATAATTCATCCCAATCCGTACTAACTCAACCAAGTGAATGTGGGACTACACAGGTCACACACATGACACTTAAATTCAAAAAAAAAATTAACCTAGAAATATAAACAACGAGACTCTAAACCTACTTCATTGTCGAGTCAATTAGCTTTGTAGGATTCCTTTACATCATAACACTATTTGGAGTAAAACACAACTTGCTTTGTAGGCCCTAAATGCCACCCAAGTGCAAAAAAAGCATCCTCCAAATACAAAAACGTTCTTCACAAAATAGGGCATGAACCATGTGAACAACCTTCCAAGTGGACCAGCTCAATGAGTAACCTCCAAGCATGTAATATCTCTCATGAAATGGTGTATAAAAGAGTGTAAGCATGCTTCAAATGATGAATTTATCCTTTGGTAGGGCTGAACACTACCCTTATGCATGTGTCTCCAAGGGTGAATGTTCCTCAAATAATGAGAGAAGGCCTTCCTCTAACAATAAACCAGTACACCAAGGTGAATTTGCCCTCTTTAGGGCTTCCATTTTATGCACAAGGTCCCTTAATGTAGAACAAACTTGGTATTTTAGGGCCAACTGGGATTGTTACTTCTCTTGTGCATAGGTCCAGAGATTTTTAGGGTTGTTTTGTGACCTATGGTTGTAAGGAAAGCCACCAAAGACTGTTATTTGCTACCGATCTCCTTCAAGAGACTGCCGAGAATCACCTAAAGAACAATCCAAGTTGGTTTATAGGGTCTAAAATTAAATGATATTTTTTTTATTTAGGTTTGTTTACCCCCCTTTTGTGGAGAAAAAGCACCCATAATTCATGATACTGCTATAAATTGTTGATTAGGAGGTTGGAATAGCCCTTATTTATGCCCAGAATGAAGGTTTGAGGCTGTTGGAGTTCCCAGGCCTCCTCTTTATGTCCATATCTGTGCCCATAATTGTTTGTTAATGTCATTTCAACCCTCAAATTCAACCCAACATTTCTCAAATCCTATTTTTCCCGTTGTTCATCACTTTTCATAGGGCTATTCATGCCCAGAACTGCCTTTTAACCCTCCAATTTGGCCCAAATTTAGAGGTAGGCATGTTTGGTGATAGATAAGTGCACACGGGTGCCCAAGATGTTGAAATAGGGTTGCTTCATACCCTTTTTTACTATCAAACAGGTTTGTTTGTGCCCAAAATTCATGTGGATGCTGCTATAAGGTATATGAATGAGATTTTAGGGTTTCTTTCACCCACAGATTTCTCATTTTCATAGCCAAAATTGCAAAGACTGCCTCTTATTGCCATTGATCATCATCTTTTAGGAATGCAATGTGCCTAGACCTGAAAGTTTGTTGTGACCTTCAGAATGCTCCCAAAGTGCTCAGATTTGTCCCTTTGATGCTCATACTTGATTCTAGAGTTGTTTATTCCCATAGGACTGCCTAGCATTGCTCTTAGTGTGCTCATAACTAAAAATGAAAGGGATCACTGCTGTTACACTCCATAAACTATCCAAATTTCAGAACCAACTCAAAAATGCCTAGATTTGATTTCAAGATTACAATCATGACAACTTCACCCCTGGAGAGTGTGATTAGAATCACTGGTGGACACCCATACAAAATGGAGGGTAACACTAAGGACCTTTTCTGATTTTGTGTTGGTTTTAATGCATTTTTTACATGTTTGCAAATTTGTAACTATACACAAATTTTTTTATTTGATTGCCAATATTTTGTACCTGCTGGTATGTTTTGAAATATATTAAACCTTGTATTTTGTAGTTTGCAGTAGGAGTTTGTGGTAGGTATTTTATTCATTGTGGTCAAGGCATGAAGCTTTTGGTTGATTAATGATTTTAATTATTCAAAACAAGTTCATTTATGAACGTGACATTTGATTCCCTACAAAAGATATATCTTTTAATAATGTTGGGTTTAGCCAGCTCATACCTAGTGTTTCCCTGCTCTTGGGGGCTTTGGAGTGGGTATGAAACGTTCCTAAATGTATAAGTACGATGGTGGGTACATGGAAATGTTTAGAGAGATTTTGCGGAAGGTTTGACCTATTCCGAGTTGGCATTTCATGGTTTAGGTAGCTCTTTCAATCATCCAGCATGTCATATCTATATATAGTTTCCTTGTCAGTGCAATGATTCTTCCCAATGTTTGACAATTTCCCTATGATTTCCATTACATGATTTCCATCTATAAACCACTATTGTGGTTTCATCATTGCTTCCATTCAAGAACAAAAAAGTAGACATGACTTCTCTCCCTACATTAAGTCCACATGCACATAATGACTAGCTTTGGTACTTCCTAACTTTTCAGTATTCCTTTTGACAACAAAAGTGAAACATGAAACAATATCCTTACTTTCAGCATCTTGCATAGCTGATGGCTTTGATTGAACTATATAAGTACTTTGTTCCCAAAGTAAATATTTTGAGACCTACAAACGAATGGGAGAGAGATGAATGGTTGAAGGACTCCAATGGAGGATGAATTGATGCCCTATTCTGCCTACCCAAAGGTCCTTTTATAATGAAGATTATGCCTAACTTATCATTGATTTGTAGTATTCTATTGTTCACCCATACTGCTCTAAGAAACACAGTTTTATGCTGATCTAGTATGTATCTTCATGTCGCAAATAAGTACCACCACAATAACAAAGTTGGGAGATTTCAACTTGAACAGAGTTTTATGCTAACTTGAACAAAGTTGGGAGATTTCAAATAGGTACCACCACAATAATGGAAGAAATCAGACTAGCTGCTACAGGAATTCTTGGAGGCATATTTGCCAGTGGTAACCTACAGCAATCATATATATATATATATATATATATATAATCCATGGTGGTGAAGAGCGGACATTTCCAGATCTGCTACTTGGCACATTCAGGAATGAAAAGAATCTTTTAAATACATATATATCAGCATGTAATATTTGCTGATTTATTCCTTTTAGCTTATCATGATGATGCTTGTTTTCCCATATTAATTTTCAACCCTAAGGCAACGCTAACTTGTTTCCCCATACTAATTTTCAACCCTAAGGCAATCCCATAGTATAAAGAACCAAAAAAGACTATTCCACAAAAATCAAAACGCTCTTAAATTAACTATATCATGCCTTCCTCAATGATTTGATGAAACCAAGGGGATGGAAAAAGGGCAAGGAAACATCAAATATCACTCACACCAGGGAATAATTCTAAAGCTAACCAACTGTCTAAACCACAAAGGTCATCTTATCGTGTTAATTGTAAGAGGGGAAAAAAAAATCAGACACGATTAAAATTGACATAAAATGTTCAAATAAAAAATGGAGGACATCAAAATACCTAGTACTTGCTTCAAGACCCAAAGCATAAAACATAAGATTCATGATTGTCCATTAATGGCCAAGTATTACCTAACCCAATTTCCTATGAACTAAGCACCTCACGGTCAAATCATGATATTGGGCCAAGTTTATTATGAATTCCAAGAAGCAACCGATAGAGCAACCAAACATCCACTCTACAGGATCGCCAAGAACTAACATCATTCAAGTGGAGGATGTATGCAGAATGCTACAGACATTATATATCTACTCATTCAATTTCCTACAAAGTGTTGTAGCTTTCTTAGTGCTCCTCTCTGTTTATCATTTACGTTCAACTTCACGGTGAAATCAACAAGTCCAGGCAAATCTTCTAGTACATCGCCTTTACAGTAATGGACAAATAATGATGTTGAGTTCTTGGAGATCCCGTAGAGTGGATGTTTTAACCTCTTCAGTGCTACTCTGTAGTGCATAACCCAGCACTTCGGAGGATTATTTCCCAGTGGTAACCTACAGCAATCATATATATATCTATCTAATCCATGGTGTTGAAGAGCGGACATTTCTAGATCTGCTACTTCGCACATTCAGGAATGAAAAGAATGTTTTAAATACATTTATATCAGTCTGTAATATTTGTTGATTTATTGCTTTTAGCTTTTCATGATGATGTTTGTTTTCCCATATTAATTTTCAACCCTAAGGCAACACTAACTTTTTTTCCCATACTAATTTTCAACCCTAAGGCAATCCCATAGTAGAAAGAACCAAAAAAGACTATTCTGCACAAATCAAAAGGCTCTTAAATTAACAATATCATGCCTTCCTCAATGATTTGATGAAACCAAGGGGATGGAAAAAGGGAAAGGAAACATCAAAGATCACTCACACCAGGGAATAATTCTAAATCTAACCAACTATCTAAACCACAAAGGTCATCTTATCGTGTTAATTGTAAGAGGGGTAAAAAAAATCAGACACGATGAAAATTGACATAAAATGTTCAAATAAAAAATGGAGGACATCAAACTACGTAGTAATTGCTTCAAGACCCAAAGCATAAACCATAAGATTCATGATTTTCCAGTAATGGCCAAGTATTACCTAACCCAATTTTCAGTGAACTAAGCACCTCATGGTTGAATCATGATATTGGGCCAATTTTATTATAAATTCCAAGAAGCAACTGATAGAGCAACCAAACATCCACTCTACAGGATCGCCAAGAACTAACATCATTCAAGTGAAGGATGTATGCAGACTGTTGTAGACATTATATCTCTACTCATTCGATTTCCTACAAAGTGTTGTAGCTTTCTTAGTGCTCCTCTCTATTTATCATTTACGTTCAACTTAACGGTGAAATCAACAAGTCCAGGCAAATCTTCTAGTACATCACCTTTACAGTAATGGACAAATAATGATGTTGATTTCTTGGAGATCCTGTAGAGTGGATTTTTTTAACCTCTTCAGTGCTACTCTGTAGTGCATAACCCAACACTTCAGAGGAATATTTCCCAGTGGTAACCTACAGCAATCCTATATATATATATATATATATCTAATCCATGGTGGTGAAGAGCGGACATTTCCAGATCTTCTACTTGGCACTTTCAGGAATGAAAATAATGTTTTAAATACATTTATATCAGTCTATAATATTTGTTGATTTATTCCTTTTAGCTTGTCATGATGATGCTTGTTTTCCCATATTAATTTTCAACCCTAAGGAAACACTAACTTGTTTTCCCATACTAATTTTCAACCCTAAGGAAATCCCATAGTAGAAAGAACCAAAAAACACTATTCCACACAGATCAAAAGGCTCTTAAATTAACTATATCATGCCTTCCTCACTGATTTGATGAAACCAAGGGGATGGAAAAAGGGCAAGGAAACATCAAATATAACTCACACCAAGGAATAATTCTAAAGCTAACCAATTGTCTAAACCACAAAGGTCATCTTATCGTGTATTTGGGACAATTTATTTGTCTCATCTCCTTACCCTTGTAACAAGGTCCAGGGAGTAGCTTATTTTAAGACTAACAGGAACAATGAGAGAATGGGTTTCATTGTTTGAATGTAATGTTTGATTTTGAATGAAACATAGATTAAATCTTATATCATTTTGTGCATTATTGTTTGATTGATATAGTGTATCTTATCTGTGAATGGTTTACCAACATGTCCATACCAACATGACTAATTAGGTCTCTTACAGTTTCCTTTACCCATGAAATGGTTGTTTCAATATTTTTTTACCAATGGCATGCCCAAATAAACCAACAAATACTTTTTATGCATAAATATGTCCTCCAATATAACCCATATTTTCCCTTTAGATCTTGTTACACCTTATATTATGAGGAAAAGAGCCCAAAACTTCATATTGCTACTCTTGTCTAGATTCACACCCATAACTGCTTAAAGGCATGTTCTATGTTGCAAGAGGACATGGACAGTCCTTAATTGTGCCCAAAACTGAAAATGAAGACTTATAGGGCCTATATTTAGGAGAATGGGACATTTACATCCCTTTTCACCAACAAATATTGCCCAGAATGTCTCTATTCTACCCAGGCTAACTCATAATTGTCAACTAAACACCTGATGAAAATAGGGGGATAACACATGTCAAAAGAAGAGATCAAAGCAGTGATAAATTCCTTTCAGAACTCAGAAAATCCATTTCCTAATGGTTGCACGGTAAAAATTATTCGGATTTTAACTTTTTATACGATTTAATGAAGGAATACAAGTTGAGAGTGATGAAAGAATTCTAGGATTTCTAGTGATGTAGATCCATGATGCAATTAGGGTGGTTCATGAGGATTCACACTCAATAAAATGAAGCAAAATATCAACTATGGTTCTCAAGCTATATTTGTCTAAAGGATATGTTAAAGTAAGTTGGAAATATATGAGGTTAATGCTAATCTGATTGGGATGAATCTGGAGTTAGTATATTGGATAACAAGATGTTTGTCTTCATTATTTTTTTGCACTCCTTATAATTGGGTCATCCTCCTTATAAAGGGAGTTAGTACATTCATTCCTTATGTCAATTTTTCTTCTCTTCTTATTGGTCACTAATGACAAGAATGAGAGGAAAATTTGTGGAACAGTCCCTTTGTTGTGAAGATGAAAAAGGTCTTGAACCCATAATTGCAACCTAGCCAATTCATTTGTTTAGATTGAAGTGGTATTTTTTGAACACTAATATTATATAAGATACATTTATTAAAATAAAATAAATAAATAAAAATAGGAAGAAAAAAAAAAACATGACTTCTTAATCTCCACTTATAAATCCAGGTTCAGGCCCAAAAGGTGGAGATGGAGATGAGCCATATGATGCAGGTCATCCACTGTGCACTCTAAATAGGAATACCCCTGCAACTAACTTCCCCACTTGCTCAGCTTAATCCTGATCAAATAGGGACAACCACTTGAGTTAGACCCAATATTTACGTCGCCAATGCCACATAATAGTTTTCTTGAAGACTACAAAACGATATTTAATATAATTAAATAACAACAATTGACAAACCCCATCTATTGAAATGACATCAACGTCTCCATGTCCACTAAGATTTGAAATGACATCAACATCTCCATGTCCACTAAGATTTGAAATGACATCAACGTCTCCTTGCATGTTTCAAAACCCTAACCCCTGCTACAACTCTCCCTTCTACTTTTTCACAACCTTGATACCTAATGTCCTTCTTTCAATACCCTATATGTCTCCTACCCCATCCCTTTTATTTCTAAATCTTGTTGCTCTCACCTTGCACCAAGCAAATGTACAAAGCACACTCGCCAACATCTCTTCAAACTACAGTAGAATGGAGGCACACCATACAGGAGCATGTTGCACCTCCACATATCATTTTGGACTCCCTCTTCACACCTTGATCATTGTCAAAATAGTTGTTACAAGATACCACTAATGTATTATTAACAAGTAATGTAATATCGACCCTTGCATACACTACAATTTTATCTTTCTAATCAAAAGTTTTTTGACTTTATAACTGTATAGTAGTTTATGAATTTTTTTTATAAATATTTTAATATTTAATAACAAAATATTTATGTATGTAATATTGCGTAAAATGGTAATTAATTTTATATTTTTCTTCTTTAAATTTAAACTTAAATTTAAATTTAATTTCAAGTTTTTTGAAAATTTGAAAATCATATTTTCATAATATACTGAGTTTCTATGTCTGGTAACAATAATTAATGTGATTTGGTGTCCCACTAAGTAGACATATGATCTATAGCAAAAAGAACGGGAAAATAGACTACGGGAAATTGCAAGTTCAAACCTAGAAGTAGTTACTTTAGTCGCCATGACTGCCACTAGGGGGAGTGTTGTTTCATTTTAGGTTAGCTTTGACAAGTCTCGGATTGGGTGAAGGTGCAAAGGTAATGAGATCCTAAGTGGTAGTTGATTACTTAATTACAAGGTTACAAGAACAAGGCTGCAATCAGAATTGACTAAAGAGTTCGATACGAATGTGCCAGTCATCCCAAAATTAGGAATCACGGATTCAAAACCCTAACCCTAATTAACCCTAATTATCCTACATTATACTATGTAAACAACTTTATATTAGTCAAAACGAGGTGGAAGAATTCGAGAATCCGATTTGGGTGTGGTTAATCCTAGGGCCGAATCCGGTAATTGTGCTCAATTATGATTTTCAAGGGGACTAGACCAACACGATTGTGGAGGTTAATCTGTTAATGCGGAAAAAATAGAAAGAGGAAATGAGTTGGCATGTATGTAATGAATCCTTAAAAAATAATCATAGGAAAAAAATGATTTTAGTGACCATTAAATATTCCTTAGGTTTATATATATATATATATATATATATATATAATATTTTGTGTATAATACTTGATTTAATTTAATATAAATATTCATGTTCAATAAAGATCAAATTGATGCATGGAATTGTAAAATGAATACAATAGACAAAGATGACAAGGGGGAGGCAAAAATACATCCCCAAGGAATGCTTGAAAGAAAGAAAATGAACCTAACAGAATGAAAGTGTTAAAGCACTAGAAAGAGCCAATCCATTGAGATGGGGAGTAATGAAGAAGCTCAAAGAAGTAGGTTCCTTGGTTGACACTTGTTTCTTTGGAGAACCTGTATTTTCAAGAGCATAGTTGCCTTGCATAGCCTATCCTTTCATTTTTCATTATCTGGACTCCTTTCTAAGAAAAACAATAAGAAGAAGCTTAGGGTTACATGGATGAATTCATTGAGTCTCTTTGCGAGGAAAAAATAGGAAGAAGGTTAGGGCTTAAACAGAGAGATGCTTCGAATCTATTTCATAGGAAAGAACAACATGAAGGATGTTAGGGTTTACATGGACATATTCTCGGGGTCTCTTTCTTAGGAAAGAGAAACATAAGAGGTTAGGTTTTCATGGATATTGCTTTGAGTCTTGGAGTTCATACATTGATTGTCTAGTTCATTGTAGCGAGCTCCACAACCCATGTACAACCATTGCATTTGGTTGTTTCAATATGTTCCATGAGGATTGGGGTGGGTTATGTGGATTTCCCCCTTTTCCATGGTTTTGAGGATGGAGGATGATGGTAATCACTAGATGGAATATCAACCGGTAACCCCAAGGGACTCAATGGGATTTTATCTTGAGTCCTATGTGAGCTTTCACATGAGCATCTACCAATTGACGACCCTTGGGGTTAGCAACCATAAAACTATCATGGTATCAATTAAGGAGGATCCTTGGGATTAGCAACCATAAAAATATCATGGTATATAAAAAATTGAAGGTACCAATATCAACCTTAGGATGCCAATCTCCAATATTTTTTCACCTGTAACCTAACAAAAACTCTGTGAAAACAAAGATCTTGGAATTTGTAGGTTACTAGAAATGTGAAAAAAATGGAGTTACCAATAAGAGTGATGGTATATCAATTTATATTAGTGATCAAGTAATGAGAAAGTATTGTATGCATACACTATCAAATATGTGGTATAAAGCTCAATACATCCCTAAACTAAGATCCATGGGTATATTTTTATTATTATTATTGCCCATTGATAGTTATTTCCATTCATTTATCAAATTACACGTGGATTATGGTGTGTTTTATTTCATGAAATGATATTTCTAGAGTAGGGATTCTTTACTATTTATAGGCTATTGAAGCAATTCAAAGGTGACACTATTTTGTATCATCACCATTAATGACTCGTTTATAGGCATTATGTAGGTTCTCCTTGTTATGTACCACGACTACCTTCTCTTATCCCCTATATTTTGAAGGGTTGAAGGTATTACAAAAGGTATTGGATCACCGAACGGAAAAATATAGTATCCCAAACTAATATTCTATTGTTTTGATAATATGTTTGTAGGTTCGGTGCTTTAGTTATGCTAGATTGAAAAAATAAAAGTTGCATGCAAAACAATGTCGTGCCAAAAGGCCCTATAATATAGTTGTTTTGGAGAATAAATAGGAAGAAGACTGTCAGTGAGAAGGTACACATACCAATAATAATAATTTTGGTAGTACATCAAGATATGTGAGGCATGCAATCCATGCATGTAGCGGAAGATGTAGTGCTGCTCTCTAGCAATTGATGACCAACTGACGAAAAACACACTCTCCAATGTTGTTCTTCACATTTTGGATTCAATATGTTGCTGATGAAATTGAGACTTTCTAGAAAGGATAGTATAGGTCCTTCGATGAGATGGGAAGGTACATGTAGAAGTTCTGACCTCCTTTTGTGCCCTAGCGAATTGTTCTTCTCCAGAATGGGTGATGCAATCCTTCCTCACATTTTTCCTGGTGGAGGCTCTGAATGGGTGATGCACTCCTTCCCTTGACTAGAGTCATGGGAAGAAAACAATACTAGCTAATAATTCATCACTATGTATTGTAGTAAAGGAACAATGAGAAAAACATAAATACATTAAGTATAGGTTAGAGGAACTAGAAAAACTAGA
The DNA here is from genome assembly GCA_001517045.1 of Pseudotsuga menziesii. Lineage (NCBI taxonomy): Eukaryota > Viridiplantae > Streptophyta > Pinopsida > Pinales > Pinaceae > Pseudotsuga > Pseudotsuga menziesii. Next base: position 69,895 of record LPNX010948763.1, read on the forward strand.
TGAATATAGGTTATGGTAAATGATCCACCAAATCATGGAAAAGGTAAGAATGAAGAGATAATGTGAGAACATTAAGGAAACAGGAGTTTGAAGAAAGACAACTAGTCTTTCTATACAACAACAACAAAAAGGATAAGGTGGAGAAACTCAATTACATGTGGCTCAGACCCTATCAGTTGATGAAATTTTATGAAAATTGCTCAATGGATCTTGAATGTATAGGAATACTTCCCTATGCCAGAAGAATTAACACATCTTCATAAATGATAGATGCAAGTGAAAGGGGAAGGACACCCAAAAAAAACCCTACCATGGCATGTTGACACTAGTCCAACACATGTGTAAATATATCAATTATCAAGCATACAATATGACATAAATTAGAGGAAAGAAAGGAACAAATTGAATACTGGAAGGAACTACGCAAAAATAACACATGACTCCAATAAGCCAACATATCAAGTAATTATTTAATGAGGAACCTAAATAATTGGAACCTATAGAGCAACCAAGGATCCACTCTACATGATCTCCAAGAACTAACATCCACTCTATTGATCAATCGGCTGAAGAAGGCTTGAAAAGAGTTCAAATCTAAAATATTAGGCCTTACCAACCTCAAAATATTGAAGAGCTCTTTAAAATTGTTCCTAAAAAGGGTGCATGAAAATAACACCCGTCTCATCCTATGTGTTTGGGAAAGAACATGGAGTATGTTGGTGTCCTTATTGTATGGGAAATGCCCTTCATTTAAAACCAGCAGTCCTGGTCCCTAAAGTAGAATTTGTTGGCAAGATTCACCCAATGGTTCAAATTAAACACTTCATAGTCTAAGGGTTTATTAAACATGATAAGATGAAAGATGCTAGGGAATTGATTCAACATATGTTGTCACTACAATTTGGGAATTACTGGGTTAGGTTCGAGTTGCTTTCTAATATAAGGTTTCTATAATAAAACACCTTAAAGAAGAAATCCATAACATTTGGCAGAATTCTGGAAAACCCCTGTTGTTGCTACAATTTGGAAAATATTAGGTTAGGTTCGAGTTTCTTTCTAACCTAGGGATTTTATAATGATATTGAATGATCTAGGGGTTAGGTTCAAGTTTCTTGCTTATAACAAAATAGGGCTCAGAAATCCTGCTCGGGGCAACGACCGATTTTCATCCTTCTCCACTGGGCCAAGCATACATGTGAGCAAAAAAACTCTATCTATCATGGCTATGGGGGAACTCAAATCCTTCTCTAAACATCTTTTAAGCATCTCATTTCGGTGGGGTCAGCTTAATATCTTATTTGGGAATCGGTTTCTGAGATAACTCAAATAAAAACAACCAAACCAGTTTGAATGCGAACCAAAATGTGGTGGGTTCGTCCACTAATTGTAACGCTCAGACTGGCCAGACTTCAGAATCCATATCAGCCAATATGGGTCAAATGCAGGTCAAATGAAACTATCAAATGCAACTCTATTTTTACCCCTATTAACTCTATTTTCTTGGGTGTTGATCAATGAGGGTAACCTGCTCTAATATCCTCTGCCTTTCCTCTATTGGCTAATAAACCTTGGAGATTTGTAGAACTATCTTAAAAAAATTTGAAATAGACATGAATTAGGGCACCGTACTCACAATTTTGGGATGCATTGTCTCGACTGACAATTGGCCTCCTTGTCCGCTACAAAACCACAATCCACTCTCCTTAGTCTTCGTGGGTCCAAATTGTTGCTCCCACTATCCAAATTGTTGCTCCCACTGATATTATTCTCTAGCCAAGTTGCTCAGAACATCACTGATCACTGAACGAAAAGCACCTGACAAGGTACATAGAGGAAGAAGCTTTCTCATGAAGCTAAAATGAAAATAGCGCGACTGGTAGTTTTTTTTATTGTTTTATGTTTTTGTTTTTTTATTTATATATATGTATTTAAAATAATTGTTTTATAATTATTTATATATATTGTTTTATGTTTTATTTTATTTATTTATTTATGCTTTATTTTATTTATTTATATATATATATATACTATGTTTTATTTTTTTTATTTATATATACTATGTTTTATTTTTTTTATATACAAAGAGGGGGGGTGTATCTATGTGAGTCTTTATGTGTGTAGTGAATCTATGATGATGAGGATGAGGATGTCGCTGATGATGATGATGATGAAGATGAGGATGTTGATGATGAGGATGAAGATGATGATGATGATGAAGACGAAGATGATGATGATGAAGATGACGACAATGATGATGATGAAGATGATGGTGTTGACGATGATGAAGATGATGATGATGATGATGATGACGGTGGTGATGACTGTCTTGATATCATATGAAATGATGAAAACGCTAATGATGTTGATGCTAATGATGATGATGATGATGATGACACTGATGATGCTGTCGATGGCAACGATGATGTTGCTAATGATGACGATGACGACGACGTCGACGACGATGATGATGATGATGATGGATGATGATGATGTTGATGGATGATGATGTTAATGATGATGTTGATGTTGATGATGATGATGTTGATGCTGATGATGATGATGAGAAAGCCTTATGATGTTGATGACGATGATGATGATGATGATGATGATGATGACGATGACGACGACGATGATGAAGATGATATGAAGTAATTAATTTGATCTAGTTTTACTGTTAATTTTAAAAATAATTTCAATGATGGTGTTGATGATGATGACGACGACAACGATGATACAAATGACAATGACGACGATGATGATGATATGAAGTGATTAATTTGATCTAGGTTTACTTTTAATTTTAAAAATAGTTTTAATGATGATGTTGATGAAGATGATGATGTTAATGATGATGATGGCGATGAAGATGAAGACGATGATGATTATGATGATGTTAATGATGATGATGGCGAGGAAGATGATTATGATGATGATGATGATGATGACGATAATGATGAAGATGATGATGATGACGATGATGACGATGATGACGACAATGATGATAATTATGATTTTGATGACGATGATGACAATGATGATGATCATGACAATGATCATGACGATAACGATGTCATCTTCATCGATAATGATGAAGATGATGATGTTGGTGATGATTATGTTGATGAGGATGACGATGATGATGATGGTCATGATGATGAAGATGACAATGACGACGATGATGATGATGAAGATGATGATGAGGGTGCTTATGATGATGATGATTATGATGATTATATATGATGAAGATGATGTTCATGATGATGATGAGGATGTTGAGTATGATGACGATGATGATCCGCATGATGATGATGATGATGTTAGTAACTCTTTTTAAAATGAAATAAGATAAAAGAATAGGTCTAATTAAATATTTACCTTTCATTATATTTCATCGTTGACGATGACGATGATGATGATGAAGACGATGATACATACGATGATGATGATGATGATGTGTGATGATGACGACGATGATAATGAAGATGATGATGTCTGATGATGAAGACAATGATGATGAAGACGATGATGTTGAAGATGATGATGAAGATGATGATGATGATGATGATGACGACGCCGATGATGAAGATGATGATGTCTGATGATGAAGACGATGATGATGAAGACGATGATGTTGAAGATGATGATGAAGATGATGATGATGATGATGATGTTGATGATGATGATATGAGGATGGTGAGGATGATGACGACGACAACAATGCTGATGATAGTTATGATTTTGATGACAACGATGACAATGATGATGATGATGACAATGATCATGAGGATGATGATTTTGAAAGCATGCATGGCTTGGCAATTTTCTTTCTAAATCAATTTCAAAATTAAAAAGGGCCCAATTCTTTTATAATCATTATAATCTTATTTGTGCCCTTTTTGAGCTTGGATTCAATATAACAAAATATGTTTGACCAATATGGTAACATTTTCATCATCATTGTCATCACCATCATAAAAAAAAGTCAAAAATTCCTAATAAAAGAAAGAAGAGAACAATGATTTATTATCACATAGACTTTTACTAAGAACCTTGACATGTATCTTATTTAATAGCTATAAGGCACAAATATGCTGTTGAGGAGACTCAAGATTTTCTGGGTGGAATGACAACAATTAGGAGAGTCAAACTTTGGTGGGTGGAATGACAACATTTAAACGACTTAAGAAGCCATTGTTGTGGCAATTTAACAAAGTCTAAATATCTAAAATGATTTTGATGTTTGTCACCAAACTTTAATGTTGCGGTAAGATTAAAGATATATGAAAAAATTGGAATCTAATGTCTTTTCGTGAGCCATAAGGTATGTAAAAGATTAAAAAAAAACATTAATGTTATGTTCTACATTCTTAACATCTTTCCATGTTTACTCCATTCTTCATATTGAATTTGGGAACATAAAAGTTATCCACAAAATCTAAAATCTAATCGTTTTATTATAGCAATAAACTAAGTAAAAATTTTGGACATCGATTTTGCTAACTACATTCTTCTATATAAATATCTTATTTAAATTAAATACTTTTTTAAAATAAACTTAGAACATTCAAAACAAAAATAAAATGATAAATTTTAAATTTTCATATAAAATATTTTATGGAAAAATATTTCAAATATAAATAAAATAAATATTTATAGCTATATTCACTTTATTTTTATTAGCAAATATCACATCAAAAGAAAACCATGTGTGTTACTAACTACAATGTAGCTTATGTGCATTATCAAATGATAAAGGTTTAGGCATAAATCCCTTTAAATTAATATTTATTTATATTATTTGGCAATATAATTAACTCAATTTTACAACATTCAAATTAATAAAAATTTAGATTAAGAAAGAAATTAATTTTTTAAAATATATATATATATATATATATATTAATTTAATTTTTTAAAATATTTATAACTAACATATTAATAAAAAATTTAAAACACTAATCTTCAGACTATCAAGATTAGTGTTTTAAAACACTAATCTTCAAACTATCAAGATTAGTGTTTTAAAACACTAATCTTCACACTATGATGATGATGACGACGATGATGATGATGATGATGATGACGATGATGATGACGACGACGACGACGACAATGATGATAATTATGACTTTGATGACGACAATGACAATGATCATGATGATGACAATGATCATGATGATGACAATGATCATGATGATGACAATGATCAGGAGGATAACGATGTCATATTCATCAATTATGATGAAGATGATGTTGTTGGTGATGATTATGTTGATGATGATGGTGGTGGTGGTGATGATGATGATGTCCGTAACTCTTTTTAAAAAGAAATAAGATAAAATAAATATGATGATGATGATGATGATGATGTCTGTAACTCTTTTTAAAAAGAAATGAGATAAAAGAATAGGCCTAATTAAATATTTACCTTTCATAATTATATTTCATCGTTGACGATGACGATGCTACAGACGATGATGATGATGATATGAAGTAATTAATTTGATCTAGGTTTAATTTTAATGATGATGATGGCGATGAAGATGATGATGATGATGATGATGATGATTATGATGACGATGATGATGAAGAAGATGATAATGATGATGATGACAATGATGATGAAGATGATGATGATAATTATGATTTTGATGACGACGATGATGATGATAATTATGATGACGATGATGACGATGACACTGATAATGATGATGACAATGATCATGAGGATAACGATGTCATCTTCATCGATTATGATTAAGATGATGATGTTGGTGATGATTATGTTGATGAGGATGATGGTCATGATGGTCATGATGAGGAAGACGACGATGACGATGACGATGACGATGAAGATGATGATGAGGGTGATTATGATGATGATGATAATGATGATGGTGATGATTATGATGTTGATGATGATTATATATGATGAAGATGATGATGAGGAGGAGGAGGAGGAGGAGGATGGTGAGGATGATGACGATGATGATCCACATGATGATGATGATGATGATGATGTCCACAAATCTTTTTAAAAAGAAATAAGATAAAAGAATAGGTCTAACTAAATATTTACCTTTCATTATATTTCATCGTTGATGATGACGACGTCGATGATGAAGACGATGACGATGCTACAGACGACGATGACGATGATATGAAGTAATTAATTTGATCTAGGTTTAATTTTAATAATGATGATGGCGATGAAGATGATGATGATGATGATGATGACGACGATGATGACGACGACGACGATGATGATAATTATGATTTTGATGACGACAACGACGACGATGATGATGATAATTATGATTTTGATGATGACGATGACAATGATAATGATGATGACAATGATCATGAGCATAACGATGTCATCTTCATCGATTATGATGAAGATGATGATGTTGGTGATGATTATGTTGATGAGGATGATGATGATGATTATGGTCATGATGATGAAGACGACATTGACAATGACAATGGTGATGAAGATGATGATGAGGGTGATTATGATGATGATGATGATGGCCATGATGATGAAGACGACGATGACGACGATGATGATGATGAAGATGATGATGAGGGTGATTATGATTATGATGATTATGATGATGATGATGATTATGATGTTGATGATGATTATGATTTTGATGATGATTATATATGATGAAGATGATGATGATGATGATGATGTCCGTAACTCCTTTTAAAAAGAAATAAGATAAAAGGATAGGTCTAATTAAATATTTACCTTTCATTATATTTCATCGTTGACGACGACGATGATGATGGCGATGCTACAGACGACGATGGCGATGATATGAATTAATTAATTTGATCTAGGTTTAATTTTAATGGTGATGATGGCAATGAAGATGATGATGATGATGATGATGATGATGATGATGATGATGATGATGACGAAGATGATGATGATGATGATGATGATGACGACGACGATGACGATGATAATTATGATTTTAATGACGACGATGATGATAATTATGATTTTGATGACGACTATGACAATGATCATGAGGATAACGATGTCATCTTCATCGATTATGATGAAGATGATGATGTTAGTGATGATTATGTTGATGAGGATGATGATGATGATTATGGTCATGATGATGAATACGACATTGACAATGACAATGATGATGAAGATGATGATGAGGGTGATTATGATGATGATGATGATGATTATGATGTTGATGATAATTATATATGATGAAGATGACGATGATAATGATGTTGTTGATGATGATGCAGATGGTGAGGATGATGACGATGATGATGTCCGTAACTCTTTCTAAAAATAAATAAGATAAAAGAATAGGTCTAATTAAATATTTACCTTTCATTATATTTCATCATTGATGATGACGACGATGACGATGATATGAAGTAATTAATTTGATCTAGGTTTAATTTTAATGATGACGATGGCGATGAAGATGATGATAATGATGATGATGATGATGACGACGATGATGAAGATGACGATGATGACGATGATGACGATGATGACGATGATGATAATTATGATTTTGATGATGATGACGACGATGATGAAGATGATAATTATGATTTTGATGACGACAATGACAATGATAATGATGATGAGAATGATCATGAGGATAACAATGTCATATTCATCGATTATGATGAAGATGATGATGTTGGTGATGATGATCTGAAAACAATATCTTTGCTTCTCTATGACGTTAACATGAATTGCATAAAGAGCATGAACAAAGCTCACAAACCCATAAGAAGAGAACCAAACAGCATAGACAATACGCACATAAAGACAACAAGTTGATAATGGAGTTCGTCTAGGATGGACTACGTCTCCGGGCCTACTTCTCAATAGGAGGACCGATCTATAATCTCAGCATAAAGGAAAAATACATGGCAATGATAAAACGATACCTTGGCGACAATAGTCAAGAAGAGAACGGCTACCCAAAGACACAATAAGACTACTTCCAGCAGCTCCGAAGCTTGAAGACGGTGTAAAACGAGTATAAACACTCGTACCTTCCTCCTGTAGAGCTACGCAATCTCCCTTCTCTCCTGTAGCTACAAAAGTCTCCACTCCAAAGCATCCCCTGGTAAATGGAAACTAAGTGGGTTTATATAGCCTTGGCTTGCCCCACTCCACATTCTCCTCATGATTCTTCAGTTACAACAAATTTTCCCAAGAAGGCATATGGTTCCAACTCCCCACACTTGGTTAGGCTCTTCTTAAATTATGTAGTTGACATAGTTACAACTATGCCAACCACATTTTATATTTTTAGAATATTACAATAAAATTCTTTTCCCCCAAAACCACATGGTTCGTTGAACCCACAATATGGTTTTTTTTTTAAACAAATTTGTTATAACGTAACTTGTTTTTAGACCCACTTATAACCAATTTTATATAGTGCAGTTAAAAGACATGTGTTGAAATAGAGCACGGGCTCCTGTGCTGGTCGGAGCTCCCGATCACGCTGGAGGAAGAACCAGGGTCGGGGCTAAGCCCCGACCCCTTTGGGGCTCAAAATGCCACTGCATACTTTAAATGAATTGATTTCCATACCTTATACAAGGAACACCTTGTGGGCTAACGGTAAGGTGGAGCACTATGCAAGAGAGGTCACGGTGTCGAACCCCATGGAGGCCAGTCTTCCTACTAAACTTTTGACCAATCAACAAGTGCCATGTGGCAAAATATTACTGGGCCAACACACCTTCCATACAGACACGTGTTCCCTCTAGATTGGACCATACAATTGAATGGGTTGACATGACATCCATCCGTACATGCCATGTGTCGTCCTTTCATTGGTTCGTACACATGCCATGTCATCATGTCCGTACAGTACAAATGCCACATGCCACCCTATCAGGGGTGCCACGTGGCACCTCTTTTTTCCAATTTTGCCTATTGACCTCATAGAATAGAACGCGATAACTTTCTCATATGGATTCCGTTTGAGGTGAAACGAATGTCGTTGGAATCGTCTCGACAAGCCCTTCGATCAAGCGCTAGTTTTGCTAAGATTGGAGGACTTTGAAAATTTGGCCTTCCTGGATCCTCCTGGATCATTCCTCCCCATTGAGAAGCTTTTGGCCTCCAAAATCCTTTACTAATCAACAGATAGGTGAGGGAATTGCTCCCTCACTTTCTCCTTCTCGATCCACTTGGATTTTCTTGGATGAGTGCCTTTGATGCCCACTCGAAGATACTCAACATCACCTCTGTGAGAAGTCCTTGTCCTTCTGTCCAAGATGACATCTTCCTTTAGCTCATCCATGTACTCAGGAGCAAATTCATCAACTGATGGCAATGAGACATTCTCCCTTTCATCCATGATCATGGGAGGCTCATAGAGTTTCAAGTTCTCCACATTCACCACTGAGTAGATCTACATGTATGGTAGTAGCTCTAAGCGAAAAGCATTCATCCCAATCTTCTCCAAGATGGTGAAGGGACCATATCTAATAGGCTTGAGCTTCTTGCCTTCTCCTTTCATCCTCTCCTTGCTGATGTGAAGCCACACTTGATCTCCCACCTGAAACTGATGATCAACTCTATGCTTGTCATGGTGAGCCTTGTACTGGGCTTGACTCTTCTCCAACTTCTCTTACACTGCTTGATGTACCTGTTGAACTCTCTGAATGAACCTGTGGGCTTTGTCTTCATCCTTGGAAGCACTTGAATCAACCTCTCTCCCATAATTCAAGTCCAATGGAGTCTTTGGCAAGTACCCAAAGGATGTCTCAAATGGCAAGCTCTGAGTGGAAGAATGCATAGCCCTATTGTAGGCATGCTGCACATACTGGATCTGTTCATCCCATAACTTAGGATGCTTGTTACAATAGCCTCGAAGAAAATGGACAATTGTCCTATTGACTACCTCTGTCTTTCCATCGGTCTTTGGATGGAAAGTGGTGCTCCTCTTCAGCTTGGTGTCCATCATGCACCATAACTTTGTCCAAAACTCTCCAAGGAATCGGGAGTCCTGATCTGAGATAATGGACGTAGGAAGTCCAAAGTGAACCCATACATGATGAAAGAAAAGAGAAGTATCCTGCTCTGCAGTGACCTACTTTTTACATGGCATAAGAATACACATCTTGCTAGACCTATCCACAAACACATATAAGTAGTCATAATCCCTCCTAGACATAGGCAAACCCCCCACAAAATCCATGGAAATGCTTTCCCAAGGATGGGAAGGAACAGGAAGTGGTGAGTACAGCCCCAATTTTCTATTAGTGGGCTTACAAGTAGAGCATATCACACACCCCTTTACATACTTTGTTACAATGTCTTTCATGCGAGGCCAATACACGAGTCTTTGCAAATGGGCCAAAGTCTTACCTACCCTAAAATGCCCTGATACAAGAGAAGTATGAGCTTCTCATATTACATGGACCCTTTCACTGATAGGAACACATAACTTGCCAAAATGATAGAGCAACTTTCCCTGCAAATAGTAGTCTTCCACCTGTGTGCCATTGGTTAGCTTCTCATAAATCTCCTTGAAATCATCATCAGTAGCATACTGCTCAATATAAATTTCATGGGATAAAGAAGCATTCTTCAAAACAATAGATGCAACAATAGGAGGTCTAGAAAGCATATCTACCACTTTGTTACTAGTACCCTTCTTGTACTTGATCACTAGATGGAATTGTTGAAGAAATCCCATCCACCTGAAATGATGAGCTTGCTGGAGCTTAGTCTGGGACTGGAGATACTGCAAGGGATGATGATCAATATGGATGATCATCTCCTTACCCATCAAGTAGTGTTTCCACTTCTTGACACTCTAAACCAAAGCATACAACTCTTTGTCATAGGTGGGGTAGTTGATCATTGCTTGAGTAAAAGTCTCTGAATGGTACCAAATAGGCTTGTGGTGTTGCATCAATACTACCCCCATGGCATATCCACTGGCATCTGTCTCTATCTCAAATGGCTACTGCAAATTGGGCAAGGCTAGGACTAGGCTGGTGCTGATCTTTCCCTTCAATGTGTCAAAGGCTTTCTGCTACTTACCTCCCCACTAGAAGGCTTTCTTTACACTTGTTAAGGCATGCAAAGGAGATGCTATGTATGAGAAGTTCTGAATGAACCTTCTCCAATATTGAACAACTCCTAAAAATCTTCTCACTTCAGTAACATTAGTAGGCTTAGGAAAATTGATAATTACATCAACTTTTGAAGGATCAATTTTTAAATTTCCACCTCCTACAATATGACCCAAGTAAACTAATGAAGTTTTTCTAAATTCACACTTTGACAATTTTACATACAATTTCTCCTTTTTCAAAGTGTCCAACACTATCTTTACATGCCCTACATGTGCTTCCCAAGTTTTACTAAAGACCAATATATCATCTATATAAACAATGACAAAATCATCTAAGAATGGCCGGAAAACATCATTTATTACCCGCATAAAGGTTGCAAGTGCATTGCAAAGCCCAAAGGGCATCACCAACCACTCAAATAGACCTTGCTTGGTCTTGAAGGTCATCTTCCACACATCAGTTTCTGCAATTCTGATCTGGTGGTAGCCACTGTGCAAATCCAACTTGGTAAAGAACACAGCATCTTTCAACCGGTTGAGCAAGTCATCTATGCGAGGAAGCGGGTATCGATTCTTGATCGTGATCTTGTTGAGATCCCGATAGTCAACGCACATTCTCCATGTGCCATCTTTCTTCATCACCAACACAATCGGTGAACCACATGGAGAGGATCTAGGTCTGATCACTCCTTGGTCCAACAACTCTTGAACCTGCTTCTTAATCTCTGCCATCTCGACTGCAGACAACCTGTACATGTCCACATTAGGAAGAGGGGCATCCTGCTGGAGATGGATCTCATGCTGAATCTCCCTTTTGGGAGGAAAACTGATCAGTTCCTGAAATATTTCATCATAGTTAGCCACAATATCAATCATATCCTTTTTGTGAGAAGGATCACAACCTTTGAAAGCATCGGATGCATCAACATCTTTTGCTATCACAACCATGAGCATGTATCTTTTATTAGTGTTGATGAGCCGCTTCATCTGTCCTACACTAACAAGAGTGGTGTTAGCCTTCATACTGTGAGCTCTCATAATGTACGCCACCCCATTTTTGGTGAGATGGTACTTGTTCTCATGACGGAAGAAGACTTCTTTTCGATCATACAAGTATGGGCTTCCCAATACGATACCGCAGATGTCAAGAGGAACAACATCTAAGTCCACCTCATCGATCAACTTTGAAGCAATAGCAAACCTTAACCTGCATTCCTTAGTCGCATGTAGCTTAGCATTGTCACATACCCATCCAAGAGGATAAGGCTTGGGGTGAGGTTTAGTCTGTATGCCCAACTTCTTAACAACTGATTCTGAGATCAAATTTACTTGAGAACCCGGATCAAATAATGTTTCAATATTTTTATACTTAGATACAACTCTGATGTGAAACAACTCACTTCTTCTTTTATCATTTTCTTTAGAAACATGAGTAGAACTTGAACCAGTATGAGGAGTTTTGTTACCTTGCATTCCCACGGCTGTAATCCCGGTTTCATCACCTGAGTCGGAACCCAAATCTCATTGCGCTGTTGCAACGGTATTTTTCTTCTTTTTACCTCCATAATGATTTGGCCTCTGTTCAGGATACAACTTCCAACAACTTTATTCATCATGCCCATCAGTATCGCAATGTTTGCAATGGAGCTTTCCTCCTTCCTTCTTGGTAGTAGTTGTCTTCTTGCTCTTGTCTTTTTTCTTGAACTTGTGGTTGTTGTTGGGCTTGAAAGGCTTCTTCTGATGGTCTTCTTGCAAATGATTCCCCCTGCTCTCAATATGAGTAGCCTGAACACTTGCTTCATCCACACTAGTAGGATTCAACAACAGCAAAGTATGGCATAGATAATGATGAAGAGCACCAATGTACTTCAAAAGAGTGTCAGGAGAATCTAAAGCAATATTCAATTCTAAAGCTTTCTTTCTAAATTCTTCAATAAAACTCTAAACACTCTGACCCTTGCCTTGTATAAAACTTTTCCAATCCATCATTGCCTTCTGAACATTACCCAATGGATAAAATTGCTTACGTAAAGCAGAAATAAAAGCAGACCACGATGAGAGAAGATTACCCATTTGTTTGCTACCTTGCTGAAGCTTGCTTTCCCACCATACAACTGCGGTTCCTATCAGCTGAAGTGAAGCCAACTGAATCTTCACATCTTCTTCTTCGATCTGCTAAACTCATCAATAGACCTCAATTTTCCTTATCCAATTGTTCAACTTCTCCGCATTTGATTCCCCATTGAACATGGGAAAATCAAACTTCACATCGAGCTTCAATAAGGGCTTCTTTTGAGGCTATTTATGAGGAATCCTAGAGTGCTAAGAATGAGATGAGGAAGAAGCACTTGAACTTGTGCTTGAAGCTGAAGGTGGAGAGGGAGGCTCAGGAGGCTCTCCGCCACCTCCTCCTTGGTTAACTGAAGTGTTGCCTTCGTCCTTCACTTCTTTGTCTTCCTTCTTTACTCCACTGCCTTTTCCTTCTTTTGCCATTCGTTCTTCATAGTCTACAAACAACTGGTCTACTTTGTCGGCCATCATGTAGAAGACCTTGTGAAATTTTTCCTCCATCTTGATGCGGGCATCATTAGCATCCATCTTCCTCCTTCGGTGTGCACGTCCAATCTCGGAATTGTAAGGCTCTAATGTACCCTCACCAGCTTGCAGTTTAGCCCTCGTGAGCATCCACACTCACAATCCAATGTCTAATAGACCTACTCTGATACCACATGATCCAAAAACAAGATCTTTGCTACTCTATGACGTTAACATGAATTTCATAAAGAGCATGAACGAAGCTCACAAACCCATAAGAAGAGAACCAAACAGCATAGACAATACGCACATAAAGACAACAAGTTGATAACGAAGTTCGTCCAGGATGGACTATGTCTTCGGGCCTGCTTCTCAATAGGAGGGCTAATCTATAATCTCAGCATAAAGGAAAAATACATGGCAATGATACAATGATACCTTGGTGACAATAGTCAAGAAGAGAACTGCTGCCCAAAGACACAATAAGACTACTTCCAGCAGCTCTGAAGCCTGAAGACGGTGTAAAACGAGTATAAACACTCGTACCTTCCTCCTGCAGAGCTACGCAATCTCCCTTCTCTCTTGTAGCTGCAAAATTCTCCACTCCAAAGCATCCCCCAGTAAATGGAAACTAAGTGGGTTTATATAGGCTTGGCTTTCCCCACTCCACATTCTCCTCATGATTCTTCAGTTACAACAAATTTTTCCCAAGAAGGCATATGGTTCCAACTCCCCACACTTGGTTAGGCTCTTCTTAAATTATGTAGTTGACATAGTTACAACTATGCCAACCACATTTTATATTTTTAGAATATTACAATAAAATTCTTTTCCCCCAAAACCACATGGTTTGTTGAACCCACAATATGGTTTTTTTTAAACAAATTTGTTATAACGTAACTTGTTTTTAGACCCACTTATAACCCATTTTATATAGTGCAGTTAAAAGACATGTGTTGAAATAGATCACGGGCTCCCATGCTAGTCGGAGCTCCCGGTCACCCTGGAGGAAGAACCAGGGTCGGGGCTAAGCCCCGACCCCTTTGGGGCTTGAAATGCCACTGCATACTTTAGATGAATTGATTTCCATACCTTATACAAAGAACACCTTGTGGGATAAAAGTAAGGCGGAGCACTATGCAGGGGAGGTCACAAGGTCAAACCCTGTGGAGGCTAGTCTTCCTACTAAATTTTTGACAAATCAACAAGTTCCATGTGGCGAAATATTACTAAGCCAACACACCTTCCATACAGACGCGTGTTCCCTATGGATTGGACCATATAATTGAATGGGTTGACACGTCATCCGTCTGTACATGCCACATGTTGTCCTCTCATTGGTTCGTACACATGCCATGTCATCATGTCTGTACAATACGGATGCTACGTGTCACCTTGTCAGTGGTGCCACGTGGCACCTCTTTTTGCCAATTTTGCATGTTGACCTCATAGAACAAAACGCGATAAATTTCTCAAATGGAGTCCGTTTGAGGTGAAACGAAAGTCGTTGGAATCATCTCAGCGAGCCCTTCAATCTGGCGCTAGTTTTGCTAAGATTGGAGGATTTTGAAAATTTGGCCTTCCTGGATCAAATGATTATGTTGATGAGGATGATGATGGTGATGATGATGATGATGATGGTCATGATGATGAAGATGATGATGATGATGATGAATATGATGATGAGGGTGATTATGATGATGATGATTATGATGATGATGATGATTATGATGTTGATGATGATTATATATGATGAAAATGATGATGATGATGATGATGATGTTGATGATGATGATGAGGATGGTGAGGATGATGACGATGATGATCCACATGATGATGATGATGTCAGTAACTCTTTTTAAAAATAAATAAGATAAAAGAATAGGTCTAATTAAATATTTACCTTTCATTATATTTCATCGTTGACGATGATGACGACGATGATGAAGACGATGATGATGCTACAGACGACGATGAAGATGATATGAAGTAATTAATTTGATCTAGGTTTAATTTTAATGATGATGATGGCGATGAAGATGATGATGATGATGATGATGATGATGACGATGATGATGAAGATGATGGTGATGATGATGACGACGACGACGACGACGCCGATGATAATTATGATTTTGATGATGACGACGATGACGATGATGATGATAATTATGATTTTGATGACGACGATGACAATGATAATGATGATGACAATGATCATGAGGATAATGATGTCATCTTCATTCATTATGATGAAGATGATGATGTTGGTGATGATTATGTTGAAGAGGATGATGAGGATGATTATGATGATGATGGTCATGATGATGAAGACGACGATGATGACGACGATGATGATGAAGATGATGATGAGGGTGATGATGATGATGATGATTATGATGATGTTGATGATTATGATGTTGATGATGATTATATATGATGAAGATGATGATGATGATGATGATGATGATGATGATGATGATGAGGATGGTGAGGATGATGACGATGATGATCTACATGATGATGATGATGATGATTATGATGTCTGTAACTATTTTTTTTAAAGAAATAAGATAAAAGAATAGGTCTAATTAAATATTTACCTTTCATTATATCTCATCATTGACGATGACGACGACGATGATGAAGACGATGACGATGCTACAGACGACGATGACAATGATATGAAGTAATTAATTTGATCTATGTTTATTTTAATGATGATCATGGTGATGAAGATGATGATGGTGATGATGATGATGACGACGATGATGAAGATGATGATGATGATGATGATGATTATGACGATGACGATGATGATGATAATTATGATTTTGATGATGACGACGATGATGATGAAGATGATGATGAAGATGGAGATGTATGATGATGAAGACGACGATGAAGATGATGATGAAAATGATGATCAACATGAGGATGATGGTGATGGTGATGAGGTTAGTAAATCTTTAAAAAATATATATATAAAAGAATAGGTCTAATTAAATATTTACCTTTCATTAATTATATTTCAGCGTCTTCTTCATCCATGTAATCATCTTCCTCATCCAATTCATCATATGTATCATCAGATCCAGAGTCAACATTGTAAGGGTTGTCCATATCATCATCAGTTATGCTCATCATGTCATTGTCGATATAACTTTCATCGGCATTATTTGCTACATCATCAGATTCAACTGTTTCTTGGAGTACATCTTCTGTTGGATCATCATCATCACCTAACTCATGTTGATCATGCTCTGCGTCATCCTATCCTTCTTCCAAAGAACCCTCTTCATTAGCATCGTCTAGGTTATACTTTACCGGCCTTCCCCTTGGATCATGTCTTACAACAAATGACCAGCCCGCTTTACCTAGAACCTCTGCATAAATACCTATTCACATTGGCTTGGAAGAACATAGGGATATGTTCCTGGCTCAAACAACCTTGCATTTACCATGGTAAATCCATTATCATGTTCAATAATAGTTCTATTGGGATCACGTTGATTCAATCGTAACATGTACCATTTGACAACAAATAGAACTACCTTAAAGGATTTAAAGTCACACAATATAATATCTTCCAAATACCCATAGTATCGATTTTCTAAGCTTCTAGATGTCTGTCAGTTCTAAATGAAACATTGGTAACCTCAAAGACAACAAATATCCCAGAATCTAATGTTTTCTTTGTTTCATCCAATTTTTTGATCCAATACCTACCTCCATTATAGAACATAGCCTTATGTTTTTTTACCTGCAATAAGCAATACATGAAAAGATTACACAACTAGTCAATCCTTATCAATCAATACATGGAAAAGAAGAACATGTACGTCAAAATGTAATTTGAAAAATAAAAGATTTAGAGGGATTGATTAATTATATGCTTTCCATTTTATCTTTTACACCATATGCCAAATCGATTTCCCTTTCTGTTATATTTCTATCTCCATTGCGTTGTGCTGCTTTTACCAATGAAGCCACACCTTCCCATGATATTCCATGACCTGATTGTTCACATTGTTCAATCCATACCTTCATCTAGTCAAGATTGTTTGCAATGTATAAATGAATTGCATGGAATTCTCGACCAACTGTTTAATGACAATAACCATTAAAATGAAAGAAAGGTGTAAATATCCTGAACAAATTATATGCTCTTAATTGAAGCAATTATAACTAGAAAATACAATTAGAATATGAACGATATAATAAACATACATTAGCTAATAATTACCTTTCAGCTTCCTCAATCTACCTTTCCCCTTCAGTTGCTCCCCTTCAAATTTGTTATTGGAGTCTGGATCACAAATGCGATGTAAATTGAGCTTTGACGCTAAAATAGGAAGATATTCACTAACATACAACATGTTTTGGTATACCGTATATCCTTCCATCATAGAACCATCAGCATGTGCTCGTTGTCTCACCAAACCCTTCATAAATTTCAAGTGCCTCTCAACCATCCACATGGACCTTGAGTGCACAGGTCCACACAACTCAATCTCCTTAACTTGGTGTATGAGGTAGTGTTCTTGTGCATTGAAAAATGTCCATGGTAGATGCTTATGCATTTCACACATGAGACAAGGAATTTCTCTCCCCCAATACTTTATATCTTCTTTATGGATTTCTTTAGATTTCAACCATCTACAAGTGACGCAAACCAATAACGATATTTAACAAAAATAAACATTAAATTACAATATATGCTGAAATAGTGCAAAAAAAACAAATATAAATTATACGGAGAATTAAAGAAACACTAAGCACATGCAAGTAATCGCTAGTTACCTCATGTATTTACCAAGATTATATATAACTTGTTTGACATTGTTGTCGAAGTTGTCCGGGAGAGAGAGAGGTAGAACATATTGTATCAATATACAAACCATGCCATTTATTAAACAAAGAGTATACAAACAAGAAAAAATATAGACGCAGTAAAATGAAAAAAAATTATATGGACATAACAATAATAATTACCTTGATGAAGACATGCCAATCATGTGTTTTGACCCCCGCAAAATCACCTTTTTTGGTTATGCTATTCTTCAAGTTCGCACAAAATCCAGTGGGAAATTTAATTTTCCGCATTACTTCTTTGACAACATTGCTTTGTTGCTCCGTAAACATCCATGAAATTGAGTTTATATTAACTTGTTCTCCTTTGCTATGAAATTGGATGACGTCTTTCATTGCATGGTTGCTTTCTTAAATGTCTTTGCAAGATTTCACAACTTTATATTTCTCCCTCCTTAGCTCCAGTAATCTCCATAAGGTTTTAGTAACATTCTTTCCAATATGCATTGTATCAAACAAATGAGCAATTTGTAGGTGCTCATAGTAGGGAAACCTGCTGAATTGAATAGGATAACTTTTCATTCCTCATGGAATCCCATTAATGCCTTCATGATCACGATGGACATCATGAATATTAGTTTATAATGAAATTACATCATAAATCAAATATGGCCACTATAGTAAACTACTCACAATAAAAATTAAAATACATAACAATTCATATACGATGATGTATACGTACCATGATGACGATTTCTATTGTATTGCATCTTCCAAAGGTGAGGTGTCATTCTCTATGGTTTTAATGCAACCTCCTGATTCCCATTGAAAATATTGTTTTCAGTTGTTCTATACCTGTGATTCTTAGAGAGGAAATTCCTATACTCATCAAACACCTCCTTTCCTAATCTTTTTGAACGACGAGATTTTATCTTAGGACCACAAACTTGACATGCAAATTTACCCTTTGTCTGAAGACCTACAATATTTAGATATGGAATATCTATGTCAAATATATTAATATATAAACTATTCTAACCACTCCATATAATTAAATGCAATTAAAGTGGAACTTAAAATTACAAACCACAAAATGAAGTTAACCCAAGGGCATCGTGTATTGTCCATACAACCATTGCATGGAATTGAAATTGCCTTTGTCATATTGGTCTAGATACGTCATACATAGTGATTCCATTCCATAAATTCAGTAGCTCATCTATAAGAGTTTCGATGTATACATTCATATCTTTGACTTGGAACTTACCTGATTGATATATAAACCATGCACAAGAGTAAAATAATAAATATATATATGAAATTAGGAAACATAATATGACAAATGAGATGCCACAACTACATTATAAATAAAATAGTTGTAGAAAAAAAAACCTGGAATAATCATTGACGGCATTATGTGCTCCCTCTTTATTGACAACCATGGAGGAATGTTATTGTTGATAACAAAAATATGCCACACCATGCAAATGGATTTCATCTATGCAAATGGATTAACACCATCTACTGCCAAAGAAATCCTAAGATTACGTGGTTCTTCTTTAAAGTGAGGCCACTTTTCCTCCATATCTCTAAAAGCATAACCATTTGTAGGCATTTGGATAACATCATCTTGACTTTTGTTCCTGGCATGGTAATCCATAAATTGTGCTATGATTTTGAACCTGAACAGTCGTTGCAAACGTGGAATGATGGGAATATAACGAGGAACCTTCTGAGGCACCTTTTTTGTTACTTTATCTGTACGATATCTACTTACATGACATTCCAAACATTCTGTTGCAAATTCATGCTGATTATAATATATAACATGGTCATCGCGGCATGCATGAAATGCTTCATAATGCATTCCAATCTCTTTCATGATGGAAGATAAATCTCGATATGTGCAAGGTAAAATATTTGATGGTGGTAACAAAAATTCACCTATCAAGCTACAAAAAAATAAAAATAAAATAGTTAATGTAATAAATAAATAATATTAACGAAACACACTTCATCCGTACAATGATTAATAATGAGTTAATAATACAATTATTAGAGGAATACAGATAAACTTTATCATGATCCTATGTATGTGATGGATTATTTTACATACCTTAGCATTTGTGTGATTGCAATGTTTGAAAGACCATTTATAACCTTCAAGTTCATTATCAACAATACAGCAGAGAAAAGATTTGGTTTGGAGCTTTCATAAAGGGGTTCATATGCCTTATCGAGAAGAGGTATATCATGAACATCATCAAAGTCATCATAATTTTCATTATCAACGTCATCATCATCATCCATTCTAACATTAAATGAATCATGGATGAATGTATTTGTTCCATCATCTTCAATTACATTATCGGTATGATCATCTTGTTCAACATGATCATTCACTTGTTCTCCATTAAACATACACGTTCCATGATCCTGATCCTGAACTTGTTCGGAAAGAACTTCCTCTGGACAATATGATGTAGGGTGTCTTTCCTTTAATATAAATACATGGAAACATCAATAGATATACATTTATATATGAAAAATTAAAATAATACATACAATTACCAAAACAAAGAATATAATAAACTTTATAATGCTAAACCTACAAATGGACGATATTCATTCCCCCCCTTAGTGTGTCCATGTTCCCTACAATGTTTTGTGGCTATTGAGATCAATATTCTTCTCCTCTTAAATCCCCTGCATTGAGTACACGGAAAATAACATTTGCCATCACCCCTTCGTTTCGCTGCATCCCATAGTCTAGCAAGCAATTGTTGGTTGTCTTCGTTTGGATCTGAAATATTTCTATTTGACATTTTGTCACAAACTTCGTGAATGAATATAACCACTTGTATTAAAAAATCAAGTTCCATGCATCAACATTTTGTCAAATGGAGAGAAGTCGAAGAATAAAAAAATCCTGGAAAACTGTCTGTCGAAGAAAAAAAATTCCCACAACCGCCCATTGAAGAATAAAACAATTCCTGAAAACGTCCATCGATGAACAAATAATTTTCACAAATCATCCGTCGAGGAACAAATAATTTCGCAAGTTGTCCGTTGCTTCTAGAATAAACATGTCTAAGTGTTAAAAAAAAATTATATTTATAATGGCCCAGCGTTGGATATTCGACACCTTAAACATAGTTACCATTGAAAATATGGGACCAAAAATTTCAATTCTTTCAAAATTTACATTATTATTATTTTTAAACCTACACATAACATCAGATAGCTGACACTATTGGGTAAACAAACTCACACTCTCGGGTCAAATATTCGACACTCCTGGGTCGACATACCGTCGGATAATCGACACTATACCGTCAGATATTCAACACTCCAGGGTCGGATATTCGACACTCTGGTGAGTCAAATATTCGATGCCTTATGTGTTGGATATTTGACGGCACTATTAACCTTTCCTGGTCACCATTCTTCTCAATGATTACTGTCTGACACATCTGTACGAAATGTTGGATGACGTCGGATTTCGGGTTCAAACCCTGTTGTGTCAATTTTAACACAGGTTGAAGAAATGATAACAATGTTGTTCAGGATATTGCACCCTTGTAACCTAGGGTCCGGGGTTACCAACTTACTGCTAACTTGCAGACAATCAGCTTTTACAGAGAATAGGAAGAAAGTCTTGACTTACCCGATTAATGATGATTGATCCAAGCTTGATCTTCTCCTGCTCCAATATTCTTCAAAGCCTCTAGGGATGCATCTCTTCACCTGCAAAGAGAAAATTATTCAAGTAATATCTTATACATATATACATCAGAGGTTAGATGAAAATAATATTAATGATATAATTGAACATATTCATTAAACCAATATACATGAGATAAACACAACACAATATTGGAAGAAGAATTCTCTTTATTGACAAGTGGTGAATAAGATAAGAATACAACCCAGCTTCTAACACTAGGACTCCTCTGCAACCAAAGGACTCTGAGTTCTTCTACTCTAAAATTCTGAAGATATACCACCAGCATAACTTTTCTCTCCAAAAATTCCTTGATTAGCCCCATCCCAAGGCCTCTATTTATAATTTGGAAATAGAGAGGTTTCAAAGGTTACGATGGTTGAGATGGTTGGGATAGTTATGGATTAAGGCCCAACTAATCTCATCTGATCATGATTTATATTTTTTAAGGTTGAATTAAGTTATACATGAGTATTAATATAGGAAACTCTTGTATGATACGCATGTTTCTCAAAGGGAACTCGCATATGCAAGGTATATGCAGGTTGTAATGCATATACTCACGTATAATACATGAGTTGCAATGCATATAGTTGCATATACAACCCAAAACCCAGAATAAAAATATATAAGGCTGGTTTGAGGATAATGCATCCAAGGTCATGCACATATATAGTGTTTTGGCCACTTCAATCCAAATTGTCATTTTGTGTACCGACATGATGGATTTCAGCACTCAGATGGAGAAGTGCCATTTTGGATGATAACAGATGCCCCCTAATGTTTGAGGTTAGAGGGAAGCGATGGCAGAAATACATTATAATCATTATCTTAGAGAACTCAGAAGTCCAAGGAAGTAGAGGAAGTACCTAAAACAAATACATATCAATGTCATATACAAATCATATCTGAGGATTCCATTTTTAATATACCAGAACACTAGCTCCTTTACAATATTTGATTACATCATATGATACAGGTACAAGAACAAGTATATTACAAAGGTGGATCGAAGCCACAATATACAATGATGAGTCTTCAAAATCTGGAAGTTGTGTAAGTGAACACAACACAATCTCATTTAACTTAGGTTATAGATGTGAACCTAAGGTATTCGTCAAAACCCAAAGGAACGAGTACAATCCAGGCCATGTGAATAGATGTGTTGAAGTAGAACATGGAAAGGACTCAACAGATTGTCAATCAATAGGTGAAAACTGAAAATTGAAGCAAAGGAGTTCACTAATGATGGAAGTGAATCCTAAGGTACCATCGTCAAAACTCTAGGTTTTCGTCTTCAGGAAGTGTTGATGAGAAACCATGTTGTGATAAGGAAGGAAATAGATCCTCCAACAGATCACAGGAGTGACTAGGAACTAGATAAGGGAAGGTAGACACAAGTGATATCAAATAGGATAATGATGGAATTGGGATAATAATCAGATGTAGGAATAAATCCTTGAACAGTGAGCATGACACAGAGGTGACCCAATGCATTTTTTAACTTTGCAGATAGGACAACTAGACTTATATGCCATGTAGGAGACCTGATCAGATTCCCCAGGAATAAATGACAAGTGGAGGAGTAAGAAACTCAAAGTAATAGTTGAGATTAAAGTGTACACTGAGACATGAGTATTAGAAAGTTCAGAGAGTGCTATGTTCAAGGAGGACATGCTGCCACTGACTGTAACCCAAAAAGAATACTTCTTTCTTATCTTTCCTATTAAATTTTAAAGAGTCCAGGAAATTCAACTTGGGTCTCTCTTCATTTTTGACAAGATTGAAGAGGAGAGGAAATAATGCTTGATAATGTCACTTATTCATGGATTTTACGAGCCCAAACTAGTACATGCTAATTTGGTGTTTTCATGTTTATAGAATCTGAAAACTCCGAAGAATACTCCAGGGGTGTCCTTTTTCATCAAATTTAGTCTCTTGCGGCCAGAAAACTATAAAACATACCACAAAAGAACTCTCTTAACTTCCAAAGAAGAAAAGGCACACCTTTTTCGTACTTAGTAAGGGAGTTTCGAAAAAGGTTAAATTACCACCTACCCAACTCCCCTTCAAAAGTAAAATATAGCTTGAGTTTTACGAGTGTGAAGGAAAGCAAGATCACTCAGAAAGATACATTTGGTTACGAGGAATGGGGCTTACAACAATAAACTTGATGCTTTGTTCTTGGTGTTAAACGAGCATGACAAAGACATAAATTACACTTGGAATCTTTTTCATGTTTAGGCCCAGAGCACAAAAAAGAGAAAAATAAGCTCATACTGGGCGCTCCTCTTCCGTAAGTTTAGTCCCTCAGGTCTAGAAAAGCGATAAACCTATGCCTGAGAATACTCTTCTCAATTCCATAGAAAAGAGAGTGATCCTTTCTCATATTATTCCACATGGTCCGAGAAAGTGATAACCTACCACCAATGTGGATACCCATTCACATATTCTTAATGAACCTGAATGGACAAGTTTACTCAGCAATCAAGTATATTTTGAGGAGTTAGACGTGGGCCTAAAGAAACTCCATAAGGACAGGGAGCCTTATAAAGGGGATAGCTTGTAAAAATAGACCAAAATGAGGCTCAATTTGGCATGAAAAATAGCTAAGAAGTCTCCCCTAGACCTACGACAAATGCCGCATGAGTACCAAAAGACAATTAATATGTTCTAAACTAGCGTACTCATGGAAGGAAAGCCCTATCCATGGAAGAAAAATGGTATAGATAAGGTACTAATGGTTAAACACCATAGTCTATGGTCAAAGTAGTGATCCTAGGGTTAAGGCGAATTAGGTATAGATGCAAAAATGCATATAAATGACCAAAATCCTACCCTATAGGAGTGAAAAACAACTTTGAGTAAAATTTGACCTGTTTCATTAGGAAAACATGACATGGTATTAGTTTTATTTTGATAAAAATTAAAAACTATAGGTTAAAAAACACACATT
This sequence comes from Pseudotsuga menziesii, assembly GCA_001517045.1. Classification (NCBI taxonomy): domain Eukaryota; kingdom Viridiplantae; phylum Streptophyta; class Pinopsida; order Pinales; family Pinaceae; genus Pseudotsuga; species Pseudotsuga menziesii. The sequence continues at coordinate 95,024 of LPNX010948763.1, forward strand.
TTGAAATAATTTCTATAAATAGTTCAAAAATAGAAATCAAAATCACCATTTTATATTTTTACCCAATATAGATATGTTTTACCTCCGCCTTCCATCGCTCGATGATGTGGAAAAACTAGTGGACAAATTTCAAATCTGCAAGTGTTAGGTAATTCATCCCTTCGTGCTCCTCCATTTCATCCATTCAATTTTTCAATTCTATGCAAAATTTTAATGTTTTAAGCCAACTTTAGGAAGGTCACGCTGTATACGCGGGTATGTGACTTTCACAGTCGTGTACATGCATTTTATACGCGACTTGCATGAAAGCAACCCACATATGATATGTGACATGTCCAAAGGACAGTTGTGTATACTGCGTGACTTATAAAAAGTATATCTAGGGCCAAAATCAAAGTTTTTTGATGAGTTTTAATGTTTGATGGTGGCTTCATGGACAGGATAAAACATGGTGTTGGAGTGGAGGGAGAGACAACATGAAACTATGGACCTATATGCACTCTGAAGTGCCCCCACAGTGCACGCATTGCGGAAAAGTGGGTTGCTAAAGTTCTTTTGTACTTCACCTATGTGATCCAATGTCCGATTGCTGGAGTTTTTGATTAACTACTGGGATCATGATCTAGGTGCATTTGACCTACAAGGTGAAACTCTAGAAATTACACTAGAAGACATCTATTTCATTGCAATTTTGTCACGACGGGGAGCACCTATCAACTTGGAGGGTACCGATAGAGGTGGTGACCTTTTAAGTGTTCAAGATTATATACATACTTACTGCATGCCCGGTACTCAAAAAAGGGGTAATTGCATCCCTATTGTACATATCTGTAGATTGCCATTACAGGTGTTGGTAAGCACAGTGGTAAGGGTTGCAGGATCATCATCACTCCATCTTGCTACTCGGAACCATATGACAATTTATGTGGAGTGCCTACATGGAGCTGTATTTGACTGGTGCTCGGGAGTAATCCCAATATTGAAGAAATAACTCTCTAACTGCAAGAGAGGCTGACAAAATAACTTCAGTTATTCTAGTATATTGGTGACCTTTTTCTTTGAGAGAGTACCCACTCTCAGCCCTGCAGTACCTCTACCAACTTTCTCTCCCCGACAGCCTAGACTGAGTAGGTGGGGAGAAATATTCCCTCGCCAGGGAGGCGATGGCTTGGTTTGGAGCATTTACGATGATGACTTCTACCTATGGCCGGAGTGGCAGCTACCATCACTGGAGAATTTTACATATGCTAGAATGGATTTTTGGGGTGACAATGACCTTGTCCTCCCTCCTGGAGGAGCATGGGGGGCATTAGGTATTTTAGTTTTTTCAAGTTTTAAAATTTTTGAGTTTTTAATCATAAATATGTATGCATATGTGTAAGATTTTTAATCCTTTAAATGTTTAAAATGTAGATATTGGACCAAACCTCCCTGATGGGCATACTTGTATGTATGTACAACCAGCAGCAGGAGAGGATCATGGTTTGATTAGGGTACTTGAGGGGAAGCTGTCCAGGTTGACCCAAAGAGTCCCTACTTTACACATTGAGCAGATCCCTGCCATTATGCAGGAATTAGTAGTTGGTATTCCACCCACCTGGATACGCCTTATGAGGAGGGTAGCCATGGCAGTATTAGTATACATAGATGTTGTTGAGGCTGTTGCAGCTGAGGAAGCTGAAGAGGCTCAAGAACAAGATGACCAGGATGACCAGGGTGACCAGGGTGGTCAAGATTAGACCTAGGGGAATTTTATGGATTACAATCCAATTTTGTATATTTTGTGTATGTTATACAGATATGACTGGATATGAGGATCAAGAACTCGACCTATCTATATGGATAGATATTTACATATATATATGGATAGATATTTACAGATATATATATATATATGTATGTATGTATGTATGTATGTATGTATGTATGTATGTATGTATGTATGTATGTATATATGTATATTGTTGGTTTATTTACATGTGTTTTATAATGTATTTGTGGTGTATTTTTATGAAATATGTGTTAAGTGCCAATCCAAGATATAATTCGCATATGCATCAATTAATGAATTTTGATTCCTTGGAATATGATTAAATGTGATAAAATCAAAATTTATTTCCAATAACCTAACTTGCATGAACTGACGTAATAAAATAGGGTTTCACACCTGATAAGCTCGATTGAGCTGGGAAACCACCAGTTGAGAGTCAAGTCTGACTTCCAGTTGGGTGATAACACGTGACAAGGAATCCCATAAAATCTCAATGAAGTCCCTATATTCAGCCACATTATTGGTAGCATGACCTAGGAAAGCACCTCCAGAGGCAACTAGTTTTCCTAAGAGTGAATAAATAACCCATGCAGTTGAAGCTAGGTTGCAAGTGTGATGTCTAGCGCCATCTGCAAAACCTATGAACCACTCAAAAGACATCTGTAACAACCAATAGATGGTATAAGAACAAAAACCGGTGAGCCATTGTACATAAATTTACATACAATAAAAATACAAGAAAAAGTGTTAAGCCTAGGCATAGTACTTCTTCAGATAGAGCCTATTTCTGGCTCACGCAGCTTATTCCCCTCGAAATCAGCTAATTCATATGCACCTTTCTTCAAAAATTTTGACATGGCATAGCGTCCTAACCACATAGACCTGAATTTTCCTGCCCCCAGGGGTTCTTTGTCCTGGTCCTAGAGCAAGACAAGCTCCCCTTCAGAAAAAATCCTAGGTTTGACTGACTTATAATATTGATTTTTCACCCTATTTTTATGAGCCTCGTTTACAGTCATCGCATATCTACATTGCTCATCTATATGTTCTAAGTGTAACAAACGTTCCTCTAGCTCAGTCGTATCAGGTAACACATGAATGGAAATTTTTAAAGATGGGATTTCACATTCAACCGGGATTACTGCTTCCACCCCGTGAATGAGTTGGAAAGGATAGAATCCTGTGGCAGTGTTTACATTGGTTCGATAGGCCCGAAGTGTAGGATACAACATCATGTGTCAATTTGACTGGGCTGCGTTAATAGTACGCTTGAGAATAGTTTTCAAGGTCATATTTACTGCCTCGACTTGACCATTCACTTGCGGGTAGAAAGAAGAGGAATGTTCTTGTTTAAACCCTAGCATAGTGGTCAATTCGGTCATCATGTTGTTTTGGAAGTGAATTCCATGGGCAATGACAATCTCTTTAGGAATACCAAAACGTGCAATAATTTGGTTGAAAATGAAAAAAGTTGCAGTTTCCCCTCAGCCTTATAATTGGGCATTGCCTCTACCCACTTTGTAAAGTAATCCACAGCGACAATGATGTATTTGTGCCCCTCAGTTGAAACTAGGTTGCACGTCACGTAATATATCCCCCACTTGGTGAAGGGGCCCACTGAAATGACGGGAAATAATGGAGTAGGATGCGACCGCATCTTTCTGGTGTAAAGTTGACAAGGATGACAGCACTTCATGACTTCTACACAATCTTTAAAGATCGTGGGCCAGAAGTAACCGGCACGTAAGATCTTCTAGGCTATTTCCAACCCAGATAAATTACCCCCACATGCTCTGCTATGGGCATCATTTAGGACAATCTAAGCTTCTTCGTGGGTAATACACCTACACAAAATAGATTCTACCCCTCTACGATATAAAGTATCTCCAATAATGAGGTAGTTTTTCGCATGTAAGTGTAATTTGCGTTGTTCTTCCCGCGAAAAGGTTGCAGGACACTTCAGAGTCTGGAGATAGATAAGTATATCTCCATACCAAGGGTCAAAGGTGGAAATCAATAAAATGTGCTCATTTAGGAATGAGTCTTCTTCAATGGCTAAATCTTCTTCAACTGGAAATTTTGCAATGAGCTCTGCAAAAAGTAAGGATTTTTTGGATTTGGCGGATTGAAAATCCAAGTCAAACTCCTGGAGAATGACTATCCATTTATTGAATTTGCCTCCAACTATTCGTCGGGATGAAACATATTGGAAAGGATTAACATCTGCCACTACTATCGTAGTCCTCAGTAAGATGTAGTGACGCAACCTCTAAAGAGAATACACAGCTTCCAACGCCAACTTTTCAACATGGGAGTACCTGAGTTTAGGGCCAGCTAAAGCTTGGCTAAGATAGTAGACCGACATGCTCTTGGAGCTCATCATCCTCCTGGACTAGCACTACCCCTATGGTCAACTCAGATGCAGCTAGATCTTACAATATAAAATCACAAGAGTAATTTGGTGGATGCAATAAAGGTGTCGATAACAAATATTTCTTTAATGCCTCGAACACAAGTTGTGCAATTTCATCCCATACAAATGTGGTGTGCTGCTTCAACAAGCACATGAAACCTTTAGTGATATTGGCATAATTCATGATAAAACACTGAAGAAAGTTAGAATTCCCTTGCACGCTCTGAAGTTTCCTGATAGAACGAGGAGGAGGCAAATTTACAATGGACTCAACTTTCAAAGAATCCACCTGCATACCTTTTTTAGAAACAATGAACCCAAGAATCCTTCCTGAATCGACATAGAAAACACACTTGTCGGGATTCAAGTGTATTTTGTAATGTCTGCATCGTTCAAAAATTAAACGCAAGTGATCTAGGTGATCGATCCTCTTACAAGAATGTGCTAGAAGATCATCTAGGTAAGGTTAGACAATAGACTTGATTTCATGAAAGGAAAAATCCATTTCCCGTTGAAAGGTAGCCCCTACATTTTTCAATCAAAAAGGAATTTTCTTATACGCAAATGTACCCCCAGGACAAATGAAAGTCGTTTTATGTTGGTCTTCTGGATTGATTTGAATCTGATTATACATGGAGAAACCATCCATAAATGAAAATACTTCATTCCCCACACAAGCATCAATGATTTGATATATGAATGTTGTGGGGTATTTATCCTTTGGACAAGATTTGTTTAAATCATGAAAGTCAGTATAGACATATATCGTTCATTGCTTCTTATCGACAGGAATAGGGTTGGATACCCATTCTATCAAAGCAATTGGGTAAATAAAACCAGCTTTCAGCATCTATTCAACTTCAGCCTTAACAACTGCTATTTTACATGGATTGACAGGTCTAAGTTTTTGTCGAACTGGTTTGGCATCAGGATAGCTTTGGATTTCATGTTTGAATATCGATGGATCTATACCTGGCATCTCCTCATATGACTAGGAAAACATGTCGCGGAACTCCTTAAATAAGGATGTATAGATAGCAATCTCCTCGAGAGAGCAGTTTGTGCCAATATATACATTTTCCACAATGTTGGGGTTCACAGAGATGTTGATAGGAATAGTAACGGAAATGTTTTCCATATTCCCCTCGACAAAGATTCCCTCCTCTGGTAAGGGATTGATTGGTATATCAGCATCACTTTCCAGTCTCATATGGAACTCTTGATTTTCAATCTTACTTAACTATGGAAGAAGGTAGGATCTATGATGAAGATCTTTGCAGATCTTATCATGTTCGCACATAGCTTCCAAAATTTCTTCTTCATATAGAAAAACCATATCTAAGCAATCATCAGTATGCAAAGAGTTCTCTGCCCAAGTAGGAAGATAGGTTTCTTCCGGATCCCCTAAGACTGTAGGAGGAACCAAAACCGGATCAACAGTGGTGTTAACAATAGCTTGATAGGCTACTTCCATTACTGATAAGGGCACTTCAAGCTCATGATGGGAAGGAAGGACCCAAGGATCCGTTCTATCACCAACCGTTGCAATAGACTTCCCTACATGTGTAGAACCTAAATAGTTAATCGGGGTTGGAATATCGAATTTTCCCATTAATGATGAATACATTCCAGCCCCTAAGCTCTCTGAAACAGGTTTAACCTAATCAACCAATGGCACGGTGGACTCATTTGTTTCCATGCGTCCTTTCCGAGTGAAACTAAGTTGGTCAATTGTAACCAACTTCCCTTCGTGTGGAAACACTACCACCCGAAGAACGGTCGATGAAATAGTAGACATGGCATAAGTCCAACTTCTCCCTAGAAGCAAGTTATAATCCAACGACGCATATATTACCTCTACTTCAATCGACACTACCTTCCCTGCCAAATTTATCTCGAAAGATGGTAGGATACCATGTGGACAAAATGACCTTCCGTTGAAAGTAGTAAGTAGGGTGTTTGATGGAACTAGCTCTGGAGATCCAAGATCCTTCCAGCAAGATAAGGACATGACACATGTGGAATCACCTTCGTCGATAACTGACCTTCCAATGATTTTTCCTCCATGGATGACATCTATCGACAAGGCCACATGATATGGTAGGCGAATTTTGACATCAGACAAATTAAACTTCGCCATGAGGCTCGACGAATCCATACTACCTAAGGCAACTAAGAGTCCATCTCACTGGGCAGGAAAAATCTGTAAAACCTCCAAAGTTGACATTGCACAAGGGGTTTGGGCTAAATATTCAACTACAGAGTAATTGACTGCAGCCCTAGCATTGGAATTGTGCAATGCCTTCTTGAAGATGAATTTTTGTTTCTTAGGCATAGTTTCAACAGGTTTTTCAATTGTGAGAGGGTTAGAAGTTTCACCTATAGACTTACCCTTCTTAGGATCTTATGTCTCATAGTTCTTGTTTCTAGTCTGGAGTATTGTCTGGGATCGAACCATGTTGATATAATTTTGTTCATGGGCATTAGCAGTGCCCCCTATTCAAATTAGAAGTTGAAGTTGAATTTTGACCTTGAGGAAAAGGATCCTTTAGGACAGCCGGTTGTTGACTTTCGAGCAACTTTTGATCTTGATCCATAAGGGGACATTGATGGGTCAAGTGATATTCCTAGCATAACTTACAGGGAAATTTCACCTTCTTATTCTCTTTTTTTCCTCCATCAATATTATTTGTGGGTTTTGGGTTGTTTTGGTTTCCTTCACCTTTCTTCCCCTTTTTCTTTTTCCCATCGGGCTGCTGATTGCCCTTTTGGGAGGATTGAGCAAGAACATTTGCATTTTGGGGTGAGGGGGCAGCCTTTGCTGCCTTCACCATAGAGTGTTTGATGGACAACTCATGGAGTTGTTTAGCCAAAGACTCCACGGTGGGAGATTTCACTAAACCAACCACGCCATTGGCATGGGGTCTAGGCTTAGGTTTCTTGACACTATGTGTTGGACACGGTGCATTAGGGATGATTTCATATATAATCCCATACTGGGAGTATATCAGATCCATCTATTGGGACCTGAAGATATCATCTTCTTCATTAGTTACTCCCGAAGTGGATACATCCTTAGATATATATGGCAATAAGGACTTAAGGAACCATTCTAATAAAAACTAAGGAGAGATAGTGGCCTTAATGAGCCTCTTCTGCCTTCTCCACTCTTGGATGTGATCTAAAATGTGAGTGGCTTTATCCTGCCGAAAGGTGGACAACAAGTTTGTGCAAGAATCATACCGGACAAGAAGTTGGAAATGGTTAAGGAACACATTAGCTAGGTCCCAAAAACTACCAAACACAGCAGAAGGAAGTTCAATGTACCACTTTCCTACGGCACAAGTTAGATTTATTTGGAACAATCTCAACTGAATGGTGTCATCATTCAGTGAGTTGGAAGAGCACCACAAGTGAAAGGTGGTGATATGAGCCCTTGGGTCTTAACCAACTTTACCTTCGAATTTTGGAATATCCGAGGGTAGCTTGGTAGGGACAGGTGGCCAGGAGGCATCATGTTTCACCAATTCATTCATTAACTTGGACAAATATGGAAAATTCAAAGTTTCCAAGAAAGGAAGTTTGGGCCTAACCGGAACTTGAAAAGTACCAGTTTGGGAAGTAGAAGGACTTTCCCCCTAGTTCCCAAATGTGAAGGCGAGGTTTCCCCCAGCTACCGGTTGTTAAGTAGTCAGACTAATTTGAAAAGGATTCCACCCATAAGCCAATGGATTATTCATATGTGGTGCAGTGTATGTGGTTTGATCAGCTCCAGTTGAAACTAGAGTTTGAAAAACAATATCAAGTATCCCTCCGCTAAAAAACGAGAAAGGAGAGATCGTGAAAGGAGCCGAAATTGGTGTTTGAAAACCTTGACCATAAGGGTTATTGTTTCCAAACTACACCCCTACATATGCAGGTGTTGGACCTACATATGGAGTGGATGGGGGAATATGCCCCCCATTCCAAGGAAAACCCTAGATGAATGAAGAGGATCCAACAAAACCACTCTGAGCAGTGTGTGCAAAAGAAGGTGAAACAGAAGGAATGTTGGGAATCCCAGTGACCACCCCACCATAATTGCCTACTACATTTGTGGAAGTCAGTGGTTGAACCACCCGACTAGCTGGATTTAAAGGAGTAGCAGGTATATTTGTTCTAGGAGTACTAACCAGGGGAGGTGGCACTCCTTCAGCTGAAATAGCTAAGATTGGGGTAGAAGGGATTTCTCCTGCAGTAAACATTAGTCTGCCCATAGGAACACCCATCACAAGTGAATTGAAAGGATGAACCTAGACGATCATAGGATCGTTAAGGTCAGTAAGAGGTGAATTAAAGTTTCTCGCAAAATCTCCAGCCTACGAGTCTTCTATCTCTATTGTGGTTCTATCAACCTTGTTTATCCTAAGTTCTGGTTCACCCAGAACTTCACTAATTCCTACCAGTTCAAAAGAACCATTTGTGTCTAATCTCTGCCTTTGAGGGGGCGGTGGAGGCTCCACTATGATAAACGGAGGAAGGGTTTTCAACCTTCTTGACCTTCTAAGAGGTTGGTCCTCCACGATTGAAAATTTGACTCAATAAAAATCACACACCCTAAGGTCGGCTAAACACAAACAAACCACACGGCAATCACTGCAAAATTTCCTATAGCCAAAATAGAGACATGGAGTATAAGATGTGCTTTCCAGAAGAAAGTTGAAAGACAGTTACTTGGCCTCCTTATAGATGTTCTTAGGCACAAGCGGAGGAATCACCCACCGCCCTCCCACACCTTCTACCGGAGTTACCTTCCAAGCCCGTCCAAGCTCAACCAGAAATAGCCTTCTGGTGTACCTGTGTATGAACCCTAGATGTCAAAGAGACTAAAGGCTAACTTAACTATATTGACAGTATGGGGGGGCAGTCGCAAGCCTGGTTCATAAGCATGGGCAGGGTAGAAAAACCCAAAACCCTGTCAACACCAGGAACCACACGAGGTCGAGAGGGTGGTTTTGACAGAAGTCCCCATATGCACAAAAAACTTGGTCTACACTTTGACAAGGAATCAGAGGGTTATCTCCTCAGTCCAATCCTCCACACGGCCTCGTTCTTAACTCCCATTTGAAAGGAGCTTCCCAGATACAATCAACATAGAAAAGGGTTTACCTATTGATTGGCCAACTACATCTGAATTTAAACACTTGTGGGGAGTTTAAACTCCCTATCCCACAAGTCTACCCTGATCTAGTTGGTGTATGACCCTATAAAAGAAACTTACTAATAATTTTTAAATTATATCGTTTATTTTAAGGGTTGTTCTTAGTCAAAAGGTAAATGGCATGAAATATTGTGATGTTATAGACTCGATAAGAAAAGTAAATTGATGTATAAAGCAAATTACAACTACTTAAACCAAATTTCTTTTCATTTTGCAAATATATGAAATTGAAACTAAGTGCGAGAAAAATAAGACTTCTTTTTAATAATTTTTGAAATTTTATTTGGAAACTACTGAAAAGAAAACCACTAAGTGCAACTGAATGCAAAAGTATAAAATGTTTTTCTTCACTTTTTCAAATTTCTTCAAAAACTATAATGCACCTAAATGCAAAATTTTGAGCAAGTTTGAATAATCAGAACATATAAAAATCAAAATGAAGTATAGAGGACCCAAATAACCAACTTCAACCAATCAGGAAGAAAACTTGGTAAAAACATGACTTGGAATAAATAATGAATAAAAATCCACTAGATTTACTAAAGAATAAGTGACAAATTGACACTACACAATGCAGTACAGAGTATAAAGTGTCTAAAGCTCTGATCACTGACTCAGACACAAAGCACTGAACTTATAGACCAAGCAAGAGGACCAACTTCAAATCACTAGATGAAAGAACACTCAAACAAAGAAAGCTCAAAGGTTTGACAACAAGCAAAAAGTGTGGCATATAGGACTTTAGACTCACAAAGTCATGCCAACAATAGAAGAACCCTAAGTAGACAAAAATAATCAAACAAGACAGGGACAAACAAACCCTACCCAAATTTTATGCTACTACAAGATATACGCAACTGTCTTATAGAACAACCCGCATACAGTACGTGATTGTCTTACAGAGCAACCCGCGTATACAAGTTACTATACACAACTATGTATAATAGAAACCCGCGTATACAAATAAAAAAATTCAAAGAAAAAAAATAGTAAAGGTCTCTGGACACACTACACGGTAAATCAAAGACAATATAAAAAGACCACACACAGAATCAGAGCAAAGACTGGTAAATCACCTACAGGATGAACCCACAGCAGGATGGACTCCCCAGCGGAGTCACCAATTTTGTTGTTCAGGATATTTCACCCTTGTAACCTAGGGTCTGGGGTTACCAACTTACTACTTGTAGACAATCAGCTTTTACATATAATGGAAAGAGAATAGGAAGAAAGTCTTGACTTACCCGATTAACGACGGTTGATCCAAGCTTGATCTTTTCCTACTCCAATCTTCTCCAAAGCCTCTAGGGATGCATCTCTTCACCTGCAAAGAGCAAATTATTCAAGTAATATCTCATACATATATACATCAGAGGTTATATCAAAAGCATATTAATGATATAATTGAACATATTCATTAAACAAATATACATGAGATAAACACAATACAAGATTGGAATAATAATTCTCTTTATTCACAAGCAGCGAATAAGATAAGATTGCAACCCAGCTTCTGACACAAGGAATCCTCTACAACCAAAGGACTCTGAGTTCTGCTGCACCAAGATTCTGAAGATATGCCACCAGCATAACTTTGCTCTCCGAAAATTCCTTGATTAGCCCCATCCCAAGGCCTCTATTTATATGGAAATTGAGAGGTTTCGAAGGTTAGGATGGTTGAGATGGTTGGGATAGTTATGGAATAAGGCCCAAATAATCTCATCTAATCATGATTTATATTTTTTAAGGTCGAATTAAGGTATTTGCGAGTATTAATATAGGCAACTCGCGTATGATACGCGTGTTGCTCAAAGGGAACTCGTGTATGCAATGTCTACACAGGTTGCAATGCATATACTCGCATATGATACGCGAGTTGCAATGCATATAGTCGCATATGCAACCCAAAACTCAGAATAAAAATATATAAGGCTGGTTTGAGGATAATGCATCAAAGGTCATGCACATCTATATTGTTTTGGCCACTTCTATCCAAATTGTCCTTTTGTGTACCGACATGATGGATGTCAGCACTCAGATGGAGAAGTTCCATTTTGGATGATATAAAATAGCACAATTGAATCCAACACTATAGGTCACACATGCACGTGGAGGTCAATATAAATATAGTGGTCATACAATTAGCTTCCCACAAGATATCGTTTCAATTGTTAAGAACCTTCCTCATCAAGTAGACGACCTAGACACATTAATTGTCAAAAGAGAAGGGCCTTCATCAAAGCACTATTATTGCATTGTTAGTAGGTCATGAGTAATGAATGCATTGCATTACAAAATCCGAATGGAAAAATATTATCGAGATGTTGTAATTGATCTAGAATCAGTTCTATGTCTCATGGACCAGCCAACAGATGTCTCCACTAGATTTTGTTTTATCAACTCTGACATAGTTGACTCAAAAGTGGATGATGCTGACATTGACAGATATGGAATCCATGAACTTGAAACTCATCCTTCTCCTTTTACAGCTAGAATTCCAAATGCAGAAAGAGAAATAGAAGAGATATGAAAATTTGTGAACAAAGAATCTTCATTGTCATAGTTAGAAATGGAATGGCCTGAGATTGGTTTATCTCCAATAAATGAATACAACACTGAAGGTTTGTTTGACATGGCATTTCCAACATTATTTCCCATAGGAATTTTTTATTGGTTGCAACCACGTTTGAAGACTGTCTGCTTACATGAATATGGATTGCACCTACTTAACTATTGTGATCAAAGGTTTGGAAAAAATCCAAGGTTTCGGTATTTTGTATTGAACATGACTATGACGAAGCCAAGCAACAATTGTTTTATTCATGAAAAACAAAATTGAAGATTGCATACCTACCACAATTGAATATTTACGTAAGGAGATAATTGAATTCCCAGACACCAAATTAGCTGAACGATTAATGTGTTTTGGTTCACGTCTTTGAGGAACAAAGGAATATTAGAACACATGTCGTAGTGAAATTATAGACATGATATCACAAATTGGTTTCCCAACTTTGTTTTTTACTCTAAGTTCAACTGATACAAAGTGGTTAGACCTACATAAAGTTATGCCCAATTATGCACTAGTATCTCCACAAAACATAATTAGATGGAGAATTGATAATGTCATAAACTATCCATATATTGTTGCAAAGTATATGCATGAACGTTTTAGTATTTTCTGTGAAGAAATAATTGTGAAATATCTTCATGCTAAAGATATGGTACATGTACATCATTTCCTTATTCTATATTTAAACATTAAATTTCATGTCATTACTTGAAATTTTGTTTCTAGCTAATATCATTATTACATGATGAGTTTCATAGGTATGAATGGAAACATAGGGGATAGGCACATATCCATGGCTTCCTGTGGTAAGAAGGTGCACCACACATGGAACATTTGGATTGGAACGATGCAAGAAGAGTTGATGCAGTAAGATTGTACTTTGGAAATTATGTAACAACATAGAATCCTCGTGATGCTCACCACATGAATATTTCAATTCACCGACCTCTAAAGGAATATACTTGCTTATTGGATACCACTAAAATATTCAATACGAATCCCCTTGATGATTATGAGAAAATAGAAAATTGAGTGCAACGGCACACAATATGTAGTGTTCATTCATGTTTATGAAAAAAAGTTTCCTCCTACATGTGTCAATACAATGCACCATGGGAACTTCAACACCAATCGAAATTATTTGTCAATGACAAAGGACAAAAAAAAAATTGAACCTACACGTAATCAGGTTATATGTTCATAATATTCGTCTTCTTTCAATGTGGTGTGTCAATGTTGATTGTCAGCCAATTATTTTGCATCATGTAGTTTGAAATCAATTGCAAAGTATGCTTCAAAAGCTGAGAGAAGATCAAAACTCTATCAAGACATGTTGACAAGAATTTCCAATGTTGTTGACTCTAAAATTCCCTCTATATGTGCATATAAAAAATTTCTTGCTGAAACAATTATGGAATGAGATATAGGAGCATAGGAACCATGCCATATGTTGCTTAAGCTTCCCCTTGTTATTTCTAGTTGTACCTTTGTTTCAATTAATGTTGCTAGAAAAATATTCAAAATAGTTTCTTCCAACTCAGTTAACAAGGAATTGCAAATAAGCTCTGCGTTTATAGAACTATATCAAAATAGACATGTATTCCTTGAATGCTTATCTTTGATTGACACCGCATGATCATGGTATTTCAGTGCATGTCATAATAAAGAACCATGGAATCCAAGGTTAAGCTTGATATAGTTCGAGTATGGACACAGTTTTGTGAAGTTCTTAAGGATAATTCAGTTCATTTTGAATCATTTTTCCTCAGTGAATTTCTTCTCTATAAACCGTTCAGAAACATTCAAAATGATATTGGCATCAACAAAGAAATTATTATTCACAATTGGAGCAACTTTAGATATTGATCTTAGCATGTCAATAGGATACCTTTATCATCAAATAACATTGAAGAATACGATGATACACATCAAGAGGAAATCAATAATGACAATGATATGGATGAATGGAAAATTTTATCTCATCTCGTTCCTCCCAATATTGTTCAAGTGTCTGACATTAAAACTCTTGGTCGTAGAGACTTTGACTTGATCCACGTGTGGAATAGTACTACATGTTCAAATAACAAAATAGAAGACCCAACAGATTTCATTAAAAATGCACATTCAAGTGTATCCATGTGAGATGTATCCCATTCTAAATCATCTACTCCATCCTCATTTTCAGATAAGCAATGTCTTTGTTTTGAATCTATTATTAAACATTTCAATGAAGGATCGAATGGAGACCCACCCAAGATTTTCAGTCAAGGAACTACATGAACTAGAAATTCTTACCTTATACATTGTATCTTGCAATAATTTTCATTGCATTCAAGAAATGGAAAAATCCCTCTTCTTTTGCTAGCACCTACTAGAGTAGCTTCCTTCAACATACGAGCTAAAACGATTCACTCGATCCTTAGAATTCCTATTAAAGAATTCAAATATTTACATGGTCAAGAACTTTCTGTATTCCAAGAAGAAATGTGGGATGTGATGCACATTTTAATTCATGAAATGAGTTCCATAGGACCAAGTTTGTTCATACAATTTGATTCACGTCTACGTGAAGCATTTCCAAAAAAGAAGTCAATTCCATTTGGTGGAATATCAATGATTCTTGTAGGAGACCTTGGGTATTTTCCTCCTATAAAAGATAAACCATTGTATGTAGGAAACACAGCCAACAAGTTTTTTTGGAAATATTTCAGAAGCGTTGTAACATTGGACACAATATTTCGTCAACAGGGGACATATCCAAAGCAACTCAATTTTAAAAGGTTGTTAACAAACATCAGAAATGCAAAACCAACAGAGGATGATTCAATCTCTTAATGTCGCAAACAGATGAAACTATGGACTCTATTGAAATTAATAATTTCAGTTCATAAATTCATTTGTTTCCAATGAACACCTTGGTAAATGTACATAATAGATGCATGCTAAAATTGCTTGGAATTCCTATAGCACGATGAATTGCTAAAAATACCAAGAGTAAAGATTTAAATGATGTTGATGATGAGAAAATTCAACAAGAATTCCTTCTATGTCCTAGTGAACGAGCCATGTTGACATGTAACTTGTGGGTGGAAGCAGGGTTAGTAAAAGGAGCACTTGGGACAGTTCAAAACATTTTCTTCTCTAAAGGATCTAGACCACCACAACTACCAATGTCAGTTACAATATCTTTTGATGATTACATTGGTTTACCATGGGACATAATATATCCAAATATTGTACCTATAACACTTGTTTGTAGAGGAAATCACAAGCATATCCCATTGCGTATGGCATGGACTCTCACTATACACAAATATCAAGGTTTGACTTTACAAAGGGAAACATTTGATATTGGTAATGCTGAGAGGCAAGGTTTAAATTTCACAGCCATTTCAAGACTGAGATATATTGATGGATTATGGATATCTCCACCTTTTAAATTTGAAAGGTATGCAAAGATGCCCAAAAGTGCATATGCTACAATCAGGAAGAATGAAGAACAGAGGTTGTAATCCATTTCAACATAACCATCAGAACTATGAAGTAACTATGTCACTTGATTGTCTAATTGAATAAATAGATCATTATGGATTTATCTTGAACACTGTTAGCATTTTCATAGGTTGTAAACATTATATATGAGTAGTACAAACAATCTTGTCATGCCCTTGCCTCGCAAACATTTTTTATTATTGTTGCAATTAAATAAAGAAATTTGATTTTTACATAATCTATACTTATATCTGTATCACATATCTAAACAAAATGCTTGTTATTATATTGAAATTTCTAATATGTCTATTTCTTTCAACATTTATTGTCATTATTTTTTGTAAAAAAAAATGCTTGCTATTCTATTGAAATTGCTAATATGTCTATTTCTTTCACCGAGTATTTATCTTCACATATAAAAGTATTTATTTAAATATTTACTTTCATGGATTAAATGAGACTAGAATGACAAAGTGTTCTACATAAATATTATCGAATGATAGGTTAACAAAGGACATGAAAATGGTCTTAATATATGAAACTATGAACATTCATCTAACAATTGTATATGTTATGCATTTAACATTTTCTTATTTCTTATAACATAATTATTATTCTTATGTTATAATTATGTTTGCAATGCTACATTTAATCCATTATTATTGATTGTCTTATTTAGTTGTGATGATGATCTGTTACATGATACCATACAATTTTTTTCCACGAAAATCTCTAAAATCCAAAAATAAATGGAAGTTAAAAAAATCAGTCATCGTCCATCGGTGTGCATCAAACACCTTATAGATGAACCGAGGTTGAGACGTCAATTTCAAATAAATGTTCTACATCCAATAAGGGGAAACCTTTCCAAGCCTGAAATTCAAAAGGAGATAGGGAAGAAATTCAACATTGATGATACACAACAAATATCTATTTCTGGTTTCCGTACATATGGGAAAATATCATCAGGTTTTGGTTTGATATATGACAAGTTAGAGGATGCAATAAAATATGAACCTAACTAAAGGTTGCTAAAGAACATAATTCATGATTTTGGGACCAATATAAAAAAAAATACTCAGAAAAGAGCAAAGAAAATTCGTGGTGTAATGCCAAGAAAAAAAAGAGTTCTAAGCCAGTATTTGGATCATCTAGATAGGAACAAAAATATTTTCAAATTTCATTTTGTTGATTTATTGGACAATATCATTACATGCGCTTAAATATATGTCTTAAACATATTTTATACATTTTAAGCAATATTTGAATTTTTATTTTAACAAATAATCCATTATGGGATTGTTGTTAGTTTAAAGCAATATTGTGTTTATTTAAATAATTTATTCATAGCTAAATGAATGAAATTCATTATTTTGGCACCTATACAACAAAGAAAATGTAAAAAGTGGAAATAAAATATGTGGTGTCATGAAAAGAAAAACAAAATTGTTCTTAGCCACTCGTTCCATTCTATACATATAGAAAAATAGTTGCAAAGTTCATTTTGTTCATATTTGTAGCATTCTATTTATACAACAGTATCATTACATGCACTTATAAAGAATCCATTTTTTATTTTTACTTTGTTTATAGCAAATCCATTATCGATTTGTAATTTATTTTTAAATACTTTAAATATATTTAATGTATTCCAAATATTTAATAATATTTTATTCTTAAGAAATTTTTAGACAATGTTGACAATAACTATGATTTTTTGTATATCTTTGTTAGTTTGAAATGGACCCCAGCATTTGGAGATTACTGAGACTCAAGTTTTTAGAGATGATCCTCCTATGGGTGCCATTTTCAACATTGATTCACTTTCGATCCTCTAAACATTGTGAACAACTATTGTCAAGACCAACTTTTGTTAGTGCTTGGGAAAAGAACAATATAACAAAAACAGGGTTTTTAATACAATTGTTAGTACGTTATGAAAAACATACTGTATATAAGTTTATCAATCATATAGGACATACATTTGTGTTGCATGTACCTTATCTAGAACATAGATATATGATTGAATGTACAATTAGTTCAATCATGTTTCTCTCTAAATATTGTCCACTCTCAGGGCATAAGGATTATTACATTGTAAATCCATTCATAAATCGTTTCTCACATATAGGAATTGTTGATATAGGTATCTATGGTTTCTTTTCTCTGATAGAAAATATTGGTGGATAGAAACATGGATGGATACATGTACGTCATAAGCACTATGAAGACGACTCTAAAATTTTTATCTACGGCAATATTAAAACAGTTTGGAGAGAAACCATTGGTGTTGATGGTGAACCTATTGCTCCTAAGGATGTTGTTTCTTATAAAGGTAAAATATATTGGTTTCATGTGAGAATAACATCTGAATAAAATCCCTTATATATGTATAGAATGTACTCATTGAACATTGAATTGAACGTATGGAGCGTCCATTCCATTTACACCAGACGTAGGAAATGATCTATGTGTCTCACCATACACTGCAACCAACTAATATGTGTTGTGAATGATGGTTTTACATGTATATGGTGCATAGATGAAATTCAGGATTTCAAACATGGTCAGCATCAACTTGAACAAACAGAGAGACATTTCAAGGATGGTAGAGGGTTAAAATGGACTCTTTTACTGTTAGATTTTTAACATTTAAGCTATATGATCTTAGGATCTTATCTGAGAGAATAACAAGAACAGCAATCAATCACATGAGATAATGAACAAAAATATTTTCCTCAGGGAAACCATAAAGGAGAAAACCCCGCAACTTCCTTAGAGATAGAATCAGCACCAAAAGTAAAACCCAAAGATAGTAAGATGATCTCCCGACAATAGTAGTCTCTCTCTCTCTCTCTTGTCCTAGCTTATTCTCTCTCTCAGTTATGCGCTACAACTGAGTGTGAGTGAATATGTATGAATGTGTGTTAAATAGAGAGGCTCCCTCTCTATTTATACTAATTCCCGACTTGACAATAACTCACTAGGGTTGACTTCTCTAGGAGAGTCTAATAACCCTAGGGACCCACAACTGCGGGGACTTTAACCCTTGATCAATAAGGAGGGTTACACTCTATGACTTTACATGACTTCTTTACATTATTGAATCTCCTGATAGGAACATCAGGGCATGACATGACTCAATTACATTACAGATACTTCCTGAAATAAACATCGGGGTACAATACGTAAGATATACAAGTGAAAACATTCCAAAGTTACAAATACATCAACACTCCCTCTTAACTAGGAAGGTATTCTCTCGAAACAATTTATCAGGACAAGTATTCTTCTCTGTATCATCTAGATCATCATCAAGTCATCTTCATCTTCAAGTCATCTTCATATTCAAGTCATCTTCATCTTCAAGTCATCTTCATTGAATCTGGAGCATCACTGGATCATCATCAAGTATGGATCATCACTTGATCTGGAGCATCACTAGATCATCATCAAGTCTGGATCATCACTTGATTTGTAGCATCACTAGATCATCATCAAGTCTGGATCATTACTTGATCTGGATCATCACTACTAGATCATCACTGGGTCATCATCACTGGTGTTATCTCAATTCTACTCATCACAGGAAGTTCTACAGAGCCAGCCCTTTTTCATGTTGGTTGTAAGCCTAGCCTTCATGTAGGTCTTCATTGTCTTCAACACTTATATCTGACCATGGAATGAACCATGTCAGAAAGGCCTGCCTAACACTTACATCTGACCATGGGAGGAACACATCCAAGAACCATGTCAGAAAGGCATGCCCAGCACTCACATCTGACCATGGGAGGAACACATCCAAAACCCATGTCAGAAAGGCCTAGCACTCACATCCAACCTCATCTTATCAAAAAGGCTCTGCACTTACATCCAACCTCATCTTGTCAGAAAGGCGCTGCACTTACATCCGACCTCATCTTTTCAGAAAAGCACTACACTTACATCCGACCTCATCTTGTCAGAAAGGCTATGCACTTACATCCAACCTCATCTTGTCAGAAAGGCTCTGCACTTACATCTGATCATGTGGGAACACATCCCACAGTCACATCAGAATGGATCTGCACTAATCATGTGGGAACACATCCCACAGTCACATCAGAATATCTCTTTACTTATATCTGATCATGTGGGAACATATCCCTCAATCACATCAGAATGGCTCTACACTGATCATGTGGGAACACATCCCATAATCACATCAGAATATATGTGCACGTATATTTGATCATGTGGGAACACATCCCTCAATCACATCAAAATGGCTCTGCACTGATCATGTGGGAACACATCCCACAATCACATCACAATATCTCTGCACTGATCATGTGGTAACACAAACCACTATCAAAGCAAAGCATCTCTACACTTACATCTGATCATGTGAAGCTCAGCCTTCCACCATGTCAGAAATGCCAACAGACACATCAATTCCCTTTGGAGGGAACCTCGATCTGGAGAACACCAAGATTCTCCCTGAATTACTCAAACTTTACTCTGGCTAATGGTTTTGTCAGTACATCATCTATCTACTCGTCCGTCGCAACATATTGGAGCTTCACTGCTCCTCTATGTACCATATCCCTGATATAGTGATATTGGATCAATATGCTTTGACTTGTCATGGAACACTGGGTTCTCCGATAGCTTCACATAGTTCTAGTTGTTGCAATATATACAAGTAGCATCCATCTGGAGATCAAATAAGTCAGACAATAGCTTTCTCAACCACACTACCTCACAACTAGCTGAACAAGATGCAACATACTCTAGTTTGGCTGTGCTCAGTGCCATACAGGATTGCTTCCTGCTAAACCAGGAGATCACACCTAATCCCATACTAAAGCAACATCCTAAAGTGCTCTTTCTATCAATGGCACTTCCTACCCAATCCGAATCCACATAATATTCTAGGTTAATCTTATGATTCACTTCATACTTGAGCCCATAATCAACTATACCCTTTAGGTCCCTTAGAATATGCTTTGCAGCAATCAAGTGAACATGTCTCGGATCTGTCAGGAACTAGATCAATGTGTTCACAGCAAAGCAAATATTTGGTCTCATATTCATCAGGTACATCAAGGACCCAATCATCTGACAATACACCGTAGCATCAATCGATTATGATGAAGCATCATTCAATAGCTTCAGGTTCTATGCCATAAGTGTGGTCATGGCCTTGCATTCCATCATCCTAAACCTCTTCAAGATCTCTACTGCATACTTCCTTTGTCCCAGGGAAATTCCATCTGCATTCTGCCACACCTCCATGCCTAGAAAGTAGTTCATCATACCCAATTTCTTCATCTTGAATTCAGCAGCAAGCTTCCTCTTTGTATCAGCAATCAACCCACCCTCACCTGTTACAAATAGATCATCTACATACAGTAGGAGTATCATTGATTTCCCTTATTCAACCTTGTATTAAAGGTTGGAATCCGCTTTACTCTTGGTAAAGCCCAAACTAGATAGGAAGTTGTCAATCCTGTCATACCATGTCCTAGGTTCCTGTTTCAAACCATACAGGTATTTCTTTAACTTTCACACATGATTCTCTATGTCATGTGTCTCAAAATTGAGTGGCTACTCCACATATACTTCCTCTTCTACTACACCGTTCAAGAAAGTTGTCTTGACATCCATCTAGTGTACTTTCCACTTCATTACTGTAGCTAAAGCAAGTACTGATATGAGGGAATTATATCTGGCTACAGGAGAAAAAGTCTCTTCATAATCTATTCCTTCTTTCTGGGAGAAACCACGAGACACAAATCTTGCTTTATATTTCTCTATGCTACCATATGCAGCATGCTTGATCTTATAGATCCATTTGGAAGTTACAACAGACTTCCCCTTTGGTCTTGGGATAACATCCCAAACATCATTCTTCGTGATCAATTGATACTCTTTGATCATAGCATGCTTCCATTCTTTCTTTTCTACTGCTTCTTCATAGTTGGAAGGTTCTTTATCGATGAATTCACATAATAGGGCTACATAACCGGAGCAGGACCTGGTTCTTTTCCTCTTTCTATGTATCTCTTCTAGATCCCCATATCTTTCTACACCTTGGATAGCCTCTCATACCCAAGCAGGTTTCCTCTTGTGAGGATTCTTATTCTGAGGTGGATCTACAGGTTCTTGAGGTTCTTCTATTTCTCTATCTTCTTCTTGAGTTTCATCGTTCATGGTTGTGTCATGAATTCTGGGTACTTCTGTTTCTTTAGGTTCTTTAGTAGGTCTCTTTCTGGATTTGTTGTAAGCTGAGTCTTCATCAAATTTTACGTCTCTGCTGATGTCGATCTTCTTGAATCCTAGGAAGTATATTCTATAATCCTTCAAGATTTTAGAGTATCCCACAAATATACCCTTCCTTCCTGAAGGATCTAACTTTGTCCTCTTTTCTTTCGGAATGTGAATGTATACTGGACAGCCAAATATTCTAAGATGATTGACTTTTGGTTTCTTTCTGAAAAACACTTCTTCAGGTGTCTTGTTCTCGAGTACTTTATGTGGAGTATGGTTCTGTACATACACAGTTGTTCTAGCTGGTTCTGTCCATAGATGCATGGGAAGATCTTGATCATGAAGCATTTCCCTTGTAGCTTCCATGATCGTTCTATTCTTCCTTTCTGCAACCCCATTTTGTTGTGGATTATATGGAGTGGTCAAATCCCTCTTAATCCCTAAATCTCTACATAATTCATTGAATTCATTTGATGTTAATTATCTGCCATTTTCTGATTAGAAAATCTTGATCTTCTTCTCAGTGTATTTTTTGATCAAGGCTTTGAATTCCTTGAACTTTCTGAATACTTCGTCTTTGTTCTTCATGAAGTATATCCATGTCTTCCTAGAAAAATCATCAATGAAAGAAACATACTATACATACCCACTTAATGAACTAGATGACATTGGACCGCATAAATCGGAGTGAATGATTTCCAAGATTCCTTTAGCTTTGCTTTCGCTACTTGGAAATGTATTCTTTGTGTTCTTTCCTTTCGCACGTCCCTTGCATACTCCTTCATGTTTTGCTTGTATTTCTGGAAGACCTTCAATATATTTTCTTACAAGTGGTAGTGCCCTATAGTGCATATGTGCAAGACTTCTATGCCAAAGTTCATTTGGTTCTAGTAAGTCATGAACCAAAGCTTGTTCTGGTTGGCCCTTTAATCTGTATAGTCCTCCCTCTTGTTATCCAATTACTACTGAATCGTCAATAGTCTTTCCTTTTGGCCACATGAGAACTTGGCCATCTATAAATGAAACTCTCATGCCTTTTGAATCTAATGTAGATATGGAGAGAAGGTTCTTCTTTATTCATGGTACAAATAGGAGATCCTTCATTTTCATAGACTTTACAGAGTCTAATCTGTAGAAGGATTATCCACTACCTTTTATTGGATACTGGTAGCCATCCCCAAGTTTCACCTTGTGGTGTGATTCATGTTTTGATAATTTCACAAATGATTCTTTGAATCCTGTCATGTATTTGGAAGCCCCACTATCTATAATCCAATCATTGCTTCCATGTGTGATGTTTCCCATGAGAACGGAAATCAAAACATATTCTTCAGCACTTGAAGAATCATCATTGTCTTATTTGATTCTCTTCTTGGAAGGCTCATCATCTTCTACAGCATGAGCATGATGTATTTTCTTGTTTCCCTTCCTCTTGTGAGATATATCTCTATTTCAAGGACAATCTCTTGCAAGGTGTCCTCTTTCATCACATGTATAGCAAATGAAATTAGACAAATCTTTGTTATATTTTCTAGTGTTATTCTTCTGGCGAGAGTGCTTACCTCAGTGATGGTTTGTTCTGCTTTTCTTGGATTGTACTATGAGAGCTTGATCTTCACTTCCCATCTTTTCTTCTTGAGCTAATATTCAAGCTTCTTCTTATGATAACTCCTCCCACAGTCTACCAAAATTGACTAGCTTATTTTTGTCACAGATCCCTTGAATGAAAGAGTCACATGCCCTAAGGAGACCATTCAGGGTGGTCATCACAATTTCTTCATTCTCTACTTCTTCATCTACCACTTCAAGTTGTTCCTTGATTTGAGAGACCCTTGTAAATTAATACTAGATGGTCTCCACATTTTGAATCTTTACATTCTTCAATTGGTTTCTCAAATTCATCTTTTGGTTTATGTTCTTCCCTTCAAATAACTTGGTCAGGGCATCAAACATCTATTTAGGTGTCTTTAGATGGGACACTTGAGGTATGAGATGATCCTTGATTGAATCAGCAATAATCCTCTTATCCATGACCAATTTCTTCTTATGTAAGGCCTTAGCCTCATCTCCCTCTGGAACTAGAACCTCTTCATTGATGTAAGATTCCAACTCGTTTTCTTCTAGGACCAGGGAGATCCTATACTTCTAAGCTCTGAAGTTATCATCTCCCTCAAGCTTTTAATCAAGCTTGGTATGATGAGACATCTTAACAGAGAACCTCAAACAGAAATACAAAATATTTAGATCTTACCAGGTTAAGATGTTCGAACTAGATCTGGAGCTAAATTTCTATAGAGTTGGTTTTCTGGTTCAGGAGAAAATCTAGGTTTTGACTTTCCCGGAGTTCTACCCAACCAAAAACTTTGATATTGATATCTAAACTTAGATTTTGGGGAGTAGATCAATCCATCCCTGGGCTCACTCAAAAATTCCACTTCTGTGGAAAGCCCTAATTTCCCGCAGCAATGTCAGGTCAAAAATTGAAAATGCTCATAATCAAATTCTTCTTCGACAGAACAATGCACCCTAGATAGGAGAGTCATCCCAACCTCCTTTTGCTGAAAATATGTGGAGAGAGATCCAAAAAGTAGGAATCCCTAGCTTCAGTAGCTGCACAGTGTCTTCTTCTCAGGTTAGCTCTGATACCATGTTAGATTTTTAACATTTAAGCTATATGATATTAGGATCTTATCTGAGAGAATAACAAGCATAGCAATCAATCACATGAGACAATGAACACAAATATTTTCCTCGGGGAAACCATAAAGGAGAAAACCTCACAACTCCCTTAGAGATAGAATTAGCACCAAAAGTAAAACCCAAAGACAGTAATATGATCTCTTGATAGAAGTAGTCTCTCTCTCTCTTATCCCATCTTCTTCTCTCTCTCATTTATGTGCTACAATTGAGTGTGACTGAATATGTATGAATGTTTGTTAAACAGAGAGGCTCGCTCTCTATTTATACTAATTCCTAACTTGACAATAACTCACTAGGGTCGAGTTCTCTTGGAGGGTCTAATAACCCTAGGGCCCCACAACTACGGGGACTTTAACCCTTGATCAATAAGGAGGGTTACAATCTATGAATTTACATGACTTGTTTACATTATTAAATCTCCTGATAGGAACATCGGGGCATGACATGACTCATTTACATTACAGATACTTCCTGGAATAAACATCAGGGTACAATACATAAGATATACAAGTGAATGCATTCTGAATTTACAAATACATCAACATTTACAATATATGACAAGAAATATAAATACACATTGTTCAGTCTATCTACCATTCCGAGCAGTGGGAAGTTCTATACTGATGTGCAAGAATGAAGAATTTACATTCATATACTATGATTTGGAAACTTGCAATATTACTCATTTAGCAGTTGAGGAAAGATCAGTCTTTGGAAATCTTCGTGTACATATGCCAACAAACAATCAATGTAGTAACATTATCATGTACAAGAATTTCTTTCCTCTCACTCCAAGCATGGGATCATTCAATGATCTTATCCCATTTCCTACGATATGGTTTTAGTCCTATAAAGGTCTTGGTTTGTAATTGAAAAAGGAGTACTCATTGTAAGAACACTATGTCGTGTTTTTTGGATCATGTAAAAATTTTGAAAAGTTTTGGTATTAAATAAAACATTCCTAAAGCTCATGAAAGTTTCTAGAATGGAATTAAATACGCATAGAGAATTATTTGAATGCCTATGTTTTGAATTTTTTTCATCAAATCAATATTTTCCTTGGTTTTTGTTAATGCAAAAAATTGCTCAACTATATCTACATGACCTGAACTACATACATACATCTATACCCTACCTTTTTTTCCTCATTTTTGACCTCCACAACAATGGTTTAACCTTATTCTCTCTCTAAAAGCACAAAAATATCAAAAAGGGCCTAAAAACCCCACAAAAAGGGCTAAAAGTCTCTCAAAGGGGCTTACAACCCCAAAAAGAGCTAAAAACATAAAAAGGGGGCTTAAAACCCTAAATAGGGTTCAAAACCCTAAATAGGGTTCAAAACCCTAATTAGGGTCTGAAAACCCTAAAAAGAGAGAAAATGACCAAAAAAAACTATAAAATAGTGTGGAGGTCTCCATCACAAGAGTCACTTATTCCTTCTGTCATTATTATATTTATGTGAGTACATTGAGAAGCCATCATTCTCAAAATACTCACATCATTTTCCAATCATTCTATTTCCCCACCTCCTCCCCCATATGTTGAGGCATCCTCCATACTAACAGACTTGTGGAGAGGCTGTATCATTCCAAGTTAGGGCATGGTGGCCCACTTTCAAGGAAAATAGAAGGTATATAAGTCTCATTTTTGTTTATTTAGTTTAGTGTTTTTTCCTTATTGTTTATTGTGTTACTAATATTTTATTTGCAACTAGCTCTATTCCATTGAAATCTACCCTTCTATCCCTTTGATGGAAGGGAGGTGCTTTTTCACATAGCTAGGGTAAAAACCCAACTAAAATTTTGGCGACCATACTGGTTGATCCCACTAGATCCCTTGTTTTGCAGGTATTTTTTTTATTTTTCTTCACATTCGTCCCTGATCGAACCCCCACGAGGTCGATCCAAGTCTGTATAGCACCAATGTCTATCCCTATCGGCCATTGCCGGCTTGCTTTTTTAATTTTTTCCAGTTCCGGCCCAAGTCACTTATTTCGGGCCAAAACCCATGGGCCTAGTCCTGAAACTCATGACAGAGTCCCTACTTTTTTCCTGTTAGGTGCGATTTGCCTCCCATGGGCTCAGTCGCACTTGTTTTGGATTTTTTAGCGACCCGGACGCCTCTGTTTTGCATTTTTGAGCGACCCAGACACAACTATTAACCTGTCACATGCGACCTATCTATTTATAAGTTGATTTTTGTTAGTTAAATCCTATATTTCATTATTAAAAATTGGAAATTAACACTCTTATTTATCCCCTCCTCCCCTACTCAGTCATCACCCTCTAGGGTCTTCTGAGATATGACGGGGGGTTGAGTAAGCTTAGTAATAGGCATCCATTTTTGTTATTGTTCTCTTCCATTAAAAACAAGTGACCTTGGAAGCTACGGGGAGTGGAGACTATTGGGGGTTTCGCGGCATTCGCATCCTCCTTGTTGAGCACCGAGCACTTAGGGTTTGACCTGCGGATCTACGGGTGGACTTGTTTCCACTTTCATGAGAGCCCAGCACTCCCTCTTGGACTTGAAGGATACAAATTTGGGGTAGTCACACTACTGGTTTGCAAAAAATTACAGTCAGTCACCTATTATTACAGTTTGTCTTGCACTTTATTTTGATTTATTTTTAAATTTCAAACCTGCTTTCGTACAAGACCTGTGCTTGTTCCTTGCAGGGAAACCAGTGTTATTTGCTTATTGCATAATTGAAAGTAAAAGTAACAATTTCATACACAAGTGCACATATTCCCACCAAATAATATATAAAAAATTGGTTCATGACCCCGAGCGAAAGCATAAAAGTAACCAACTTACTTTATAATCAAGTCTCAACTGCAACAACTGTGGGAAGTGCTTGGTATTTTCCCTAAAACTCGTTGTGAGGAGTACCACAGGAACCCCAAAGTAGCTGGCCAATGAGAGGAATTTCTAAGCGAAATGGGAAACGACCCCTTCTGATTAACTAGATAAACCCTTATGACGAAAAATCCAAAGAGATGTCTTCTGGAAGCCTTGGTGGTCGAGTGATTACCTGTGAACCAATAGGAATCCAATTTATACCGAGGTCCAAAAATTCATTACCAGTTACTACCATAAGCCACCATTGATCCACCACATTCTTCCTCATGACTTAGGGGGAACCCCCCTCAATTTGGGTCTTTAGACTATCATCATCGAGGCCCTCCTCGATAACCTTCCTCACCTTCAAAAGGACACACAGGCTCTGATTCCAAATCAAATTCCTATCAATCTAAGTCGAATCTATTCACTCCACTGTCTAGCCCCATGGATGGCACAAATATCGATCCCTTCTTTGGAGGGGTGAGTGGTAATGGACCCATGTCCCTGCCTCACATCACTACTAATATCCCTGTCATTGGTCCCAGCACCACTATGCTTACTATTGTAGGTACGCTACCCATTAGTGGTGGCCCCACTCCAACTCCCATGATTCCAACTATACCACCATACATATCTAGGGGTAGTGGCCCTTCCACGATCAACCCAAATATCCCCACTATGGGAGGTCAACCTCATGTGCCCCCAACTATGTATGGACATCATACTCCAGCGAACCAAGTGCCATTATCGATCCCTCCAGAGCCAACCTCGGGTCCAACCTACCATTCATGGCTCATATTAACTTATTGGATTTGCCTCGGTTAATGAATGACCCAATAAGTCATCAACCCTATTGGCCTCCCATTCCAACCAAAATTCCTTCAAACATTCCAAAATTTGAGGGAAAGGCAGGCGAGTGCCCCCAAAACCACATTATCTCATTTCATTTATGGTTCTCATCAAACAGCATTGTAGATGACTCGATCAAACTGAGATTATTCCATTGCACACTCATAGGTGCTATAGCAAAATGGTATATCAAATTACCTCAAGCCTTTTACCCTGATTTCACTTCGTGGGCCTTTATATTCCTTCAGTACTTCCAACTCCCTATACGATACGACGAAGGCATGGATATTTTGGTATATTATTGTCATAATATCGCTACGCACATCACTGACCACATCCATGAGTGACGGCGACGACATAACCTATGCAAGATCCAGCTTGATGACATGACCTTCCTCGATTGGTTCTTGAAGACCTTGCTACTGCCCATAGCCAAGGACATTTCCTCTTAACGTCCCTAATCTAAGGAATAGGCCATCTTAAAGGCCCAATAGTTCAATTTAATCTACGCTCAGTTTGGATACCTATACACCATCATACCAGACGCTCCTTGTGTCGACACCTCTCACCGCAATGCGTCGGGGGTATCCCATGCTGCGGATGGTGTCATCGGTTCTGTCTTCCAACACCCACGGTACTATGAGGCACCCCCTATGATTCTACTGCACCCAAGAAACACCCCTAGTGTTGCACAACCAAACTAGATACTTGATTACTCAAGGATGATGGCTCAGTCAGGAGCAACATCCTCTTATGCACATCCCATGCCAAATCAACATGCTCATGTGCTTACTTGGCTAGAAAAATCGTATTCGGTCCCAATGACCGAATTTGTAGCCCCTCCAACTACTATGCACCACCTATTCAAGACACCCCAGCCCCTGCCCCATCTCCTCCGACTTTCACGGGACAAGTTTTTGCTCAGCAGAATCTTCCCAACCAACCCTCCCCAAAAACCAACAAGGGAAAGGTAATAAAAATCGAGCAAGGAACCAAGGTAACAACCAATCGCAAGGAGGTGGGCAGTAGCCTAATCCTCCTAACAACAATGGTGCTAACCTACCAATGTAAAACCCCCAACAGCCTAATCGACTGGGACGAAACACTCTGGTAAGGACTAATCATTCGCGTAAAGTATGCAAAGTCTATGGTCACTACACTCATGAACTCCCTCATATGGACCGTGTCAAACAGTTTCTCTAGAACGAAGCTCAATGGTACACTAATGCGGTAGCACAGGCTCATCCCAACCTAGTGCCACCAAGCCCTCCACCTATGGTACTCCAAAACCCATTACCACTCCAAGGATTGGTTTCAACTGCACCCTTTCCCCCACATGCTCCCACAGCATCTGCCACGGCTCCACCAACAGAAACTGGTATCCATCACCTAATGACACTATCAACTAAAAAGGTGAACCTCTAAACTAGGCGCAACCAATACGGGTCCACCACAGATACTGTTGACCCATCAGCAGCATCAACTTTTAACACTTCCACCATGCCCCTCCACCTTCCTACACCCCCATGGAGGGGGCGGCTAGAGGTCCATAGTTCCCTATACGACATATCGCCAACAACATGACTACTCAAGCTACCTTAAATTATAGCATTATTGATGACTTGGCCCAATCACCTATGGCCATTTCCACTCTAGAAGTGCTCAAACATTCCTGGCATAATGGAAATCATTGTTATTCACTCTAGGTTCCATAGATACCGCTGATTCCAGATTAATCATGTTTGATCTAGATCATGGAGAACCAAGAATGCCATCCACCATCGCCTTCCAGATTTTAGTTTCAATTCAGAATTTGGTTATACATCGATGTATCATTGATGAAGGGGCATCTATATGTGTCATGTCAACCATTGTCTAGCAGAAACTCGGGTCCCCTACCCTCCAACCATCCACTATTGCACTCCACGCTTACGATGGGCACTCCACAAAGGCCCATGGAATTCTCCTGAATGTTCCTATTTCCTTAGCTGGTAAAATGGTTTTGATTGACATAGAAGTTATTAACGCCCAACTTGATTACAACCTCCTTCTCAGACATCTTTACATGTATTCCATGAGAGTTGTGGAGTCCACTATTTTTCTCCTTATGATGTTTCCTCGTGATGGGAAGATCGTGATGGTTAACCAATTGACTTACTATGATTCGTAGGGGCCGGCCACACCAAAACATGTCATCCCAATTGTCGATACTTCCATCGATAGAATAGCCATCCCTTCCTTATTTACAGTAGGTCCTGGATTGTTTTTCGACACACCTATGATGGCCACTATCACATCTTTACCTCCTCCACCAGAACCGATTGACATAGCGGATTTGTGTGTCCTCTCATCCAGTACCATTCTGCCCACACCACAACAGCAGTCAAAACCACAAACTCAATCACCTGGGAATTATTGGAGCTCGTTCCTGATCCATATAATTCCCTTCCTAATTTCACCATCTGGAATTATGGCTAAGCTTGTTATGGCTACCCTCAACCTACCTAATTTTACATTGGGGATTCTTGTGTGGTACCTTGAGCCACCTACCCCACCTTCGATGCCTCAAGTTGTGTTGACTCCCATTCAACCAATCACGGTAGATTCACGCCCTCCTCTTCGCCCATCAAACACACCTTCCACCCCCAAACCTGCCCCTCCTATCCCAAAGAATATTGGGGGAAAGGCTGCCAAAATGACAGTCGAACCTTGACCAACTCCACCCTACACGTTGTGCGATGTCCACAGTCGTGCAACTCAAAACTTCCAAGATATACCTATCCTATGCACACACATAGATTCCATGGATATAGCTAATGAGACTCCAGTAGACATCATCTCAACTCCACCAGCAATCAAAAACAAGTCTTTGAGGACAAACCATTCGTGCGCAATTTGTGGTTTATACGGCCACTGTTCGCTCCATTTCTCGTACTTGGTCGAGTATCGATTTGTCCTTATCGATCTTCAGAAACACTCTCGTGAGTCCAAGATCACTATCATCAAGGAGATTCACCCTATGATTCCCTCATCAGACACAACCAACACCATTTACACGATCTCTACTTCCAGTATTACTTTCCCGCGCTCGACTGTGGAAGATCCACCTGATCTATCCCGGCACCACTTTCATGAAGACTAAGAGATCGACACAACCACCACCGATTTTACCCCATTTCACTCATCCCATGGCGTGAATTCAGTTCTTCCCATTGAATTCCAGATTATTCCCCCACGTACTTTGCACCAACTGCAGAGTCTCCAAGGCAAGGCCAATTTCCTTCGTCAGAGGTCCTATGCCTGAGTCGCTCACCATGCAGCACTTGGGGCATAGTTTTATTTTTTGTTTTACATTGTTTTTCCCACAAGTTGGTGACCCCCTCTAGTATTTTCTCCACGTCTAGTCATAGTAAGTCCATTGTAGAACTCCATCACATCATTTGCCTGTGATCAGGTGGATATAACCCTTGCTCCTACGTCATTGGTAGCCCACTTGAGGGTGCAGTCCCACGTCTGCACACTCACACAGTATGTTTCACATATGATATAGATACCACCATGCTAGCATATCGTCAGGTCCCTAGACCTGTACCGGAGGTCGATGCGTCTCCAGGATGTCCCTAGTTGTCCATGCTCGTGTATGGATCATCCTCTATAAGGATAGGAAGATGCCGTCACTGTGAAAAAAGATCCTAGGTAACGAGATGACCTATACTAGATTGAATCCCTCCCTATTTTCTTTGAGCCATTTCTTGGAGTCACTTATATTTGTGTGCCACCACGCGAATTACACCTTGTACATTGACCTAGCTCCGTACCCATAGGCCTCCATTTGGTCTAGGTTTTACCCGTGCACCACTACACCAGGGGAAGCATCACTAGCTTCTAGTCAGAGTCATCTAGAGTCTATTTGAGACGTTGTTCGCACCATTGGGTTCGATTTTCCACCCTTTTTCTTGTGACAAGAACCTCGTCTCGTGCTCTCACTATGATTTTATGGGCCATTTCCTAGAAGTCGCCTCGATTTGTGTGCCATCATGTGAATATCCCTTGTACGTATTGGCATGTTCATGAGCCACTCGCTCCATCCATGCTGCACAGTTGGCCATGTTTTACCACCTTCCATCGTCCCACAAGGGGCCCCATTAGTGTTATGCATTTTATGTCCATCAGCCATGTTCACCACATCACATATATCGAACACTTCCCCCTTACTTAATTGACCATTATGGAGTTTTTGTTAAGCTCTTTTCTGACTCTTATAAGAATGAAAATATTGTCGAGCACACTTGCTTCCTTTCACTCCCATTGAATTACTTGAAATCGAGTCTATGTAAACCTCATTTACCTCCTTTTCTCGATCATGTATACTATCATAAGAAAAGGATCACCTTGGCACACTCAAGAAAGGAATGTTTTCCTTTGCATCCTTTTATGCTTTCTCAGGCATTGGGACCGAACTTTATGAAAAAGCTCATCATGGGTTGTCTTTCACTCTTTTCCAGCCTTCTCACCAAGAAAATATTTCTAAGCAAACTTGGTTTTGTTCATGCTCATAAAAGTATTTGAATGATCACCTATCAATGTAAGTTTAACCTTTCCTGGCCTAATTGGACTACAGACAGTAAATAATTATTCCTTCACCAAAGGTTGGGAGAGCCCTCCTGCACATGATTTTATCCTTTTTCAAACTCAGGAGACTACATATGAAAAGGAGACCACACTAGAGTCTTCTTCTTGTTTTCAGACTCTCTAAAAATGAAAACACCATCGAGCATTTACTTTCTCGGGCTCGCTAAAAATCCATGAGATCGTGTCATAACGGTGTCTTTCGATGCCATCCCATATTACAATTTGGAAGCTTCCCCCAATTTGGGTCACCTTTGTTCAGATTATTCTGCGATGAGTCTTCCTTGGATCCCCTGGATATCATTAGTCCGATTACCTCCCTCAATATTTCCTATTTGCAGTTACATTCCCGGTATCACAACTATGATCCCTCTACCATGAGTCAGTTTCATTTGCTTCTAGTTCATCCCTACCGTCATTACTCTGAACAAAGGAATTTTGAGTCTCCAATGTTCCCCTACCCTATTCCCTTGTTCGATGTGTTAGTCCCTAGAATATCCCACATATTTGGTTATCCCCTCGTGCTTCTAGTCAAGGAAACATTATTTCCTTGATTAGTTGCAGTTCTCCCTCTGTCGACGAAAACACATATATTCCAAAGGATAGACCCAGAGGTCCATGTATCATGGCTTTATCCACCTCATTGATGAGTTCCTTGGACCACTTGAGAGGATTCATTAGGGCCTCTTGGGATGGTTGTGTCTCACGTGCTCGACTTCAGCTACATCGTCGCAATGTTGAGATCCGTACATGGTATTGATTCATGTAGTATTTGGTCGAAGACCCAAGTTGTCACCTGACTCTAGCATCGTGGTGAGTCTATTAAGGGACCTAGACAAGTTCATGCCCCTTGTGATTGTCAGGTTGTGTTGGAAATAGTGGTCAAAATCCCCTAGAGAAGTGCTTTTGTATAGCTTCATGGTTGATGCAGCATATTGTACCACTGAAACTCTAACTCTCCGTTAGTGAGTTCCCACAGATATATAAACTTCCATATCCAACAGAGCATCAATTGTGCAAATAGTGAATTCCATAAGAATGCCATGGTTCCTATGTATCTGTTCTTCGGATCAGCATTGTATGCAACATCTTATTGAGGCCACCATTATGTAACATCAGTTGTATATGTATTGATCGACTCCCATATTTTTGAGCCTTGATCCCATTATTTATTCTTTTGACATTGTTACGATCATGGGTATGCCTTCCTCGTCCATATACATGTCACATATTATTTGTATCTCACCCATTGTTGGGAACCAATATCAATACAAAAATGTAAAGCCACCATGTTTCAAATGAAGAAGTGTCACTTCTTCATAGGTCTCTCCACTATCCCAATGATCCTATGATGTATGTCATCCATAAGATGAGCCACTTCCCTCACACATCAGGGGGAAATCTGTTAACGCAAAATATTGCTCAACTAGCTCTACATGTCCTAAACCATATACACGCATATTTTCCCTGCCTTTTTTCCCTCAATTTTTACCTCCACAACTATGGTTTAACCTTATTCTCTCTCAAAAATCTCAAAATATCAAAAAGGGCCTAAAAAACCCACAAAAAGGGCTAAAAAGCTCACAAAGGGGCTAAAACCCCCAAAAAGAGCTAAAAACATAAAAAAGGGGGATTAAACCCCTAAATAGGGTTCAAAACCCTAATTAGGCTCTCAAACCCTAAAAAGAGAGAAAATGACAAGAAAAAACTATAAAATAGTGTGGAGGTCTCCATCACAAGATTCACTTATTCCTTCTGTCATTATTATATTTCTGTGAGTGCGTTGAGAAGCCCTCATTCTCAAAATACTCACATCATTTTCCAATCATTCCATTTCCCCACCTCCCCCCATCCTGTATGTTGAGGCATCCTCCATACTAACAAACCTATGGAGAGGCAGTATCATTCCAAGTTAGGGCACGGTGGCCCACTTTCAAGGAAAATAGAAGGTATACCAGTCTCATTTTTGTTTATTTAGTTTAGTAGTTTTTACTTATTGTTTACTGTGTTACTAATATTTTATTTGCATCTAGCTCTATTCCATTGAACTCTACCCTTCTATCCGTTTGACGGAAGGGAAGTGTTTTTTCACATAGCTAGGGTGAAAACCCGGCTACAGTTTTGATCTACAAAAATCATTATTTAGTGTATAATATCATAATTTATTGCATGGTATATCCTAATTATTAATATGTATTGTTTTTTTGTTCTATAGTAAAAAGGACAAATGGATATATATATTTTATTGCATGGTATATCCTAATTCTTAATATATATTTTTTTGTTGTGCTATAGTAAAAAGGAGCTAATGGATATATAAATCTTGTATTGAATAGTTATTAATGAAATACATTTTCTTTATTGTGGTTAAAATGTAAACATTCGTTTCTATGCTGCTTTGGAATGTGTTGTTTACTGTGTCATTTTATATATGTTGTATTTTTTTTTAAATAAATTCCAATCATAGCAAGAATGGCCAATACAATGACACAAACAATGCATTACTAACAAATTAAAAAGCAAAGCATTCAATTTCAACTTACAATCAATACAACAATTACAGATATTCCATATTTACACCACAACTGAAATTCGTGCCTTAACCAAATGAAAATAGCATAACTTATATTAAAATCATGTAAATTAATTTAAATTTGTACACTAACTTGAAGTATTGTAAAAAAAAAAAATCAACTGGATATTAAATTGTTACTGGATGTGCTCAAACAACAATTTTAATAATGTATGTAATTCTTGCAATTAAAAGCACATATTTCAACTTACAACAATCTATATTTCACTGCATTATTTTCATATATGCTATTCTTAGTAATATATTGAAATTTTTAATGCTTGGAGTGAGAGGGACGAAATTATTGTACTCCATATTAAATTGGCATTACATTACTGGATGTACTCAAACAACAATATAAATAATGTATGTAATTGTTGCAACTAAAATATTGCATTATTTTCATATATGCATTTCTTAGTAATAGTCCCATAGTAGCAACATAATCATGCAAAACTTTCACAATGCAATATGGTCCTTGAAGAGTGTTGTTACATAAGATAACACTTGATCGATGTCAAAATACAACAAAAACCATTGCATGCATAAGTAAACCCAACTATTATAATACCTTACAATCTAACAAAATACATGAACGAAAGTAACCATAATACAACATGCCCATGGTCAAATGTCATAATTGAACATAAACCTACTCATAGATGAACATAATAACCTAACAGAACACTTGAAATATGCCAAAATGGAAACAAGACAATTCCAATTATACCTAATCCCAAAAACTACAAAATCAATTTAATGATTCCCATAATGCAATAAATTTCTGTGAAGCCACAACCCAATAATGCAACATGACCATGGAGCAAGGAATGTGTCAAATATAACCAAAAAATTAACAAAAAATTCCAAATATAAACGTGGGAATTTATGTGACACTAGTGTGGTTTTGAGGATCACATATAACATCCTTAAGAACTATGGCGTTGTTACAATATTATAATAGCTCAAATGAACGTTCCTCACAAACATCTTAGTGGAATTATAAACTACAATAAATTATAGTACTTATTATATTACTTTCATATTTTAATGTGTCTCCAAATAATTCAACCAAACACATTAATGAAAATTACCATAATACAACATAATCATGTATAAATGGCACATAATTCCAAATCGAACTGAAAGAGCAAATATCGGCCACCATCATATAAATAGTGTTAAAAAATTCATATGGTGTAGAAA
This sequence comes from Pseudotsuga menziesii, assembly GCA_001517045.1. Classification (NCBI taxonomy): domain Eukaryota; kingdom Viridiplantae; phylum Streptophyta; class Pinopsida; order Pinales; family Pinaceae; genus Pseudotsuga; species Pseudotsuga menziesii. The sequence continues at coordinate 131,521 of LPNX010948763.1, forward strand.
GGTTTTATTACATTCTAATAGTGCAAAAGTTGTTTCATTTCTATGTAATTAGTACGAAATAGAGTTTCATATGTACCATGTTAATTAAAGTTTCTATTATATTGTAATATGGATTTGTTATTTAATGAAATTTTTTTTTTTTAACAATACATATAATCATTAGTGATGTTATTTCATTAAATTTATGTAATCAATGCAATAATAAAAAATTAGTTAAATAAAAATAGTATTGTTTAAGGGTTATTTTCCCTTTCAATTTGATTTAGAATTATGTGTCGTTTCTCTTTCAGTTAGAATGTAATAAAACCTTTCTACACCATATGTGTTTTGAAATGTTATTCATCTACGGTGGTTGATATTTGCTCTTTCAGTTCGATTTGGAATTATGTGTCGTTGCTTATCTCGGATATGTCAATTTGTGTTGGGACTCCTATTTCTATAGCTGGATTTATATTTGCATACTCTTCGTCATCCAACATAACCCTTAAATAATACTATTTTTATTTAACGAATTTTGTATTATTGCATTGATTACATAAATTTAATGAAATACCATCACTAATGATTATATGTATGGTTAAAAAAATTTAAATTTATTCATTAAATAACAAATCCATATTACAATCTAATAAAACCTTTCATTAACATTGTACATATGAAACTGTATTTCGTATTAATTACATAGCAATTAAACAACTTTTGCACTATTAGAATGTAATAAAACCTTTCTACACCATATTAAATTTTCATATTGGATTATATGAATATGGCTTGCACCTACCTAAATGCTATATTAATATTATCTTGGATTACAGTGTTCATTAACTTTTATGTTAAATTGTGACATTACGCAATGGTTATCTTATATTATGGTTATATTTCATTGGAACATTCGTCAACATATATGATCAAAATAAAGTCAAACTTGATTCATTGAAGTCAACCATCATTCACTACAGTGTCTGATATATGCCAACATGTCGGACATTGTATGTGACACATGAATAATGTGTCATTCGGCATTCATCAAAATTTATGTCACATTTTGATCTTTCGTCACATTCTAACATTCATCAATTGTTATGTTTGGTTGTGACATTGCTCCATTGTACATCAAGAAACTATGAAATATATCATAATGTTCGATTGTGACATTCCTCCATTGTTATCTCTAATTTTAACAATTCATGTTTGCAATGTTTGTCGAAGCCTTTTTTCCTCAAGATAGTCCCATAGTATCAATAGAAACATCTCTTCATGATTGTGGCAATCGAAACATCTCATGATGATTGTAACAATCTGACATTCGTTCGTGCCTATGTCACATTATGGCTCATTCATATAGGAAATGCATTATACATGTTACGATGTGCCTCATAACCCTTCATGAACCTCCTACATACTATTTGAATGCTTGCATTCCCATATTGCTTTGTCACATTATGAAAATAAATAAATGTTATGTCACATTGCCACGATTTGCAAGGGTTTTATGTCACAAAAATTAATGTTTTGCTGTAAGGATGATTTTAAGGAACAATACTTATTTAAAAGTGTGCAAATGTTGGCAAATATTACCAATTCTTAAAACGCCAACTATAAAATGATTGGCGATATTTTTCAAAAAATATTTTAATTTCTAAGGATTTTATATCGTTTATATAATAATTTGGCGATTTTTAGGGTAAAATTTTTTTACCCCATCAAATTTGGGTGAAACAGGGCTTCAAAAAATGCAAAATGGCGAATCTTTTTTGGGAGAAAAACATGGAAAAATAGCCCACTGGGCTAAAATTCACCCCTAAAATTATCCCTGTTTTGCTACATAAAACATACTATAGAAAGAACATTGGTTATGTCGCATTGTGACGTTCAACGTCTTCATTATAATAAAATATTATTATTTTCAATTAATTAATTTTATTATATTATTATTACTTAAATGATAATACTTTAATTAACTAGAGGTTAACTAATGTCAAACCTTACTTGAAAAATTCAACCATGTGTTCCTTTCGCCAAAATAAAGACAAGCATGGTTGACCAAAGTATAGTATGGTTCATTACAATGTCGAGCATATGCTGACACAACCAAATATTCAACACGATAATAATGTCCCATTTGTCATTCATTAAGGGTTATGTCATCTTCTGATGTTTATAGAGGGTTGCAATGTATTGCAACCTTCATTTACTGTTATGTCATAAATATCATCATTCAATCAACATATTTTATTATAATGGATTATTTTTCAATGCTTTTAAATAAATAAAAATATTAATAGACATGAACATCATAGACATGTATGTGACTAAGAAGAATACTTTTTATACTATAATAATTATAATAGTTATTATTTTATTATTCACGAGTATAAATCCATCTTAACTATGGCTCTACCAAGCATCGAGAGGGATCAAGTTTTCTCGATGTGCAAACCTTTTTTAATTTACAAAAACGTTTAATAAGTATTCCTACTTGGGAGGGAAATGGCCAACTTATTTCAGTAATTTCAAAATAGGCTAAATATCAATAGAAGAATGAGATGAGTAACATTAATAATCATATAATCAAATAGTTTTCCAAAAATTGCTTTACTTGTCATTCTTTAAAACTAATAATGAATATTAAGAGTAGTGAATGAGTAAAATAATCCATATAAAATTTGAAGATTTTAAACATTTATCCAAATGTTTTTGAGAAATGACTTGTTTTTCTCTATAACTAAAAATGAACATTTGCCTGTTAGGGTTAACCTTGACTTCGGAATGAGAAAGGATGTAAGTGGTTTAAGGCACATGGTTTTAGTGGCCCGTGGTTTCTTGCTAGTTGTATTTGAATTTAAAGAACCTTATAAATATGGATGTAATATTCCATTGTAATGTTTCAAAGTGAGCAGGAGATCTAGTGTTTTTATTGTAATCACTATTATTTTGTAATTTATTTTCTATCACATATTTTATTCCTAACAGTATGTTGCTTAGGTTTCAAGTCAACTAAATTTTAAATTGAAATTCGATATATAATTACATAAATGTGTTTTACAATTTAACTAATTTAAAATTAAATTTTATATGTTCTTGGTTTTATAATTTTTTCTTTATAATACTCAAGTTAATTGAATTTAACTACTAATATTTTACTACTCAGTTTGTAAGATTGTGAGTATTTCCCTAATATGGTTGTATATTTATTTGAGTATAATATTTTTTATTTTTATTTTTTTAATTATAAGTGAACATGTTATAAGTTTTTTTTGTATTGAGCCGACATGTGCCACATTAGCATTACAGACAGGACACATCTAGCCCATTTGAGTTGTAGAAAGCACCTCTCGGTGCAATAAATATAAAAATATATGTTTATGACATAAATATAATACTTTATTATAATATATTATAATTTGTTATAATTAAATATATATATATAAAAATGAAACATTAAGTTCCATGTTTAATTGCAACATTCATCTTCTAATCATATATTACTTATGGAATCTTGTTACATTACTTAATTGTTATGTCAAATTCTAGTTTCATGTTTCACTCATCTTCATTCTAATCTCAAGGAACACATGTTGGATTGGTACATAAAGAAACTATCAAAATATATCATAATGTTCGATTGCGGAATTCCTCCATGGTTATCTCTAATTCTAACAATTCATATTTGCAATGTTCCTCGAAGCCTTTCGTCCTCAAGATATTCCCATAGTAGTAATCAAAACATCTCTTCATGATTGTAGCAATCGAAACATCTCTTGATGATTGTAACAATCTGACATTCGTCCACGCTTATGTCACATTGTGTTCCATTCAGATAGAAAATGCATTAGACATGTTACGATGTGCCTAATAACCCTTCGTGAAACTCCTACATATTATTTGAATGCTTGCATTCTCACATGCCTTTGTCACATTATGAAATTAAAGAAAGTCTATGTCGCATTGGCACAATTTGCAAGGGTTTTATGTCACAAAAAATAATGTTTTACCGCATAAAACATAGTATATAGAAAGAACATTGGTTATGTTGCATTGTGACGTTCAACATCTTCATTATAATTAAATTAAATTAATTTCATTATATTATTATTACTTAAATGGTAATAGTTTAATTAACTAAAGGTTAACTAATGTCAAACCTTACTTGAACAATTCAACCATGGGTTCCTTTCACCAAAATAAAGACAATTATGGTTGACCATAGTATACTATGGTTCATTACAATGTCGAGTATATGCTCACACAACTAAAGATTCCACGCGATAATAACGTCACATTTGTCATTCATTAAAGGTTGTGTCGTCTTCTGACGTTTATAAAGGATTGCATTGTATTGCAACCTTCATTGATTGTTATGTCATAAATATCATCATTAAATTAACATATTTTATTATAATTAATTGTATTTTTCAATGCTTTTAATTAAATAAAAAATAATACTCATAAAAAATATTTATTTATACTATATTATAATGTTAGAATTAAATAAAAATATTTTGAAATAAATAATTATACTTTATTATTATACTATAATGTTATTAAATATTTAACATACTATTATATTAATTGTATTTTATATTAATTGTACTTTAATTCTACTTTACATATTATAATATTAATTATTTAGTCAAGTATAATAAAATATGTTAATTGAATGATCATAAAAATTTATTTATTTTTTAATTAATAAAAAATAAGTATTAATAATTAATATTAATATTTAATATATTAATACTTAATTTTTTATTAATATAAAAATAAATAATATTAATTTCTTAATGTTTCAATAAAAATATTAAGTATTAATACTTAATATTAATATTATAATTAGTTAAATAATATTATTTTCTTAATGTTTTGGAGATATGTATATGCGTTAACCCGTTACTAGCAACAACCACATTAATTTTATTTAATGTGCCTGAATACGTCAATAGGCGTAAATTTAGGCACATAGTATTAATATTAATGTTTTTCTCTATAGTATGTGCTTAAATTTATGCATGTGGGTGTATTCAGACACATTAAATAAAATTAATGTGGTTGTTGCTAGTATAAATGCACAATAGAAACTCCTTGCAAGCATTTGTTCTTCCTCAATTTATTGAATTGATAAGTTCTTGATTTTCTTCGAAATGATCAACATTTCCAAGCTCTACAAACAATAGTTCAGGAATGTAGAATGGGAAGCAAATTATCTCTTCGAGCATGGTGGTGAATATGAATTTTTTTTCCATTGTATCTTCAAGGACATGTCTCAATTCTTACTATATTGAGAATGTTGAAAAGGTATGGAAGATTACATATGCTAATGTAATTGTACAAGTGTATACACTTATGTGATTGGGGGGCCATATAAAAACTATTTATTGTTAGAGGATTTTCCAATCTTGTGTGGAGAGAAATATATATACATACATCTAGCATTGAACAAATGGAAACGTCTTTCTTATAGGATTCGTTTGATGCACTTAACAAAACAATAGTGAGTGCTACTAAGCTCTTCAATTGTGAAGCTCGAGAAATAGCATCAGTGTTTTTGTGTAAGTATAATTACACCGAAGGTGTTATTAAGAGGATGGTCCTCCTTGGGCTTTCATCGTCTGTCGATGGCCTATGAAGAGTCGGCCCCTGTCCACCGTTAAACTAATCCGCCCGCTTTCACATCGTTAAACGCTAACTGCTTTCAGACCGTTAAATTCAAATGACATTCATCCTCTGTAAATGGTTGCAGCGAAACGCTATCGACCATTATTTCAACATATGTATTGTTACTCTGCAATTACAAGAGCAATGGGATGAGTCGTTCTACAGTAGATGTGATATGGGAATTACAGGCATGTGGGTTTCAATTGTAAGGATATGATCATAAAATACGCTTTCTCTAAGGTGGCTATCAGAGCAGGACTGGTGGTGGTGGTGGCGTAGTTGTGCTTCATGGGCCTTTTACTTATGGTTGCATCTGGTGAGGCTCCCCATCCAAATTCATATCTACCTGCTGAAATTTCCCTTGGACAGGACTGCTCCGAAGGCAAACTCATGGCGAATTTATTTAACAAATCTACTTCAAACCTATAAATTTGTTGAAAATACATAGATGTAATTAGTTACTATGTTCATGGAGAATGAAGGATAACAAACCCACTACAAAATCATAAATAACACCACTACAAATTCAGAGTGAATTGATGTAACTACACAAAATTGATGAGAAAACTACAAATTGCCTGAGAGAAAGTGTATTCATGGTGTGCTAAGCTCTACAAAATGATGGAATAGCCTACCCATTAGGAAAATAGACTCCATGGGTACATTTTTCATGATGAGAAAAGGACTGTTAAAGCGCAGGACATTATTGCAAGAAGATTTGTAGGTATTGAGGTCCAAGAGAGGAAAACGGATAAAACATCATTTGGATGGTTAAAACCTGCACATCAATACGAAAATACCAATATAATTCACTCATTAGAATTAGCCAGGAATTAGAGACCTCCCAACTGTAAATTCATGCAGGAAAACTAAATGTTAAAGGGCAAAATAAAGATACAAGGAGATTCAAAACCTGGAATCATGGAGTTACCAGCTTTTCCTAAACCCTGCGAGGCGAAGGGACTGCCTTTCGATCATGTTTCCAGAAACTCATTCCGGATAAAATCATATGGGATTGAACAATTTATGTAGCGCAGAGATCTGAAATCTCGCTTTTTAATTATGGGTTTCAAAATATTTTATATTTGGATTTATTAGGGAGAACAACATCTGTCACTCTCGGAAGGTTTAGCTGTCGCAGTAGATTTTGGATTGCCAGAGGTATGACAAAATTGTAATAGAGATATGATATCATTTTCAAGGCATTGTAAGTGTCACAATAGATTTTGGTTTGCTAGAGGCATGGTAGCATTGTAATAGAGAGGTATGGCAGCATTGTAATAGAGGTATGTTCGCATTGTCAAGGCAGTGTAAGTGTTGTTGAGAATAACATTAGCTGGGTGGAAGTGATATAGCCAATATAAATATAGAAGCAGAGAGGGTATACAACCAATATAAAATAGAGAGGCGTAGTGCATATAAAATAGACTCGTCTTGTACGCCATAGTCTTTATCTCCTTTCTTTATAGTCTTTGTATTTTTTGTTGTTAGTAATTTTGGATAGCCATTTATTGGTTAATGATTCTTACCAATGAAGATTTGGTTTGCCAAACATAATGGTGGATTAAACTAAAACATATAGTTTAAATGGTCATAACATAAACTTGAAAGAAAAAAACCACTTAAATAACTATGAAGGAAACTGAATGAATGGTACCACCCAATAAATCCCTTGGCTAACTCTTTCCATGGTTGATCCTTCATCTATCAATGCAACTTATAAGGATCCTTTTGGAAGGGTAGGTCTTTGATTCACTTTCCCAATAAGGTCTCAATCAACACTTTAAGGCCTTGTCTAAATAAAAAACTCATTTTAAGCTATGTTCTAAAAAGGATTTCTTTGGTCTAGTGGTGAGCTATGGTCTAAAAGGGATTTCTTTGGTCCAATGGTGAAAATGAAAGGGTTAAGAGTTTGACAAAGCATAATTGATTGATTGAATTGATGAGAGAGATTCATTCAGAATTTGTTTAAGAACTCACTTGTGGATTTGGTTTTTGTCTTTTCTATGCATGTTAGTATAAAGGTATTGGTGCTTGATGCACATTACAGTGGCGAATATTTGGCACAAATTAAACATGGGGAATAATGTTGTGGTATAAACACACTAGTATTCTTTCTCACACACTTGTGGTGTTGTGACCTAGTTACATAGGCATAAATTTCAGTCATATGAAATGCATTACACAACATAGCGCAGTGACTCTTGTTGTAAACACAACATATTGATGTAGTTGAGGAGCTCCACAATTTGCATGGAAGTCCAATAGTTAAAACAAATCATGTTCCTTGTTTGTCTCTTCCAATTTGGAAATTTTTGTGCTTTGTTCATTATACACAATATTGAATAGACTAGAAGACTTTGAAATGTTTGTGTCCTCGTGATAAATGGCATATCATGAGATTGTGAATACTTGAATATTTGGTTACTTGGATATTTTGCTCAACTTCAAGTTGTCCATACCTTGTAACACATTGTCACAAACTTAATGGAAATTTGGAGTTTCTTAGTTGTCAATATAAACATGCTAATGTTTGTGTGAATGAATATATTATATTTTTTATCAGTTCCCTATAGTTACAAGATAGTGAATAAGAAATATATTTATGGGTGTGTGTCATGATCCCTACTCATCGGTTGGCTCAACAAGAAAAAATATTTGTGTCTTAGGAAAGTGCAACAGGGAGTTTTCCATATTAGTTGATTACATCTATGAAGTATAGATCAACATAGTTCCACTAAATGTGTGTGGGATTATTTTCACTTATCCATACATGTGTTAGTGGGATCTAAAAATCCCCTAGGGTTAGCTCAAGTGGTTTAACTTGCCATGCTGAATTCATATTAGCCAAAGAGGTCACAAAGTCATATCCACCTTAGTTCCTCAATTTTAGGCATACATGTATGTCAACCAAATTTATTTTAGGCATCATTCATGAAATGTGAGAGAGTGCTTGAAGAGTTTCCCCAATAAATTTTTCTATGGAAAAATGTTATTGATATGTGTTCTACTAACTATGAAAGAACCAATACTAACTACTAAATTTCCAAGCATGTGTGGTGATGGCGTAAAAAGACCCAACCAGCTTAGCACTACCTTTTGGCATTAAAGCTCATAGACCGTTCAATGCCTCATAATAGTTTTCCTTTATCGTTTGTGACCCCAAAAGGAATATTTTAACCATTGTTGATTGGCTACCATTGAACAATATCCATCACTTGTTAGATTTCATGAGAATGGTGAGTTACCTTAGATATTTTAATGTGCATCTTTCCCATGTAGCACATCCACGTAACCATTTGAATGACACCTATGTTTCAGTTGGGGGTTCATGCAACAAAATGTTCAAAGAGATTAAACATTGGGTAGTGGTTGCTATACTAGTATTAATCAAGCCTTCAATTCCAAATTAGATGCTTCTAACTAGATATAATTTATACGCATCATGGTATACCCACCACAAACCACTTTGAGACACATAACACTTTGAGATATTTTTCAACATTGTTTTGAATTATTGATTGAATGATCAAGAAATGTATGTATTGGTGATATTATTAGTTAGTAAGAGATAATCCTGTACAATTACCATAAGTCTCCCTAGTTCATGTCAACACAAATAAAGTTTGATAATGCATTTAAATTAACACAAATCATTATTTATCTCTATTTTCTTTCAAACACATAAAATTATATTTTCTACATACACACAACTGTCTCTCACTTTATAAGATATTAATTTTTTTTGGCGTTTCATTTCCTTGACTTTGGGGGTATTTCACTTATGTGGCGATTTAGAATCTTGATGTAACTTATTTTCACTTATTTGCTTAGACTTGATTTCATCACATAAACATATATTATATATATACAACTTTCTCTCATTTTTTAAACATATCGAAGTTCTCTTTGGTGTTTCATTTCCCCCGCTTTGGGGGTATGCTAGTATATATAGTTTTTTTTGTGTAAGTATAATAGTATTACACTGAAGGTGATATTTTAGGGGCATGTTTCCTTTGCAAGTTTCATCGTTGACTCGTCGTCTATCGACAATGAATGAGAAGATTCCCCATGTCCACAGCCTTGGTCTAGCAGAGTAGGCATGCCAATTGTACGTATGCATAGAGGAAGTGACAATTGTATGTCTGCACAGAGGAATGGATCTTATCACAGCTTCATTTAGGCCATATGATTGAGTAATTATCTCCCAGCCTTCTGGGTCTTGGAATCCTTCCAGTGAATAAGCATCAACTTGTATATTCAATTCACAGTCCAAACTCATGCATCTCCTCTTGAAAAAAGATCTCCATCGAGAATCTTTGCAATACTTGGCAAAAATATTGTAGTAACTTACTAACAGTAAAGTGCTTCCTAGAACTACAACAATGGCTCTCAGGGAAGGAATGATGATGGTGGTGGTGCAGTTGTTCTTGGTGGATCCTTTACTTATGGCTGCATCTGGTGAGGCTCCCCATCCAAACTCATATCTACCTGCTGAAATTTCCCTTGGTCTGGATTGCTCCAGAGGAAAACTCATGGTGAATTTCTTTAACAAATCTACTTAAAACCTATAAATTTGTTGAAAATACATAGATGTGATTAGTTACTCTATTTGTGGAGAATGAAGGATAATAAACCCACTTCAAAATCATAAATAACGCCACTACAAATTCAGAGTGAATTGATGTAACTACACAAAATTGATGAGAAAACTACAAATCACCTTAGAGAAAATGTATTCATGGTGTGCTAATCTCTGCAAAATGAAAATAGCCTACCCATTAGTAAAATAGAGTCCATGGGTACAATTTTCATGAGTTTTTGCAACCTATGCAGCCAAGAAATAACATAAAAAACAGACAACGGAAGGAGATTTTTAAAGCATTGGAAAAAACAGCCACTCCAAGGGAGTGGGGAGCTAATCTAACAGATGTGTAGAAAATTTGCAAACCAGATCCTAGCAATATGACTAAACTTATTGAAAAAACACCTAATCATATAATTCATACTCTAAGAATCCCTCAGGCCTATACACATCCTGAAGGTTTTTAACATAAATCCCCATACAGTAGTGTTAGTTTTTCAACATTAAGCTAGAATTATTAGGATCTTTAACTGAGAGAATAAAAAGTACATCAATCAAACACAAGAGACAATGAACACACTATTTTTCCTCGGGGAAACTATAGAGGAGAAAACCCTGCATCTTCCTCAGAGATAGAATCAGCACCAAAACAGTAAAAGCCCAAAATAGTAAGTGATCTTCCAACCGCAGTAATCTTCTTTTTTTCTAGCCCCAATGTCTTCTCCTTCCTCAACTATACGCTACACTTGAGTGTGTATGAGTTGTGTGATAAATAGAGACTCTGGTTCTCTATTTATAATAATCCTGACATGACTAGAACCCTACCAGGGCCGACCTCTACTAGGAAATTCTAATAACCCTAGTGCCCCAAAATTGCGGGGACTTTAACCCTTAGACAATCAGAGGGTTACCCACAATGACTTGACATGACTTGTTTACATTATTGATCCTCCCAATCTGGGCATGACAACATGACTAAATTACATTATAGATACATCCCGGAATAAACATCGGGTTACAATACATAAGATACATAGATGAATACATTCCGAAGTTACAAATACATCAGCACTCCCTCTTAACTAGGAAGGTATTCTTTCGACACAATTTTCAGCACTAGTCTTCTTCTTTGTATCAACTGAATCATCTTGTCATCTGCATCTTCAAGTCTTCTTAGTCTTCAAGTCATCTTCGTCTTCAAGTCATCTTCATCTTTGGATCTGGATCATCTCTCGATCTGGATCATCATGGGACATCATCACTAGATCTGGATCATCACTCGATCTAGATCATCACTGGATCTGGATCATCACTCGATCTGGATCATCACTGTTGGATCATCATCATTGGATCTGGATCATCACTAGCCATCATCACTCGATCTGGATCATCACAGGTGCTATCTCATGATTCTTCTCGTCACAGGAATTTCTACAGAGCCAGCCCTTTTTCATGCTGTTTGTAGGCTTAGCCTCCATGTAGGTCTTATTCAGTGCTTATATCTGACACTAAGTCAGAATGTCCCGCCCAGAACTTACATCTGACCTACTTGTCAGAAAGGCACGCACAGCACTCACCTCTGATCATGTAGGAACCAATCCTATAATCATATCAGAAAGGCCCAGCACTCACATTCACCAGCATGATAGGAACTCAAACTACTATCATCTGTGAAAAGGCTCAGCACTTACAACCACCAGTATGATAGGAACCCAAACTACTATCATCTATGGAAATGCACAGCACTCACATCCACCAGCATGGTAGGAACTCAAACTACTACCACCTGTGGAAAGGCACAACACTTACAATCACCAGCATGGTAGGAACTCAAAATACTACCATCTGTGAAAATGCATAGCACTTACAATCACCAGCATGATAGGAACTCAAACTACTATCATCTGTGAAAAGGCTCAGCACTTACAACCACCAGCATGATAGGAACCCAAACTACTATCATCTGTGGAAAGGCCACTGCACTTACATCTGATCATGTGGGAACACATCCCTCAGTCACATCAAAATGGCTCTCAGTCCTAGGCTAAGGATTCCTGGTACCTCACCAGGTAGCTCCATTCAAAGAATGGCGGTAGCCCTTATATCTTACACCAAGTCAGAATGGCTAGCACTCACATCTGACATGGGAGGAACCTAATCCTTTAGCCATGACAGAATGGCTCAGCCCTTACATCTGATCAAGTGGGAACACATCCCTCTATCACATCAGAATGGCCATGCACTCATATTTGATCATGTGAGAGAACATCTCACGGCCATATCAGAACAGCCCTTAGTTCTAGACTGAGTTTTCCTGGTACGTCACCAGGCATCTCCATTCAAAGAATGGCAATATCCCTTATATCTGATCATGTAGGAATCAATCCTATAGTCATATCAGAATGGCTTAGCACTCATATCTGGCATGGAAGGAACCAATCCTCTCACCATGACAGAATGGATCATCCCTTATATATGACTTACTCGTCAGAATGGCTATGGATCTCAGCACTCATATCTGACATGGAAGGAACCAATCCTCTCACCATGACAGAATGGCTCAACCCTTATATCTAACCTACTCGTCAGAATGGCTATGGATCTCAGCACTCATATCTGACATGGAAGGAACCAATCCTCTCACCATGACAGAATGGCTCAGCCCTTACATCTAACCATGGAAGGAACCAATCCTCTCACCATGTCAGAATGGATATGGAACTCATCACTTTCCCTTGGAGGAACCTCGATCTGGACAACACCAAGCTTATTCCTAAAGTACTCAAACTTTAGCCTAGCCAATGGCTTCGTCAATACATCATCTATATGTTCCTCTATCACAACATACTGGAGCTTCACTGCTCCCCTCTGCACCATATCCCTAATATAGTGATACTTGATCTCGATATGCTTTGACTTGTCATGGAACACTGGATTCTCTGACAACTTCACGCAACTCTGGTTGTCACAATGTATACAAGTAGCATCCAACTGGAGATCAAATAAATCAGACAGTATTTTCCTCAGCCATACTTCCTCGCAACTAGCTGAACAAGCTGTGACATACTCTGCTTCAGCTGTACTCAGTGCCACACAAGATTGCTTCCTGCTAAACCAAGAGATCACACCTGATCCCATACTGAAGCAACATCCTAAAGTGCTCTTCCTATCGATGGCACTGCCTGCCCAATCTGAATCAACATAAACCTCCAGTTTAATCTTCTGATTCGCATTGTACTTCAGCCCATAATCAATTGTACCCTTTAAGTACCTCAGAATATGCTTTGCAGCAATCAAGTGAACATGTCTCAGATCTGTCAGGAACTAGCTCAAGGTGTTCACAGCAAAGCAAATATCTGGTCTTATGTTCGTCAGGTACATCAATGACCCAATCATCTGATGATACATCGTAGCATCAACCAACTCTGATGCAGCATCGTTCAATAGCTTTAGGTTCGATGCCATAGGTGTGGCCATATTCTTGTAGTCCATCATCCCAAACCTCTTCAGGATCTCTATTGCATACTTCATCTCGAACTCAGTAGCAAGCTTTCTCTTCGTATTGACAATCAACCCATCTGTACCTGTCACAAATAGATCATCTACATATAGTAGAAGCATCACTGGGTTGCCATCTTCAACCTTGTAGTAAAGTTTGGAATCTGCTTTACTCTTGGTAAAGCCCAAACTGGATAGAAAGCTGTCAATTCTACCGTACCAGGTCATGGGTGCCTATTTCAAACCATACAGGGATTTCTTCAATCTGCATACATGAGACTCTCTGTCATGTGTCTCAAAACTGAGTGGTTGTTCTACATACACTTCCTCTTCTACTACACTATTCAAGAAGGTAGTCTTGACATCCATCTGGTGTATCTTCCATTTCAGTACTGCAGCCAAAGCAAGTACTGATCTGATGGAAGTGTATCTAGCTACAGGTGCAAATTTTTCTTCATAGTCTATTCCTTCTTTATGAGAGAAACCCCAAGCCACAAATCTTGCCTTATAATTTTCAATGCTACTGTCTGCAGCATGCTTTATCTTGTAGATCCATTTGGAAGTTACAACTGACTTCCCTTCTGGTCTTGGGACAACATCCCAAACATCATTCTTCATGATCGATTGTTATTCTTCGATCATAGCATCCTTCCATTCTTTTCGTTCCACCGCTTCTTCATAAGTGGAAGGTTCTTTATCAATGAAATCACATAGTAGAGCTACATACCCAGAGCAAGATCTGGTCCTCTTTCTTTCTCTATGATTCTCTTCTAGAGTCCCATGTCTTTCTACACCTTGGATAAGTTCTTGTACCCAAGCAGGTTTCCTCTTATGAGGATTCTTCTCTAGAGGTGGATCTACAGGTCTTTGTGGTTCTTCAAATTTTCAATCTTCTTCTTGAGCTTCTTCATTCATGGTTGTATCATGAATTATGGGTGCTTCTGCTTCTTCAAGTTCTTCAGCAGGTATCTTTCTGGATTTGTTGTAAGTTGTGTGTTCACCAAATGTCACATCCCTGCTGATGTCAATATTCTTGTATCCTGGGAAATAGATTCTGTAAGCCTTCGAGCTTTTAGAGTACCCCACGAATATACCCTTCTTTCCTGAAGGATCTAATTTTGTCCTTTTCTCCTTTGGGATGTGTATGTACACCGTGGACAGCCGAATATTCTAAGATGGCTGACTTCTGGTTTCTTGTCGGAGAAGACTTCTTCAGGAGTCTTGTTCTCGAGTACTCTATGTGGAGTACGGTTCTGTACATACACCGCTATTCTAGCAGCTTCAGCCCAAAGATGCATAGGAAGATCTTGATCATGAAGCATTGCTCTTGCAGCTTCCATGATAGTTCTATTCTTCCTTTCTGCAACCCCATTTTGTTGTGGATTATAAGGAGTGGACAACTCCCTCTTAATCCCTGAGTCTTTGCATAGCCTCTTGAATTCATTTGAAGTGAATTATCCACCATTGTCTAATCAAAAATTCTTGATCTTCTTTTCAGTATGGTTCTCGATCAAGGCTTTGAATTCCTTGAATTTGTTGAATACTTCGTCTTTGTTCTTCATGAAGTAAACCCATGTCTTCCTAGAAAAATCATCAATAAAAGAAACATAATATGCATAACCACTTAGTGAGTTTGATGACATGGGACTGCATACATCGGAGTGGATGATTTCCAAGATTCCTTTTGCTTTGCTTTCACTACTTGGAAATTTCTTCTTTGTATTCTTCCCTTTCGCACATCCTTTGCAGACCCCATCATGTTTTGCTTGGATTTCTGGAAGACCTTCAACAACTTTGCTTGCAATAGGTAGTGCTCTGTAATGCGCATGTGCAAGCCTTCTATGCCAAAGTTCATTTGGCTCTACTGTTTCATGGACCAATACTTGTTCTAGATGGCCCTTCAATTTGTACAATCCTCCTTCTTGTTCTGCAATCACTACTGCATCATCGATAGTATTTCCTCTAGGCAACATAATGACTTGACCATCTATGAATGCAACCCTCATTCCTTTTGCATCTAATGTTGATATGGAGAGAAGGTTCTTCTTGAGTCCTGGTACAAACAATACTTCCTTCATTGTTAGAGACTTACCCGAGTCCAGTTTATAGGAAGATTCCCCACTACCTTTTATTGGATATTGGTAGTCATCTCCTAGTTTCACCTTGTGAGGTGATTCATGTCCTGACAGTCTTACAAAGGATTCCTTGAATCCAGTCATATGTTTAGAAGCCCCACTGTCTATAAGCCAATCATCACTACCATGAGTAATGTTACCTGTGAGAGCGAAAATCAAAACATATTCATCCTCGCTTGAAAAATATTCACTTTCATATCTGGTTCTTTTCTTGGATGGTTCATCATCCTCTGCAGCATGAGCATGATGTCTTCTTTTGTTCCCCTCCTTATGAGAGTGGACCTTTTTCTTAGGATAGTCTTTTGCAAAGAGTCCTTTTTCATCACATGTATAACATCTCAATCTAGATAGGTCCTTTCTATTGTTATCCTTGGAATAAGAGTTCTTACCTTTGGAGTAATGAGGATTTCTTCTTCCCTTCTTGGAGTGAACTGTGAGGGCTTGATCTTCACTTCACATCTTCTCTTCTCGGGATGCTATCCGAGCTTCTTCTTGAGAGCATTCTTCCCATAGTTTGTTGAACTTGACTAACTTCTTTCTTGCATAGATTCCTTGGATGAATGAATCCCATGACCTAGGGAGTCCATTCAGTGTTGTCACCACAATCTCTGCATTCTCCACTTCTTCATTTGCAGCTTCTAATTGTTCCTTGATCTGAGAAACCCTTGTGAAATAGGACTGGATAGTCTCTACATTTTGAATCTTCACATTCTTCAGTTGATTCCTCATATTTATCTTCCAGTTTATGTTCTTCCCTTCAAACAACTTGGTTAGGGCATCAAACATAGCTTTAGGTGTCTTGATAGAGGACACCTGAGGTATAAGGTGATCCTTGATAGAATTAGCAATGATCCTCTTTTCCATAACCATATTCTTCTTATGTAAGGCCTTTGCCTCATCTCCCTCTGGAACTGGAACCTCCTCATGGATGTAGGAGTCTAACTCATTCTCTTCTAGGACTAGGGAGATCCTATACTTCCAAGCTCGAAAGTTGTCAGCTCCCTCAAGCTTTTCATCAAGCTTGGTATGTTGAGATATCTTAAACTAAGAACCTCAAATGGAAATACAAAAGATTTAGATCTTACCAGGTCAATATGTCGGATTTTGGATTTGGAGCTGAAATCCCGCAGTACTAGAACAGGAGCAAATTAGGGTTTTTATTTTCTGGAAATATATCCACCCAAATGCTTTGAAAATTGTCCCTAACTTCGATTTTGGGGAGGAGATCAATCCATGCCTAGGATCACTGAAAAATTCCTCTTCTATGAAAAGCCCTAATTTTCGGCAGTAGTGACAGGTCCAAAACTGAAAAACCTCAGAATTGGATTCTGCTTCGATAGAAAGATGCGCCCTAAGGAGGAGAGTTATTCCACCTTACTTTTGCTCAAAATATGTGGAGGAAGATCCATAAACTAGGAAGCCCTAGTTCCCACAGCTACATAGTGTCTTCTTCTTAGGTTAGCTCTGATACCATGTTAGTTTTTCAACATTAAGCTAGCATTATTAGGATCTTTAACTGAGAGAATAACAAGTACAGCAATCAAACACAAGAGACACTGAACATAGTGTTTTTCCTTGGGGAAACCATAAAGGAGAAAACCCTACATCTTCCTCAGAGATAGAATCAGCACCAAAATAGTAAAATCCCAAAACAGTAAGTGATCTCCCGACAACAGTAATCTTCTTCTTGTCTAGCCCCAGTGTCTTCTCCTTCCTCAACTGTGCGCTACACTTGAGTGTGTATGAGTTGTGTGGTGAATAGAGACTCCAATTCTCTATTTATACTAATCCTGACATGACTAAAACCCTACCAGGGTCGACCTCTACTAGGAGAGTCTAATAACTCTAGTGCCCCGAAACTGCAGGGACTTTAACCCTTAGACAATCGGAGGGTTACCCACAATGACTTGACATGACTTATTTACATTATTGATCCTCCCGATCGAAACATCGGGGCATGACAACATGACTCAATTACATTATAGATACATCCCAGAATAAACATCGGGTTACAATACATAAGATACATAGATGAATACATTCCGAAGTTACAAATACATCAACAAGTAGTAGACCATATCTTACATCAAATGACAATTATGACATGCACAACAAGATTGGTTGATGACATTCCCTTCCCTTTGTCCAAGGCCTTTAGGACATGACTAGTCATCTTACTTCTTGCTGGATCGAACGAGGTACGAAGCTACTTCGAATTCCATATTTGGGAGGTTGAGAAATCTCATACCCCTATTTATGTGGGTGGGTAAATGGAAAGAAAGGCAGCAAGAATGCCAATTGTGTTGAACGAATGTTTCGAGACAAGGTTAGTAGAGCGTTGCATTTGAATGGCTCATCTCTCTAGAATACAAGAGATATCATGATGGATTTTGAACGCACTGCACAAAGAAACAAGAAAAAACCACATGTTATATTTTGAAATATTCTTTTGACACAAAAATGAAACCTACGGAAACGGAATATTATATAAGTTTCAAAATATGCTATATATATCATAAGTACATCCCTCAAAATATGTTAAATTTACTAGAAGGATATCCCTCAAAAACCTAATTGCATCTACCCTATTGATGATAGGATTTATTACCACTCTAGAACACTTCATATCGTTCCACAACTGTTGTTGTTGTCTTTTGCATCAATATTTTGCTCCTTATCTTCAAACAATGTGTATACTCTCATGTATGAAACTCAACCAAGTGGCTTATCCTTATCCTCCATGGCATCTGTGAATTTCTTCCACGCAATGTGAATCTTGTGTATAAGCTCAGCTCTAGAACTCAACCAAGTGGCTTATCCTAATTGTCCATGGCATATGTGAATTTCTTCCACACAATGTGAGAAAGCTTCTCTTCTAGGTTTTCTCCAGTTCTACCAGGGCTACGGCCCTTCAATTTGAATTTCTAGTTGCACCTGGAAACATATAGGCATATCTATCTCTATAAATTCACATGGGATTTTAGAAGTCATCCACACACAGTCAACATGGAGGCTTCATTTTAGTATGATCTAGCTTTCATCTAGTCAGAATCTTTCGATTGTTTTCTCAAAAATAAATGTGGCCTCCACAAACTCTCACTGCTCTTACTACTAGAATTACAAACTTCCACAATTCACCTCTTAACACAAACCATAAATCAGTGGAATTGGGAATGGCCCCAAAAGCAGAGAGGTAGGGCTACGATTTAGATAGATTTCCTTTCTCTTACCAATGGAGTTTTAATGTCTGTCTCAGGACAAATTTCTATGCAGGCTACACAATATTTACGGACTTGGTTGTGAAAACGCAAAGCAGAAGGAGACTCATCGACGACCACTACTAGGCACATAATCCAACATACCGGACTTGGTTGTCAAAACGCAAAGTAGCAGGAGGACTCATCGACGGCCACTACTAGGCACATAATCCAGCATACTTGAGATGGTAGACGACTCTCAAAATATAGGAAAATAGATTTATTAGCTCGGATACCAATTGAAGGCGTTGGAAGAAGCATGATTGGGTTGCAGGTTAGGAATCTGTATAATATTCAAAATAGAAACATAGAAACAAAATAAGACAAAACTTAATAGTTTATTCCTTCATCAAATTGAAAAAAAAAAAAAAACATTTACAGCCATACAACATCTCTATTGTTCTATGCACACGTTTCCCCACTCCTACAGCCATTACAACATGTCTTATATGCATATGTTTCCCTACTACTGACATCTCTTATATGCACATGTTTCCCCACTACTGATATATGCAAAACATGTCGTATCTAGCCTCTTCTATAATATGTCGATTCTTCACATCTAGAGGCTTCTACAGCTAGAAGGATTGAGCCTAGTCTTCCTCAACAAGCTTATCCTTACATTAATATTAATGTCACATTAATTTCCGTCTACCCAATAAACAAACCACTTACGGAATTGACATGATATGTTTTGAATAAATATAGTTTAATATTTTGGAATAATTAACTATGTTTAAACAATTATTTCATATGGATTTAGATTTGATAACTTTGTCATGCAAGGGGAGTGATGGATGGTGGAGGATCATTGTGCTTTAATATGATGGAACCCTTCCTCTCACGCACAGAAATGAAAATCCCATACATGCCATGCCAATCTCAATTTAATAACATTTTTATCAAAGTTCTCTACGAGTCCACTGAAGTGAACAAGTTATTATTATTACCAGATTTGATTGTTTATGTATGTTCACTTCAAATTGTTCTTTAAACATTTTATAAATATGAACTTATCGTATGTATATCATAATCGTTCTTCAGATAGTTCAATCTTGCTTGTGCAACTCAAGTTCATCAATTTGATCTTGGAGGGATATTTAATTACTATGCATATTTTTGTGGTAGTTCCTTTTGGTAGTGGTTTTTTTTTGTTCTTAATATTGGTTATGAAAATCCAGGTGGAAATGGATAGAATATAGAGTAAGATCCAGATGGAACATGTTTAGTTCAAGCAAATTTAGTGGACATTGTTTACCGAAAAGTAGTTCCAAATCTGGCATCTAATCCAGGAGCATTTGTTACATGTATGACCAAATGAAAAGTATAGGCTATTGCACTAAACCTAAGCATTCCTAAAATCTTAACAGACAAGAAATATCCTTTTACAAGCTCATAGTTTCAATTTTCTTGTGGCAATACTAAAAATGTTTCAGTGTAGGTAACATCTATTACGAATTTAATAACATCGGGTTTACAAAAACTGTAGGTAACATCCATGTCAAATTTAATAACATAAGTTTACAAAAAAAAATGGAAGTAACAAAAACTGACATGGTATCCACTATTGATCCATGAAAATAGAAAAACTGCTAAGAAGAGATATGAAAGAAAAACATAAAACAATTTGGATATTCCGCTCTTCAACAATTTAAAGCTCAACTCTCCCTCACCTTAACTTTACACCGGACACAAACTAAACTTGTGGATTTTAACAATCCAAGAACATTTTCACTCTGAACCTGTATATATGCTTTCGAATATATATTTCAGTTTGAATCGAAGTTCTCTTCCGTGTTTCATTTCCCCACTTTGGGGGTATGCTAGTATATAAAGGAAAACCATTGATTCATGTGCACATAAAGGAATAAATAGACCCGATTTGGGGAGAGTAGGGTGGCGGTTGGAAGAGAAGGACGGGGAGCTTGCTCACAGCATATTTAGCTTTTGTCGTTTTGAGGGAAACAAATCCAACAACCTAGAAGTCATACAGTCATTCAAGATAGTTTACAATCATTTATATAAGATATGTTTGTTTCCTCTCTCGGGACTATGCTTTTTAATATCAGTAGGTTAAAGAATGGTTGCAAGAAGGGAAATAATTTCTCTGAAATTGGGAAAATCTTTTCTTTAAAAATGTTTGGAACTCTATCCAAGTGAGGGGAGAAGAAAACCAAGATTAGTATAGTATTTTTTTAACCTTCCAGATGAAGGTGGAAGTAAGTGAACGACGGCCATCCCTTTCTCCTTTGTCTTATTTGTTTGTTCATATCAAATAATGGGTAGAAAGTGTAAGCCATCCTCTCTTTCTTGTTTTCATTTCATGATTGAAAGACTATTTCTCATAGGAATCGAATTTACATTCAGGAAACTGTATCTTTGGTATAGAGGGAAAAGCGGGTGTCTTGAAGCTGCCGCTCTTGTTTAGAGCTTTCCCATCTCTCCAAATCAGGTCTATTTATTCCTTTATAAGCACATGAATCAACGGTTTACGATAATATATATAATAATTCTTTTTGTGTAAGTATAATATTATGTTTCATTGTTGTATTTGTAAATAATCGTTTTGTTTTATTTTATTTTACACTACCATCAGGCTCATATTTTGTTGAATTGTTCTTTTTATGTTGCGTTGTTTTGAATTTGGCGAGAGTATTAAGTCGCACAATTGTCTGTTTGTGTGGCTTTGACTCGTTCGCACAGCTATAAACTAAGGGTGTCTATTCCCTCTTTTTCTCACTTAGCCGCATGGGAGGTCAAATTATTGTTGTGTGGGCATTTCATCTTATCTTATGGGAGTGAGCTAGCTGTGGAGCAAAACTCCCTCCATCCGACGGAGGAGGAGCAAAGTCAAAGCTAACTTTGCTCCTCCTCCGTCCAATGAGGGAGGATTGCTCCACAGCTAGCTTACTCCTATCTTATGTATCAACATACTCGAAGGAGGACACTACGTTTCTTTAAAACATGCATTCTATCATGTCCTTTTTTCTTGACTTTATCATGTCCTTTTTTCATGACTTTACGAAGTTTAATAGGATATAATGCACTCTTTTCACGCACTTTATTCATCTTTTTTCGTGACATTATGGCTTGAATTCTTTCTTTGGTTGTGTGTGTAAAGGTTTGTGTCAAAAATTCCTTCCATTCCAAAGATAAAAGCAACACATTATAATATTTGTGGTTCCATCAAATTAGGCTATTTGGAAAGGTAATCTATTTTTAAATATGAAATGTACTTTTAGGTTTAAGTCTCGTACATTTATAATTTGAGTCCAAATTAATTTTAAACAGGGATGGTGATGCTATATGTTTTTTTAATCTTACTGACCAAAGTGCATCTCGATGGATCGCCATTGTTGATGTGTGCACATTATTCTCCAATCACAATGATTGATATTGATTCACTATGAACTATGATTCTATTTAAGGGTGTCAGCTCAATAGAAGAGAACATGTCTTACATGCAGAAGGTTGGTGGTTCGATTCTTCTATTTCTTAGATACATAAATCAATGACTAGTTAATAACAATTAATGACTAAATAAATGACCACTTAACAACAATCAATGACTAAATAAATGGTCACTTAACATTAATCAATGACTAAATAAATTACCAATTAACAACATTCAATGACTAAATAAATGACCACTTAAAAACAATCAATAACTAAATAAATGACAAGTTAACAACAATGAATGACTAAATAAGAAACCAAACAATGATAACTAATGACCAAATAAATTAGGGGCGGTGGAAGGGGGAGGGATCATTTTTTACCCCGAAGACAATTTGGAATTGATATAATCCGCCATGCATGAAGTGGTTAGCATTAATATAACCCTTAACATGCATGAAGTGGTTAGCATTAATAAATCCGTCCGGAGGAATGTATGAAGGATTCGGTTCAGAAGCTCCCAGTAAGTGGTGACCTCAGCATTGGAAAGGCATTTCATTGTCGAAGTACTTGTCGGAATGGATTTTCCAAAAAAGATATATATTTATTATTAAATGGTGATATTTACAAGAGTACAATGTGGCTTTATACAAATCAAGGGTCACCATTAAATGGTGTGACCTATCAAGCTGGCATTAGTTAATAAACTACTAACTAACTAGGTTAACTAACTATTTAGTTTAATTACAAGTCATCCCTCTTTGGAATACTTTGTCCCAAAGTATTGGTAAGGATGGGTGGCGTGAACGAAAATATTCATTCTCCCATGTAGCTTCATCATCTGGTGAGTTTCTCCACTTGATAAGATATTCCTTGACTGATCTGGAGTGAAGTGTTCTGGTTTTAATTTCCAAAATGAATTATGGTTCCACCACTATTTTTCCTTCATCATCTAACATAGGAAATTCAGTTTGTATGTGAGTGGGTGAGCCCAATTTCTTCTTTAGGAATGACACATGGAAGACGTCGTGTATTTTTCCTTTATTTTGGATGTCTAGAGCATAGGCCACTTGTCCCACTCGCTTTTGAACTTGATATGGGCCATAGAACTTGGGTGCAAGTTTATGATTTTTGGAATTTTTTAGTGAAGTTTGTTTGTACATTTGAAGGAGAACAAACACCCAATCTCCCACTTCAAATTCTCGATCGGTTCTTTTTGAGTCTGCTTGTTGTTTCATGCAGTTTCTTGCTTGTTCAAGATGGTTCTTAAAAATGTGGATGATCTCATCGGATGTTGCTAGGTAATCTCTTGTTGTTGGAACTTTGAAATTGTTGATGACATATTCTCTTGTTGTAGGAGGTGGGTACCCATATAAGGCTTCAAAATGCGACATTTTTGTTGATGTATGATATGTACAATTGTACCACCATTTTGCAAGGTGTAGCCATTGTACCTATTGAGTTTGTCGGTCATTCACAAAATTCCTCAAGTATCCTCAAGGAATTTGTTTAGTACTTATGTTTGTCCATCTGTCTAGGGGTGGTACAAGGTACTCATAGTTAGTGAAGTCCCAACTTGGTGGAACAATTCCTTCCATAAGTTGCTAGTAAATTTGGGGTCCCTGTCACTAGCAATAACCTTGGGAAACCCATGGAGCTTAAATATATTTCGTACATAAATATCTGCAACTTGGATTGCCTTTGCTTTGGATGAAATACTAATGAAACGAGCATATTTTTTTAATATGTCAACGACTACAAATATACTATCATTTCCTTCTGATGTAGGAAGGTCGGTGATAAAATACATGGATACCTCATAGCATTTTTGGGCTAGAATATGAAGGGGTTGTAGGAAACTGGGAGGAGTCATCGTCCCGAACTTCTGTCTTTGACACGTATCACATTCAAACACATATTTTTGGATATCAGACTTTATTCCCTTCCAAAAAAAGGATTGGCGGGTATTGTGGTATGTTTTAAAGAAACCAACATGCCATGTTGTTGGGGAGTCATGGTTCTCTTTTAAGTCTTCAGTTTTGAATTTTGATGAATTGGGTAAATATATATATTCCATAGATGTCGTTTTCCCATGAATATTTGGATTTTGTTGATTTTTTATTTTCAACTTCTTCAGCTAGCTTCCTTGTCTCTGGGTCTTTCACATACTCACTTTGGACTTATAAAATCCATTCAGGAACAACTATGGATATGGAGCATAGGGAGGCATCACTTTCATGTTTTCTTGATAAGTTGTCTACAACCCTATTCTCTTTTCCCTTTTTATACAAAATTTCAAAATCAAAGACTTGGATTTTGCTTACCCAATTGTTGTTGTTCGGGGGAGAGAGATTTTGAGTTAGAAAATACTTCAGGCTTTTGTGATTTGTTTTAACAAGAAATTTTTCCCCGAATAAATACTTCTTCCATCTAACAAGGGCATGCATTAATTCCAACATTTCCTTGTTGTATGTGGGTTTTATTTTCTCACTTGGCTTAAAATTGCAGCTTTTGAAGGAAATGGGATGTTTATCTTGCATGAGAACAACTCTTAAGCCTATCCCTGAAGCGTCACACTCAAGGATGAATGTCTTTGTAAAATTAGGAGTCGATAACATTAGTGTGGGTGTCATTATGGTTTTACTTGTTCAAAACAAGTTTATGCATCCTTATCCCATCTAAAAGCATCCCTTTTTAATAGTAATGTTAGGGGTGCTACAATTTTGGCATGTTTGCGAACAAATCTTCTATAATATCCTGTTAGACCCAAAAATCCTCTTAATGATGTAATTGAATTGGGGGACAGCCACTCTATGATCACCCTAATTTTTTGGGTATCGACCTTAATGTCGTTGGTTGATACAATGTGCCCCAAGAATTCTATTTCTTTTTACCTGAAACTGCATTTTGATTTGTTAGCATAAAATTTGTTTTCTTCTAGAAGATTCAATATTGTTTCTACATGCTTGAGGTGTGAGTTCCATTAGAAGAAATTTGAGGTCTAAATGGGCCTCCTAAGGAAAATAATAAAACAATTTTTATTAATTTTGGAGGAAAAAAGAAAAAAATACTTTTATGTTCGTATTTTCAACATATCTACTTGTGTTTTTACTCAAATTTCAAGCGGGAGAGCTTGTTGTATGCAGAATTTAATTCCACATCCAATGAGTACCCACGGTGCTTACTTTTGACGGACCTCGCTACCCAAAAAACAATAAATACCTAAAAAAACGTGACTATGATGCATTTCTTGTATTTCATCATCACGTTTTTTCAGGTATTTCTTGTTTTTGGTGTAGTGGGGTCTGTCAAAAGTATGCAGTGTGAATACTCTTTGGATGCAGAATTGAATTCCACATCCAACGTTCCATCCCACTTGAAATTTGAGTAAAAACACATAGAGATATGTTGAAAATACGAAGAAAAAAAAAAGAGTTTTTTTAATGACAAATATGTCAATTCAACCATTATGGTTGAATCATTTTATTGAAATTCTATTGGTTCTTGAATTCCAACTCAAAATAAATTATTGTTGGCTCTTTTTCTTATAAGGCCCATTTTAGACCCCAAATTTCCTCTAATGCAATTTTTACTATAAATAAGGATGTCATAAAAAAACACGAGCATGAACTTCCTTAGGTACGGGCGAAACGAGTCATTTATTACTGCTTGAAATGTTGTCACTCAAAATTCATATAAACCTTCATGGGTGCAGAAGGTGGTCATCGACTTCCGATGGTGGATGAATACATGTTGTGGATTCGTGAGGACTTCGTTGCCTCCCTTGCTCAGTCAAAACAGGCCCTGCTTGCCC
This sequence comes from Pseudotsuga menziesii, assembly GCA_001517045.1. Classification (NCBI taxonomy): domain Eukaryota; kingdom Viridiplantae; phylum Streptophyta; class Pinopsida; order Pinales; family Pinaceae; genus Pseudotsuga; species Pseudotsuga menziesii. The sequence continues at coordinate 157,861 of LPNX010948763.1, forward strand.
ATCATGGTGAATTGGAACTGGGGTTTGACAATTTAGAAGTACATGTTAGCAGGATTTCTATGGAGAGGAAGAATGCTCATGCATCCCAATTAGCTCCATCGTCCCCTGCTCCAGGTACTTCAGACATTCGAAATCACTAATTCTGGGTTCTTGTTTTCTAGAAGCCTTTGTCATTTGTAGGCATTTTGCATACACATCTATGTTAGTTGAAAACTGTTATGTTTTAAATTATAGACTCATATTTAAGAAAACTCTAAGGTTTTGGATAAGTAGATTTCATTGTCATTTGGAGATTTTTGTTTGGAAATTGAATTGAAGATTTTGTTGTAACTGTGCCAGTGGCTTCACTATTGTCTCTATAATATAAATAATATATGTTTTTGTTATTAAAAAAAAACTAATGACCAAATAAATGACTCAATATGAAGCAATTCAAGCAATTTATGACCAAGTGATAAATGACCAATTTGGTTGGGTGATAAGTGATTTCTAGTTTTCGACCAGTGGTCACATGACCAAATCTAGTCATTTTTCACCCGTTTTTAGTAATTTTTTAGTCACTTATCACTCATTTTGTACTAGTGTCAAATCTGAACCTAAAGTGCAAAATATCCTTCAAACATCACCAAAACAAAAATATTTTCTACTTGTTTCCTATCTTTTCAGCAATACTGAAAGAGACATCTCTAAGATACGAAGAGAAAGATCCTACCAATGTTTCCAATTAAAAATCATAGCAAAGTGTTATGGAGAAAATCTTCCTATGGCTTGGGGTGGACCACAATAGACATGATGACACCTGAAATCACATCCATTCTCAAATATGCTAGATAAATTCAAAAATATAAAAACTAAGGGATAGAGTTCGTACATCAACTAGATGTTCAAAGAAGACCACCATTGAATGCATGATCAAATGTTTGTCCCTACAATTTTCCCTCAACAAAAAATATATATCCAAGCATAAAATATAGTAAATTTTAGCATTCAAACTAGCATAATCCATTTAAACATGTATAAATAAACTATACCCATGGATACAAATATAAACAATTGCACATGAAATTTGGACGATAAATGAATATTTCTATTAATGTAAAAACAAAGACATAATGTGACAACCTCTATTGGAAACTTGTCGAAACCGAGAAACTGAGTTCCTCCACCTGGGCCTCCACCACTTCAACCCTCCATAGAAAGGAAATCTCACAAAGACAATGGAGAGCTTGGGATACAAACACAAAGGGTTATATCAACAAGGAAAAAGGGATGCAAACTCAAGTATATGGCAATGGAGCAAAAAATTCTATAGTTCCCTTACTCTCAAAGTTTCTCCTCCTCTAATGATTCACAATGGCTCAATATATAGCCCTCAAATGGGAAATCGAGGGTCAAATCAAATCATTTCTAGTCATATAGAAGGCCAAGGATTAAGATATCCATTACTTGATGAGGAAAACTACAAATATTGTTTTTGTTTTTTAGCATAAAACCCAATGTATGTTGGCTTTAATGGTGCAAGCTGCGTATACGTAAGCTGCATAGATGTTGACTTGCGGGTATCTTCAAAAATGTCTTTTTTAAGGTTAAAATGAAGCAGCAAGGCTATAGTGAGTCTACATCATACAAGGGAAGGCCATCAATGCATGATGCATAATGTGTGGCAAATAATGCTATAACACAAATAAAAAAGCACTCAAAGATTCTTTTAAGACTCAAATGCCTATGAAACTTGAATTTTTTTTTCTTCTTTGTGAATGAAGATCTAAAAAAAAAGACTTAAATCAAACTAATACAAAAGTAATTTTTTTCAAGTATTTTCAATCTAGTAAAAGAGGCGAAAGAAAAAAAAAACTTTGAATCATTATGGAAACAAAAAGATCAATCTACTTCTGCAAAAATCAGTGGATAATGAGATATGAGAAAACAAAGACCAAACCCAAGAGAATAAGGCTCACAATGCACACCAAGATACACTTCAATCTCTAAGCAATGACAAAAAAGAGGCCAAAAGCCAGTTCTAGAGAAGAATACAACTGTGAAAGATAGTGAAAAATCCTTAGTAATAACCCAGTCCAAGACCTAAGTAGGAAACCTAGCAAAAAATTAAAAATTCCACACTATGTCACAGTTTGCAAAAACACACCAGCACAACAACTAGGAATTTCGTTGGTACAAAAAATCTTAGGTGCGAAAATTTCGCACTATTTCTTCACACAGAGTGCGACAAGATAAATTTAAAACAAAATGAGAAAAGGTTCCAAAAACTAAAAAAATTAGTGGGATAAAGGTCTGAGAGTAAATATGGATCTCCTTGTGACTCAAATGGTCAATCTCAAGAAAAAGGTAAGGAAAAAGATTACAAAATCAAATGGGGCCAAATCAAACAAGCCCTAAGGCAAAAGCAAGGAAAATATAGAGAACAATCATTCCCTAATGGAGTCACCAATTTTGTTTTTGGAATATTCGGTCAATGTGGGAAAAGGATGAACTTCCTATCTCAAATGGTTTGAATTATAACAAAAAGGACAAAATACACTACTTACCCTATATCATGTAATCAAAGTATTGACTAGTGAAGAGATCTCATACCTTGTGATCGAGGCTTGTCCCCCTTCCAACTCCTTTGTTTTGGTTTAAAATATGTATATGGAGAAAACACAAGTGAAAGCAATAATATGCTATGATAGTTCTAAGAAAATGGTCAAGAAAAAATTCTCTAAATATTTAGATAACATACGAAAAATCTTTATGGGAAAGAGAATGTATTATTGTATTATAAACAAATAAAGAAAAAGACTTAGAAACTTTTCCTTGACGTTGTGAAGGTCCTTCCAATGGGTCATTTTCCTTAGCTTGTCACCTTGCGAGAGAATTGCCATCAAAGGTTCATCTCTCTAACACAATTTCTCAAGCATTCAGCTACTATGAACTCTAAACCCCTCACCCATGTGAATTATCTTTCATTTATAGGGAAAAGAGGTAAGGAGGAGATCATAGAAAGAGGGGATAAGGATAGGGTGAGATCCCAAAAATTCTATATGTAAGTGAGATCCAACCAAATTAGATGGGATAGGAATCCACAAGGACTTCTTTCGAGAATCTCCTCAAAGATTCTCTTTTTTCCTTTGTACAGACAATGTCAAACCTTGCTAAAGAGAAAATTGAAAGATTTATGGGTGTCGTGGTCTGTATGAAAGTAAGACATTAAATTGTCTCGAGTTGCTAGAAAGTAACATGCAACAATGTTGTCAACTAAGTTGTTTGGAGGAAAGAAACTTTATGACTCTCATCTTCCAAGTAAGAATTATCAATATACTTCAACGATTGTGGCAAGGTTTAAGTACATGGTTCATTATCATGGTGATGACGTAATTTTTGTGTAACACTTTCTTCTAGTCATTGAGCCTTTGACAACAGATCTCTTATTCTTATAAGGAGATAGTCTTTCCAGCAGAAGCGGTCTTTGGAATTGTGAAGATTGAGGTAGTTGAGATATCAAATAGGAGGATTTGTTTCACTAGTATAGATGGAAAAAGTGGTTGATTTGTATTTTCTTGCACAAATATAGACGGATTTGGTAAAAGGGGATGTTTTTGAAACTAGGTGTTGGGCTAACATAGAATTCCAAATTTTAGTTTCAGCTTCAAAGACGTACAATTTTCTGAGAGATACTCCTATGGTTGGTGATCTAATTTGGTTAGGCCATGTAGGGATACTTTGTCCCATTGGTCAACAAAGGATGGAACATCAAACTAAAAAAATTAATACATCATAAAGATGAGAAAGAGCTTGAGAGGATGTGTCAAAGGTATTTGTCTTTCTCATCATCATCTTTTGTTGCAGCGTTAAGATTAAGGTAGAATCAGTTGTGGAAAAATGAAGTATGGTAACCATGAGGAGAAGGGGAAATTAATTCTTACTTAGAAAATAAGCACTTAAAATAGAGAAAGGACAAATGCTTTGGATATATACTTACTTAGATCTGTCACAGAACAATACACAAGTTTCCCTACTCAATTTGTCTCATAATGCGCTCAGCTCCATGACTGACTAGGTTAGTAGAATCCTTTTCTCCAGAATTTTTGACTCTATGATTTGAAATAAATATAGGAGGAAATCAAATCTTCTTGGAGAACTATGTTATGTTGTAATCTTAAAAGGAGCATTGAACCTCATTTAATATGCATTTTAATGCTAGGTGTTGAGGAATTTTCCAAGATGCCAGTACTTGGAGAATGTTTTGATCATTAGATCATTGAATTGGCGACACTTATCATGAAAATGCACAAATTCTAGGCACTGACATCATGTTTTCTGACCAAACCTTTTTCACAGCTATGAATCGTGTTATTCTAGCCAATGAGAAATTTTTTTCTAGTGGTGACCAGGTTCCTTCTATATGAATGGCTCCTGTTTCTTTTGAAGAAATGTACCAACCGATCTAACCCATAAGCGAGGAAAAGCTTATTGGAACTTAGTTGGTATTTTTTAAACTCTAATAGTTAATATCTCCTTTGGATTGATGTATGATTTAATCTTGTTCATTGTCGAGGAGAATACCCACCTATATTTTTCCAATGCTTCAGGACCACCAATGGCTAGGGTTAAGCTTAGCCAATTGCATGAGTCAATCGGATCCATCTGTGGGGGAATTTATCAGTTATCTTATTGACATGTATTAGGGCCTCTAATGGTATAGATATGTCTTGACAAGATGAAATATTAAATCTGATCCATTGATAGAAGATACACATATTTATATCTACTACATCTTTCAAGGAATCCAATGGTCTAGATCCGTTCTTGATAAACTATGTGGCTACATCTAAGTCATCGATGAGAGGAATTTATCTTTATTCCTTTAGCTAGTTACTTCCATCAAATGGATCAGATCTCTTCTAGGTAATTAGCAACATTAAAAAATAATCATTGATTATTAGTTTTCATCTTTTCTTATTTATGATATGTAGTCTTCTTCTTAATGAGAGAATAGCAGTTTGACATTTACAAGCACAAAGAGGGCGATAATAGTGTGTATTTCTCTTCTATGGTTATTTTTCTTTCAGTTCTAGTTATTTATCATCAAGTTGAAATAAGCTAATAAAAAGAACTAAGTTTCAAGATTTGTTTTGATAAATTATTGCACTGGATTATCCACAGGAGTTTATGGATCATATCCTTTGTCATGGGATAGGTTGTATGGGACCAAAGTTGGAAATAATATTTACCCTAGAATTGTTATGTGGATATTGATGGGATGATTGAAACCAAATGACCTATATGATGTACAATAAGTAAAAAAGAAAGAAATTTAATAATGGGCGTCCATATAAGACGATTTAAAATAGTGTATAACATTTTTTAGGTGGTATAATATCCATGGGTTGGATTGGTTCCATATATTGTTTGACAACATTTTGCATGTGGATATGATTGATAACCTTGAATTGGATGCCATGGGATCCCTATCACGCATAAGGGATGATCTTATTTGTGAGGGAATAATGATATTGCTAAGGGAGATGGAATGAATGGGTGTACCAATTGAGTGGTAATGACCCTATGTATAGTCAATAGGAGCATCTAGGTGGAGGTTATCACTAATACCATTGAAATGTGTAATGGCCTTAATGAATTCTTCACCATTAAGGAAGAATGTAGCTAAAGAGACATGGTTGATTTTGTGAATGGGGGATGAAATAGGTACATATGACCCCAAGGGTGAATGAGTCCACCTAGCCTCTTGGTTGAAGTGGTGAGGAGGTGGTTCTAAATCCATGTGCTCAAACTCGATGGGAGTGGGTGTTGCACAACTAATGGAGGTGGAAATATAGTGCATGGAATTTATGTGAGTGATAGAAGAAGAAGAAGAAGAAGAAAATTGAAGAATGTCATGGTGGATCACAATATAAGAGTTGTTAAATTGTGATGGTGCATCCCTTATGAGGAAATATCATGACCCAAAAGAGTGAAGACAAAATAATATTCATGGAATAATGTATCCATGCCAAAGGCGGGGATTTTAGTCCATTAAACCAGTAATGACAACTGCATCGACCATCATAGTATTGTCACCTAATTCAATGGGGAGATTAGGTAGAATCCCAATGGTATCCATGCCAAAGGCGGGTATTTTAGTCCATTAAACCAGTAATGACAACTGCATCGACCATCATAGTATTGTCACCTAATTCAATGGGGAGATTAGGTAGAATCCCAATGGGGGGACAAATTCTACCATCAAAGTCTTGTAACTTATACATTAATGGAATGAGAGTAAGATATATGACATGTTTATAGGCTTATAAGAAAACATTACATGAGGAATCTTCACCATCTACAATACATCAATCAACAATAGCGTTCACAACAATGACATGTATTTGAAATGGAGTAGAAGATGGGATATGTTCCTAGATATCTTGAACCCAATAAAAGGTGATGGTAAGATTTTATTCACTCTCTATCTCATTGTATTATATTTTATGTTTACAATACAATATTAAAGAATACAAAACCCTAATCCATTAACCTAGATTAGATTACAACCTCGATTCCTTCACCAAAATCAATATATAATGGACACAATACCATGGGTCAAAAAAGAACTCAAAATAGAAAAATGGACCCCCTTTTTCTGGTAACCTTTAAATATTAATATGGATTTCCAACATTCTCCCACTTCTTGTATTCTTTGAAACAAGGAGTAAATGGGGAAGCATTCATAAAATAAACTGTTAAGGGTAGAAATTCCCATTGGTTTTTTGCACTAATAGAATTTATTAGTATTAATAGATTTTGTTAATGAATATACAACATTCTTCAAGTTGTCAACCTTATCTAACAATACTTTGTTATGCTCAACCAGGTCTATAAAAAATTGTACTTAACACCATTATCCTTTGTCTTTGAAGGATAAGAAGTGTTATTTACTAGAAAAATTGCACTAGAGAAGTCACAAACTATTCTCATTGATTCTTGAATGAAACCAACACCTAAACACAATCCCTTCAACCATATGCTTCCTTACTTCCATGAGTATCTACCATGTATTATTCTTTTTTAATTGATAATACAACTACACCTTTCCTCTTACTCATCCAATTTTGCTACATTAGATAAGTTAAAAGCATAACCACTAGTATATCTTTTACGATTAAGATCTCTAGTCTAATATACATAAAAAAAACTAGTATATCAATATCCATATGAGGTCGATGTATTCCTTAGTGGTATATTTCATGATTTGAAGTGCCATACAAATATTTAAAGAAACTCTTTATTGTTTTCCAATGTTACTTCCTTGGTTTTGGCATATACTTGCTCAAAAATCCCACTACATGGGAAATGGTATCTCTAGTGTAGACCATATCATACATCAGACTTTCAATATCATGCATAGGGGATATATGACATGTATTATACATCTTCTTAAGTCTTGATACATTCTTTACATATAACTTTGCACCTACAAGAATAGGGAGCTTTTCCAGTTTACATTTCCGCATAATAAAATGTTGCAATGTTGTCTCAACCTACTCCCTCTAACGTATTCAAAGTCTTCTATTTGCTTGATATCGCTTAATTTCCATGTCCAATATAAAATTTTCCACACCAATGTCTTTCATATATATCAACTTAGAAGACACAAGAGATTTGACATATGTGATGATTTCCTTATTGTTTCCAATCAACAACATATCATCAACATACAATACCACATAAATAAAATGACCACAAGCCTACTTGGAATATACATGGTAATCAACTTTTCTTCTTAATAAACCAATTCCAAATATATAGGTATTAAAAAATTTATACCACATTATTGGTGATTGTTTTAATCCATAAAAGGACTTCTTCAACTTGAAAAATGGCCCCTTCTTTCACTTCACTACAAAAACTTGAAGATGTTTCACGCAGATTTATTCTTCCAGGTAACCATGAAAATATGTTGTATTGACATCCATATACTCTACTTCAAGATCAAAAGAGGAAATAATAGAAAAAAAATATAATAGAATTTAATTTAGAAATGGGAGAAAATATCTCACTTAAGTCAAGTCCCTTCACTTGAGAATATCCCTTAACTACTAGGTGAGGTTTGTCTTTCTCCACCTCACCTTATGCATTCACCTTTTTATTAAACATTAATTTTCTACCAAGAAACAACTCAACTAGATCCCAAGTAATCAACAATATATCCATTGACTCCCTAAAATATTTAAGAGCATTATCAGTAATAGAAGGATAAAAGTTAGAGTGGAAATCAAGTGGGATATACCTTTATGGTACCCTTATTTCATGAAAACAAATCCTCAAGGTCGTAACTTGAGGTTCTTACTCTTCTAGTTCATATTAAGTTTTTTGATTCAAATTCTTCACCCTCCAACTTTAACTCTATTGTATTTGGTTCTTCTCCTTATGTTGGACTTCCTATTTGGGATGAACTTTAACCTCTCTAAATAAAACATTCAGGCTATAAACAATTTTCTTACTAGTTGGTTCCAAACTTTATAACCTTTTCTACACTATTTATAACCAATAAAGATACATATTTATTCTTTATTATCCCTCGTATTCTGGTTTTCCTCTAGAATATGCACATAACACTATTACAAAATGAGAGATAAATGACCATGCGACCAAAACATTTGGTCACCACAGCTTTTTTAATTGATAAATTACCAAAATTGAACAATTTTAAGTGAGCCAACTAAAAACAACCAAGATAAACGACCAATTTGGTCACAAGATAAAATATAGGGCCAGATAACAATTAACTAAACTAAAAATGACCACATAAAAATAGAAATTAGAATATAAATTGGTCATTTATTTGTTAACTTTTAGTTGTGTCACACCCACAATGGAAAATTAAAATTTTAACAGTGAATTTGTATAATTTAATAAATTTAAACACTGCATATGGATTCAGAGACCCCTTTGGGGATCTCTGAATCCATCTGTAATGTTAAAATTTAGTAAATTGTAAAATTGTATATGGATTCATATAATATCTAGTTGAATGTGCTTATCATGTCCATATCTTATTTCGTCATTTTTTTCATATTATCCCTTCAACAAATCCACCAAGTTGCATCATGTGCATCAGCGTAATGTGTCGATTGAGTTGAGTCTTCGATATATGTGATATTTCACTTTGGGTATTCTCGTGTAATAAAGTTGGTGTCATTGTGTTCGGCTCGTCATACTAGTCACGTTCATATTTTGTTTCCACAAAACCATGGTCATTTGACTCTCTCAACTATATATTAAAGTTTCGTAAAGTTCATGTATTTTGTGTCATGTTAGTTAAAAATTGTCAATTTCACAACCTCCATTAATTCTCCACATGCATCCATTTTTCATGGTTCTCCACACACATTTCCTGTCATGAAGTTGGTGCCATTGTATTTGACTCATCGTATTGGTCACATTCATATTTTGTTTGAACAAAACCATTGTTGTTTGACCCTCTCGACGGTATATTAATGTTTTGCTAAGTTCATGTATTTTGCTTCATGTTAGCTAAATATTTTCAATTTCACAACCTTCATTAATTCTCCATATGCATCCATTCATCATTATTCTCTTCGTGCCTTAATTTAGAAAGTTATAAAATCCCCTCTGGGTCACTCCCCTACAAACAAATACCAATATATAACAAATATATATAATGATAATATATNAAACCCCATTGTTTGTGGGACAAGGGACCTTCATCTACACAACCATTTGCTAAATATACTTAATATATTAATATATAATATAATGTTAATATATTTATATATTATATATTTAATATACTATATAATATATAATGCTAATATAATATAGTTGTTAGTTAACCACATAGCATACAATTTGCATTACTTATTATTGTCCTTGTACTCTATGTTAATAGAAGCACACCTGGGTTTGTTTTTTAGCATAACCATGAAATTATTTTCCCTTTCTACTCCTTTCCACAAATTGAATATGTTGGAGGAAATTTTAAAAAGAATTAATTAATTTTTCCAAGTACATCGTGCATTAGTTGGGTTATTTATTTGATTATGGACCAAAGTATATTAAAATGAAAAATGAAGCACTAAACGGTGAAGTAACGGTTTTTAAGCAGATATTAAGGGCACACTCCTTAATTTGGAGGAAAAAATATCACTTATTAAATGAAAAAAGATGATATTAACAGTTTTTTTGGGGGGGGAGCAGTTAGTCCTTGGAAGGGCAGAGTCCTCATTAAAGAGATATGAGCCCCAAACTCGCGGTGTGCTGGTAACAACTTTCAAAAAGGGGATCTTGTCTCTCGACGGGGCCATAACTCTTGTAAACTGTGAAATCTAATCAAAGGTACAAATTGTGTGGAGTTGGAAGTTACAATATAGGATTTAGGTGGGAAATAGTTATGTTTAGGGTTATAAATAATAATAATAAAATGTATTCGTTGTCAATAACAGTATATCTATGTTTTTCTTGTTGCTCTCTGCCAAGAAAGGGCAGATGATTTTAGAGAAAGAAACCAGGTTCCTTGAATCCATTAAATATTGTTTCAAATATGGTATTTTATCCTGAGTTTTCAGTATTGTAGGGTGCATATTTCATTGTTTTTGTTGGGATTTGTACAGAGCTTTATGGAGAATATATATATTCTTTTAACAACTAAAATTAATAGGAATGGTTGTCAAAAGGAAGACAAAACGAATACGGACTCACCTTTTGTTGTCATTGTCACTACTTTTTAGATGATGTTACTACTTTATTTGAATGAGCACTACTGTTTGTTCCAGTTAATTGATTCGATCACTGGATGATTGATCTGTTATTGTTATTTGTTAATTGCTTAGAGTTGTTTTTCTAGAGGATTCTCTTGTTGCTTGGTGGGGAAATTCATTTGGTGGTGCTATGCTAAGGAAAGTTAAGGAATTCCTCATTCTATCGTAGACATATTAAATTTTATTATTTCAATGATAATGAGTATTTGTGAGATATTTTTAACCCTTTATAAACCTTGTTTCCTAGGTGGTAGGATACAAGGAGATTATTTTGTATTTTCATTTGTATATTAATATCACTCTACAGAAGATTTTAAGACCTACAGGACCAATGTACAGAGTTATTCACCGCCCTCACCAATAAAGTGGATGATTAAAAGAAAGGTTAGATCCATTAGTCATTTGGAAAAAGACTCCAATTGGTGTTCAACACCTTATAGAATCCATTGTAGATGGATTCAGAGACCCCTGTTATTTTGCGGTTTCATTAATTTTAACAATGGACATCTTATATAAATATATTCTTACACTCTCTAGTCATATTTTTTATCCCATGACTAAATTAGTCATTTTTAGTTATGATCACTTAAAATTGCTCAAATTTGATCATATTTCACTTAAAAACACTATGGTGACCAACGTTTTTGGTGGTTTAGTAATTTATTTCATTTGGTGAACAAATTCCATGGTTGTTTGGTCATTTATCACCCAGTTGTCTAATAGTGAGTCTTCACCATTGTTATTCCTCAACACCTATATCTTCTTCTCTTGTTGGACTTCTACAAGATATTTAAACTCAATAAATTTACCGAGGAAATAGACCACCATGTGTTCCTCGATAAATCATTGATGAATGGAACATAATACACATATTTACCTATAGTGATGGAATAGGAATAGGTCTAGATACATCATTCCGTAACTCCAAGACTCTCTTTTCTCTTATAGTGCCATATGGGAATATTACCTAATTCTATTTACAATATATGCAATGTTCATGGAAATTGGAATCTAATGAGAAATAAAATATACCTTATACCATTTTTTCCATGTAATGCTCGAAGTCCCTTCTCTCTAATATGTTATAGTCTGTAATGCCATACCATTTTCTTAGCTACAAGGGAAATAGGGGTCTTTATTCTTTATTGTTATCCATATGAACAACAAAACCATTACACCCACCATTAAAAGTGCTTCCCAACAAATTGTACATAATTTCAATATAAAATCCTTGCATCAACACCATTTCTCATCTTGCATGTGTCTTTTTCAAATACAGTACGCACACCTATATCATCCTTCTTAATTATATATATCATGTTTTGGGCCCTATTTGGAATGTACAAAACCCCTAGAATAGTCTTATCCCTTCCATCTTTGAGCAGCAAGTTGATCCTTCCATGTCCTATGATTTTGGTTTTCCAATGATCTCCCATGAAAACAGATCACCTCCATTGTACTTTTCATATTCACAAAACAACCATTTGTGAGGATCCATATGAAATGAATCACCAATTCAATCAACGATATGTTGAAATTATTCAAATAACTGAGAGAGGGGGTGAATCAGTTATTTCTAAAGCTTAAACCATTTTCAATATTTAAAACACTATTAATGATTACATATTTACAGTTATGATAATGTAACAAGTATAGCAGACGGAATTATGATCATCAATCACACACACATGATAGAGACATACAAATATTCATATTTATTTGAGCACCTACTCAAATGAGGTTGCAACTTATGTTTAGTAATTCCTTCTTGCGGAGAGCACCAACCCTCATGTTTTTTCTAGCACCCACTAAAATAACATTCTCCAGCTACTATTGGGTGGAAGCACCAACTTCCACTTGTATAGTGTCACATCCCCAACCCTTACTCGGTGAAGAGGACGCGACTAACATCTATCAACCCGGGTAATCTAAGCCCCATGAACGTAATACACACACACACACACACACACACACACACACACATATATAATGCATTTGAACTTAAAGCATATAAAGACACAGATGCATAATAAAATGTACATGATATATACAGTGGAAGCAAAATCACACATTCATGAATTCAACATTTTCATGATAATGTCATAATAATTCATAAGCAAATACAGTTGCAGAACTTAAATACACCAGAATACTTATCTTTGAAAGAAGCTCGTCCCGCAACTAGCTATGTCGCTGCAACATTCCACCCAACCATAGGCTAGTGTGCTCTTTAATCTCTCAGCAACACTGCCACCCCCAAGCTGGGTATGATCTTCCCCAAGGAATAAGGAACACTAGCAGACTTCACCCATAGCCAAGGATACAATTAAAATTCAGTCAATCCAACACAGTTGGGTTTATCAAACTTACACAGGAAGTGGTTACACTTATCCAAATTCACATGAGACACAACCAAGCCAATAGATGGGTTTATTAGGCTACCATCCAAGCCATCCTTCCAGTTGGGTTTATCGGGTTGTCAAGGAGGTGAAAAGGCTGACTGTTAAGCTAGTGAGCTCAACCCCAGAGCTATGAACACCCACACTAGATCTATCCTAATTTCTAAACAATTACACACCCAACACAAGGAAGCATTCCCTTCTCTGCTACACAGTCCCTCGAGCCATGCCTTCCCTTCCTGTGTTATTCAGGGCATGCAAAGAAGAAAACCAACCTTCTAGATTGGTCTGTGAGGTTCTTTCACACACTAGGTTTATCAAGAAATTCTAGACTCTATTTCCATTCCTTCAATCAATTCAATTGTCAAATGCGGATGCACACATAGGGATCTCAGTCCTGGGATCTATAAAAAATGTAGCAGGCGCTAGGGATTACATACACACACAGAAATTTACAAATTTATGAACATTGTCGATGCGAGACCAATTGCTGCAAAATACCAAAACAAAAACGTTTCCAGTATTTCAAATCAAAGAAATGTAATTGGATTCAGGTAATTCGTGTTCAAGAAAACAACTAGTAGACAGGAGAAAACGTGAGAGAGAACAAAATTGCTGAACAGAGGAGAAATCATAACACAAAAACCAAAACGTGAAGGATTCAGATCGTCGGACAAGGGAAATTCCTGAAAGGTTCATACTCAGAAAGGTTTTTCTTGCTTGCTACTGCGTGAATGCCCAATTGGGTTTCCAAAAACATTTTGTTCAAACCAAATCATGAGGGAAGGTGAAACGTTTCCACATGAGGGAAAGGTGGTTGTTTTTGGTGTTTTCTTGCCCAAGAAATTCAAAAAACGTTTTTCCCAAAGTGGCCCGCTCTTCCCAATTTGAATTTCCCCACTCTTCCAATCCCCACTCCCTCATCCTTAGGAAAAATCATGCCCTAATCTCATTTAGTTGCGTTTACATAGCCGGCTATGGGTTTTAATTAAAAATTGCAATTTTAACATAATGTCCAACTTTTTAATATTCATCTAGCATAAAAAATACCATCGGCCACATCTTAATTGCCGAAACATAAACACTAAATCAATGGTGGGTATTTTTCCTAGTTCCACACCATGATTATTTACATCATTTATTTAAATGCAAATAGGGTCAAAACCGGGGTATTACATACAGGATCCAACTTGTATAGAGAAGACAACATGTTTTTCCTAGCACCACTCTACCACCCTTGTTCCTTAGATTTAAACGTGTTCAATACAATATATAGAAAAACATATATAACAATACATACCAACTATGTTCTAATCTACTTTTGTATTTGTGTATGCACCTTGGTTCCCCTCATTGTCTATGTTTTGGATATCCTTGAAAGAACTCAGCATCCTCTTTCATTCTGCAATCCCCACTTCAACAATGATCCATGCACCAGCTCTCTGCCTGTAGAGCCTACACTTCACTTCTTCACCCTCATCCTCTTATACGTATCAATTTTTAAACCCTTCACCTATTCATATGCCTGACTGTTCATTTTCATAACTGATCAAAATCGTTTGATGCCTTATCATAGAAAAGGAGTCCAATCAATGTGTAATCATAACTTTTTGCAACACATCTTCGCAATTTTGGCTTCTTCCAACAAATCAAAGTTTCTACAGTTCTGGTTTCGTAGGATTCTTTCCGCATGACTTCTTCCATGTCGTCGATTTCATGCAGCCTCTCTAATGACCGTTGATCTAAAATAGGACTTAACAAAAACCTACTTCTGCACATCCTTTTCCAAAAACTCCTTCAACACCATCAATTTCTTGTGCACCATTTCCCAATCGTCAATCTTACATCGGATGTGGATTGTCAATCCTGTATTTTCCCAAATTTGTTTAAACAACTTCCATAATTCCCGCTTTCTGCCTTCTGCATTCCCCTTGCAGACTCCATGTTGCGGAAACGCATATTAATTTACACTTTGATTTCTCATCTTCCGCATTTCGCCTTTCACTTTTCTTCTGAACCGTTGATTTCTTTGCAGGTTCATTCCGATGCCAGGTTCCCATGTAACAATATTTAAATGGAATATTCACGATTTAGTCTGGTTTTAATTTAGAAGAACCGCTAAATCTAACCAACTCTCCCAATGTCCCAGAGAGCGCTCAATGAAGAACGGACTTCAATTTTGCAGTGAACTGGATCTCACAATAATTTTGCGTCCAGCCTCTATGTTGACTCACCTCCTATTTCAATGAGAGAAATGATTGATAACCCTTGGATCTGGATCCACGCAAATCTACAGTGGAATCCAAATGTTATATAGTATATTACATTAAAAAATTTCTCCCATCCTGATCGTTAACTCACCTACTAGTTGAATCTGTGCAATCGTTGAGGACCATCAGATCTAGATCGACGGTGGACTTCAAATACCTTAAGGTGGACTTCATAAAAATTTCACGCACATCAGAATTTTATTAATCCACGCTAGTTCTCCCAGGGAAATTGTTGTCATCCGTAGATATGCTTCCATAATCAACCTCTTCCATTGATCATGATCTCCTTCTTGGCGATTAGTTTTTTATTTCTCAACTCAACGCCTTTTTTATCCTCCTCGCTCTTTCAACCAGCGAAATTCCTTTTGTCCGTTGATCTTCGCACCTTCATATCTCCACCACATGATCTGCATATTTTACTTACTCGTCTAAGTCCTATACTAATCTGGATCATATTCTATGTTTTTCTATCAATGACAAGCATATCACAATATGATATGTTTCCATATGATTGCAATACCTATCATAATTCCAACAATCTACCCCTTTGGCATTGATGGAAACCTTCAAATTCTAGATGCATGTTGTACTTGTAATCACCAACTGTTTATTATCTATATAAAAGACAATTTCTCCCCCTTTGAAATCAATGTCAAATAAGACTCTATAGCACAGCTCCCCCTATCAAAGTGGGCATGTTAGTCGGAATAAGAAATTATGCCCAGCTTCTGGCGTAGATACTCAAACTGTGTCTTTGGTAAGGGTTTAGTGAAGATATAAACAATCTGTTCTGTAGAAGGAATACAATTCAATTGAACCACTATGTTTGTAACCTGCTCCCTTAAGAAGTGAAAATTAATAGGTATGTGCTTAGTCTTGGAGTAAAGGACTAGATTCTTGGACATACTAATGGCGCTAGTATTATCACAATGGAGAGGAATGGGATCAACATATTTTACCTCCAAGTCTGCCAGTGTCTGTATCATCCAGCGTATTTGTGTATAGGAGGTGGAAGCAGCAATGTATTCATCTCCTATAGTGGATAAATATATCAAGCCTTGCTTCTTACTCATCCATGCAACTAAAGAAACACCCAAGAAGAATGCACCTCCACTTGTGCTCTTTCTTTCATCCAAACAATTTTCCCAATCAGCATCTGAATATGAAGTTAACTAAAGATTCTTATTTATAGGATACTAGATACCATAAGTCAGTGTGCCCTTCAAATATTTAAATATCCTCTTAACAGCCACCAAATTACTTTGCTTAGGAGCAAACTAAAATCTACCTACCATTCCAACAGCTTGCATTATATCAGGATGAGATGTTTTAATGTATAAGAGACTTCCTATCATTGACCGATAAGTTCTTTGATCAACGTCGAGTGAGGGATCATGCTTGCTAAATTTACAACCAACAACCATAGGTGTACTAGCAGATGACGAATCTTCCATCTGAAATGTCTTCAACATATCCTTCAAATACTTCTCTTGGGAGAGAAATGAACCTTCAGAATTCTGAATAATGCAAACACCAAGAAAGAATTACAATTCTCCTATCATTGACATCTCAAACTCAGATTTCATGGCATTATCAAACCACTGAACATAAGAATTATTAGTGCATCAAAAATAATGTCATCCACATACACCAAAACAACTAATATATTATGTCCTTAAGATTTGATATACAAGTTACTGTCAACACTACCTTTCTTAAATCCTTTGTCCTGTAGATATTTATCCATTCTATAATACCAAGCTCTTGGTGCTTGTTTCAATCCATATAGATCCTTCTTTAGTTTGCAAACATTGTCAGGATTGTCTGTCAGTTGGAACCCTTCAGGTTTCTCTATATAGACTTCTTCTTCTAGATATCCATTGAGAAAAGTTGGCTTAACATCCATTTGATACACTTTGAATTTCTTATGACTGGAATTGGAAAGAAACATTCTGATAGCTTCCAATCTTGCCACTGGTGCAAATTTTTCATCAAAATCATATCCCTTAACTTGTGCATATCCCTTACAGACCAATCGGGATTTATTCCTCACAATCTGTCCTTGTTCATTCATCTTGTTTTTAAACACCCACTTGTATCCTATTATATGTTTATCTGCAAGTATAGGAACCAAATCCCAAGTATTATTCTTCTCAATGTGATCAAGCTCTTCTTTCATGGCTTTAATCTAGTCTTCATCCTCACTGGCTTCTTTAAAATTCTTAGGTTCCATCGTAGATAGGAAAGCAATCTGAGACTGTTCTAAATATTTAATCAACTTCCTTCTTGTCTGAACTCCTTTATTCTTGTCACCAATTATCTAATTTTCAGGATGATTCTTCTGAACGGTTCTAGAAGGTGATTTTGTTTCTGTCTGTTGTCTTGAATCTGCCTGAATTTTTTCACTTTCATCATCTGACTCTGAATCTTCTTTTTTTTATTCTTGGACCTTTTCTTCCTTAACTTCAACTGTATCTTATGTATTTGGTTCAACACTGCTTATTTGAATATCTTTTACAAGGATTCCTTCATCAATTTTAATGTCAATACAATCAACCAATTTATGCAGCCTCATATTATAACAAGTGTACCCTTTATTGTTGCAGCATATCCTAAGAAGATACCTTCATCAACCCTATCATCATATTTGCCAATATGTTCATCATTATTTTTAATATAACATTTACTTCCAAAGACTTTAAAGTGTTTGATAGAAGCAAGTCTTCCAAACCATAGTTCATAAGGAGTCTTACCATTGTTTGGCCTTAAGTGATCTTTGTTAAGAATATGGACAGTTGTGTGAATTTCCTCTACCTAGTATGTATGAGAAATATCCCTTTCATTCATCATTGATCTTGTCATTTGTTGTACTGGCCTATTCTGTCTCTTAACTACTCCATTCTGCTGTGGAGTCCCTAGAATAGTGTATTCTCTTTTAATTCCATGTTTATCATAGAACTCTTTGAAGTCTCCTGAACTGAACTCTCCTCCTCTATCAGATATTATTGCCTTCAGTCTCTTTCCTGTTTGATTCTTAGTCAAAGCCTTGAAAATTTTGAACTTTTCAAATGCTTCATATTTTTCTTTCAGAAAATAAACCCATGTGAGTCTAGAATAATCATCAATGACCAACATAAAATATATTTCTCTTCTTGTCCCTTCCTTTCTTAATGGTCCACGCAAATCCATATGTACTAACTGAAGTTGTTTGTCTATTGATGTGAAGTTCTTGCATTTAAACTATGTGCGAGTCAATTTTCCCATTTGACAAGGTTTACAAACAGAGTCATGTGGATTTGATATTTTTGGAAGATCTTTTACTGCCCCATTGTTCACAAGCTTGATTATATGATCAAAGTTTAAATGTACAAGTCTTCTATGCCAAAGCAAACTTTCATCATACTTGCTTAGATGACATTCTTGTTTTACATAGACATTGTTTTTTGTTCTTATGCCTTTTGCAACCAACTGTCTTGAGGGTACATATTTTATCTTGCAATCTTTAGAAGTGAAAACAACTTCACATCCTCTGTCACAAAAATTACTAAAACTAAGAATATTATGTTTTAGTCCATCTACAAACAACACATCTTGGAATTTCCCTTTTCCATTACTCAACTTTACCATTACTTTTCCTTTTATTTTTCCTAGAGCATCTTTTCCAAAAGTTACATTTCCTGATTTATTTTCACTTAGAGACAGAAACTTACTTTTATTGCCAATCATGTGTTTGGAACATCCACTATCAATATACCAGGGGCCTTTTTCCCTTTGAACAGAAAGCACTAAGCCACATTTGTTATTTTCTTTCTTCTTCCAAACTTTATCACTTTCGGTAGAGTAATTCACTCTTGGGTCTATTTTGTAATCCTTCGTATGACGGTTTGAATCCTTGTGTCCAAAATTATGGCAAACATAACATTCTGGCTCATTGTACAGTAGATCAAAAGAGTTGTTATATCTATCATGGGTTATTCCTTTCGTTTTGATATGAGTTGTATGTTGTTCTTGTTTACTTGTTGATTGTCTTGTTCTGTGTTACAGCAATGGATTGTTCTTTGATTGCATATTTCTAAATTAAATGCACAGTTTGCAGCTTTATGGCCAAAATTAGAACAACAATAACAGTAACCATGGAAAACACTTGGGTACTTGAATCTTGGTAGTATTCCCTTTTGTTGACTTTGTTTCTGAGCAATCCTTGGTTGATAATTTTGATCTAAATTTCTGATTCGGGTACTTGTTTCATTTTCTTTTGTTTGTACAATATGTCCTCATTCTGACTCTTTGTTTCTTGAACCTTCTTCATATCCAAGACATTTTTTTAACCATGGGGACCTTTGCTTACTCAGAATGTTGTTCAGTTCTTCTAAAGCTTTAATACTTGACAGATTTTGGTGATACAGAGCTTGAAATTTCTCCAATTCTTTCCTTGTTGTCACTACCTCTTCTACCAAATATTCACATCTCTTTTTCCCTTCTGTTAATTGTAGTTTTATAATATCTTCTATCTTCTTTGCCTCTTCTAAATCCAATTTTAACAGGGAAATATCTTTACTTGGTTCTTTACCATTTTTTTCATACTGCATCAATAATTGTTTGTGTTTCCTCTTCTTTAGTCTGAGTCTATCAATATCCTCCAGAGCACTGATTAGTTCACCTTCCATATCAACCATAGCTTCTTCATCATTCAGCTCACTTCCTGTGTATTCATTTCCTAAATCTTCTATGGCCATAAACATAAATTTATTCACTTCATCTTCATAACATGAATCATTGTCGGTCTCTTCGGAAGAATCAACATCATTTACACACAAGCTTTTCTTTTTATAGTTAGCCTCTTTATTGTATTTATTGAATGTATAGTTTTCTTCATCATTAGAAGTCTGCCTCTTTTGCTTGTGGGGACATTTAGATGCAAAATGGCCTATTTTACCATAGTTAAAACATTTAAAGGGCATCTTGCCTTTGTATTTACTTGATCCTTTCTTCATCCTCCTTACAAATTTTGCCTCAATCACATCCATTTCAGAATCAGTGTTCGTATATGCTTTAAAGGATGCTTCTATAGTGGTGGATTTATATTTACCTATCCTCATTTCATACGCTATCAGTGTACCTAAGAGTTGGTCAATAGGCGAAGTTTTAAGATCACTTAATTATTCTATTGCAGAGACTTTGGGATTAAATATTTCAGGAAAAGATCTTAAAATTTTCTAAACTAAGGATTCTTCATCAATATTTTCACCAAGACCCTTCATAGCCTTCATAGTCTCTTTTATTCTTAAGAAATATTTACTAACAGTCTCATCCTCATTCATATTTAGTTGTTAAAATTTTAGTTTATACGTCTGTAGTTTGGCATCCTTTACTTTCTCATTTCCTTCATAACTGCTTACAAGTTTATCCCACATCTCTTTTGCAGATTCAAGATGCATCAGCTTAACAAACTCAGCCTCTGTAAGACCAATCAGGATAGCGTTCATTGCCTTTTCATTAATACTAAATTCCAACTTATCATCTTTGGAGGCTAGCACAACTGGCTTTACATAGCCAGTGTCTACTACATCCCAAACATCAGCACCTAAGGACATTATATAGGTTCTCATTCTAACCTTCCAAAAGGAAAAATTTGTTCCATCAAACAACGGAACTTATTGGATGAAGTCCCTTCATAACTTGTCATGTTTAAGCTTAAGGATCTACCTTTAAATAAAAGGAACCTGCTCTGATACCAATTGTTGAAATTATTCAAATAACTTAAAGGGGGGGTGAATCAGTTATTTCTAAAGCTTAATTAATTTTCAATATTTAAAACATTAATACCAATTACAGATTTACAGTTATTATAATGCAACAAGTATAACAGAAGGAATGATGATCATCAATCACACACACATGATAGAGATAGACAAATATTCATCTTTATTTGAGCACCTACTCAAATGAGGCTACAACCTCTGTTTACAAATTCCTTCTTGTGGAGAGCACCAACCCTCATGTTTTTTCTGGCACCCACTAAAATAACATTCTCCAGCTACACCTGAGTGGAAGCACCAGCTTCCACTTGTACAAGCTCCAACGTGTACAGAGAAGACAACATGTTTTTCCTAGCACCACCCTACCACCTTTGTTCCTTATATTTAAACATGTTCATTACAATATGTAGAAAAACACATATAACTATGGATACCTACTCTATTCTGATCTACTTCTGGATTTGCTTATGCACCTTGGTTCCCCTCATTGTCTCTATTCTGGATATTCTCAAAATAACTCAGAGTCCTCTTTCATTCTGCAATCCCCACTTCGACGATGATCCATGCACCAGCTCTCTTCTTGGAGAGCCCGCAGTTCACTTCTTCAACCTCATCCTCTTATACTTATCAATTTTTAAACCCTTCACCTGTCCATATTCCTGACTGTTCATTTTCATAACTAATCAAAACCGTTCGATGCCTTATGACAAACAAGGTGTCCAATCGATGTGTAATCATAAGTTTATGCAACGCATCTTTGCAATTTTGGCTTCTTTCGACAAATCATAGTTTCTGAGTTCTGATTTCATGGGATTCTTTCCGCAGGAATTCTTCTGCATCGTCAAATTTATGCGGCCTCTCTACTGACCGTTGATATGAAATAGGACTTAACAAACACCTGCTTCCACACATCCTTTTCCACAAACTCCTTCCGTGTCGTCGATTTCATGTGCATCGTTTCTCTATTGTCGATCTTAGATCAGATGCAGATTGCAAATCTCAGGTTTTCCAAATTTGTTTAAACAACTTCCACAATTTCTGGTTCCTGCCTTCTGCATTCCGCTGGTAGACTCCGGGTTGCGAAAAACCATATTACTTTAGACTTTGATTTCTCATCTTCCGCATTATTCCTTCTGCTTTTCTTCTGAACCGTTGATTTCTTTGCGGGTTCACTCTGATGCCAGGTTCCCTGTAATAGTCTTTAAATGGACTTATTAATGATTTAGTCTGGTTCTAATTTAGAAGAACCGCTAAATCTAACCAGCCCGGCGAATGTCCCAGGCAGTACTCAATGAAGAATGGACTTCAATTCTGCGGTGAACTGGATCTCACAATAATTTCACATGCAACCTCTACTCATTTCTACTCAAATCTCACAATAATTTCCATAACTCAAATCTCTACTAATCAAAATTCTTGATTTCTATTCTTGAATTTCTTATTATTTTCCTTACATATTATTTACTTTGATACAATCCCACTCTAACATAGGTTTATCGTTGACCCAACATACCCTTGTTCTCTAGAGGATGATATAAACCCTAGAAACAAAGGAATCCCCCTAAACCTAATAAAATCACTCTGATACTATATGAAGAGTTTTGATAAATGTGTATAATAAAAACACTACCAAATAGAATCTAAAACTTAATAAACAACAATGGTTCACATACATTACAAACATATTTACTCTACAAACACAAAACTTAGAAAACCAACATTCCTAAAATTTTCTTCACTCTCTATCTCATTGTATTATATTTTAGGTTTACAATATTATAACATCTAATACACTAATATATTAACCTAGATTATATTCCAACCCCGATTTCTTAACCATAATTAGTTTACAATGCACCACAAAACCATGGGCCAAAAACAACTAAAATCCAACCCAAAAATAAATACAAAAATATTCTTTTAGGGGCACTAGACCCCTACAACCCCTATCTAGGGGCATAATGGACCTCCCTTTCTCTAGGAATCTACAAAGAGTACAACACATGTCCAATAGGGGCTCCCCCAAATATATATGATTGTGTCTTATCCGTGAAGTAGATATGGTGGGAGGGTTTCTACCCCTATGAGGGGTAACCTAGAAGGTGAAGTTATATGGAACCGCACCTAGTGAAACAATGTTTCCATGTTGAGGGAGGGGGGATTGCAAGGTTTTAGAATGAGTACCATCAGGTTTATTTCATTCTATAGGCTTGAAACATACTACTTCGACTAGCTTTGGGGTGAGATCAAGGACCTAATGGAGCGGGTGACCATAAATATCAGAAAAGTGGAAGGGGTGATTAGTCCAAGTATGAGTGGTACATTTATTATTGGTTCAACTATAGTTATTGTAGGGATTATCAGTATTCCCACAAAAAACAAACAAAAATGTTATGGTCCAAAATCCATGTTTCCAAAAAAAAATGTTCATGTGGTGAACAATGTGGTTTTTTGAAGTATAAGGTGACAAGTCAATAAGATAGTTTTAATGTGAGAGATGATGGTATAATCAAATAAAATGTGAAAAAAGTGAACTATAAGTGTGTATGGTGCAACAATGTTTTGAATGTATTTTCCTGATGCGGGGGGATTTTTGCACGTTTGTTTAGAAAAAAATAAAAGCACGTGTCCTATGACTCTAACAACCTATCACTCAAGCGTATCTAGGCCTTCCAAAATATCTCAATGGGTGGGATATAAATCCACCAAAGTTGGAAATTGAAGGTATGGAAGATGCAATTATAATAAGGGTCATTAGGAGGATGTCTCAATGGAAATAACGACTTTTTCTAATGGGAAACACTATCTATCTCAAGTGAAAATGAAACTCACAAATCCAACTTGGTTATAAATCTGAATTTTGTGCCACTTAGTTATCTTTTACAAGTGAAAACAAGGGATGCTTAGCTTCCAATAGCTAAGGGTCAGAGTAAAAAAAGAGTTTTGTGGATGAATGTGACCAATAAGTACAACTTGGCCTCAGCATATGACCCCATAAGGTATCTATTTGTCTCTTTCTTTGCACACTTATTATAAAAGGATTTCAAGCTCCCTAGGAAAACAACTATGTTTCTGATGAGAAATTATTATGGGGAGTTATTTGAATGCATATTCTAGCAATCCTAACATAGACTATAGATTTTTTTTACCCCTTTTGGGTGATTGGATTCAGTTAGATATGTGTGATAGTTACGTTTAGGAGGGTTACACTCTTGTCATGAACCAATGTTTTTTTTTTTAATTTAAAAGGTGTTGTGAAGGAGGTATTTCAAACTTCTCACTTGTATGATCAACCAATATTTCTTTAAGAGCACAAGGTAAACATAATAACAGAATGAAAAAGACTCTGTAGGTCCTTTATTTGTTTTCTTCAAGTGACCACACCAAATGTTCAAACACGGTGCTAGGTTGCATAAAATACTAATAAAAAACTTTAAGAAATTGAAAAGACAAATTATTTGAACTTTTGGGGGTTCTTACTCCATATAATTAATTCCCTAAGTGCTTATGAACATTTTGAAAATAATAAACTACAACTTTAATGAAAGTGATAAGGGAGTTATTTCCAAGGATTCTCAATTGTAGGCCAAATTTTCCTCTAACAATGGAACAACAATCATTGACAACAATTCCAATGGAAATGGCATAAACTTGCATGAAAGTACAGTAATTTATTCCTAGAAATTGTTGTCCTTTCCTCTCCTCCTATACCATGGTTCATATATGAACGAATGTAACGATAACAAATGAATTATTATCTATTCCCAAATTCCCATATTTTATTTTCATGTCTCTAAATCGCCACATGGTCCTCAAAAGGATCCCACATTTTCCCCTTTAATCCCCTAGTTTAGGATAATAATACACTAAGGTTAGTTAATCAACTCCCATAATCATGTGTTTAGTGACTTTAAATATATGTTTAATTATGATTTTAATCATGATGCCTAAGAGATTATGTTAAATCCACTAAGTTCCTCTCCCCTTAGCCCCCTGAAACCATAACTCCCNATCACATATGTATGGATCCTAACCATATACATTTGTACTATGGAATCACAAAGGGGTATTACAATTTACATATAAGATCATGTTTTCCTATCCATGGAATGTTTGTATTTACAATATGTAATGCTGAAATTAAAAATATGCAATGATATTTGTTTTGTCCATATATTTGGATATGAATTATGTTATATTGATATTAGAGTTTGAGTTGGTGTTATATTGTTGTTATAGAATTTAATAAATATGTTATAAAGTACCATAAGTCCAAGGAGGCATTCGAGTACTTCAATCATTAAGGGTTATAAATAAGGGAACGAGGATTAAAGGTTACTAAATAGGGGATAGGGTTATACATTAAAGGTTATTTGTCAAAATGGATTATTAAATATATTATCAATTTTAAAATTTGGTGATATTTATCTTTATTATGTGATTTATTTATATATGTTTATTATTTTGACAAATCCAAATAAACACAATTTAACAATATCATATGTATCCAAATAATCCTCTTGGTAAGCATAAGTTACATGCATGACGAGGTGTTCATGTCAATTAAGGAAAATGTAATAAGAATGGTAAGCATAAATTACATGCATGACGAGGTGTTCATGTCAATTAAGGAAAATGTAATAAGAACAAGGAGAGCTGCTAAAAGAAGCAAGTCCATTCCTTATGCAATTGGCTGATATTGGCTTATTGTAAGTAAATCATCATTGCTCAATTTGAAACCATATCCTTGATTCTTGTATCGTTAGAGGTATAGCTTGAGTTCGTCATCAAAAGATGGTGCGTGGCATTTTACATGCAATCATATCCTGTGTAGACCGAAGATGATGAGTTTGAATATATGTCTCTAAAAATAGGCTTTTGTAATAAAAGAAGAGTTGGTTTGTTCGATGCTTAGTAGGATTCTTGGTTGGTTACTCTCATGAGGTTTTGAGTTATGTTGCGTATAGGCTTACTCTTTTCCCTTTCTCGACATTGCAACATTGTGTGGCATATCCTCTTTTTCCTTTCATGATTTCATAGATCTTGTTAAGCATATTCGCGATGTAGGTGGATTTACTCATAAACTTATCAATGGTTTCCATGGATAAATTAGAATCCATTGGTGAAGTGGGGCCTCTATAACCATCTGTGCCACATCCTTGTGATGCTCACCCGAGAGTGGTAAGTCTGTCATTTACTCATCTCTACTTTGTAATCCTCTTGTTCTTCTTGGAAAATTGATCAGATTAAGATATAAAGAATATATTAACCTCTAATCTGAGCGAGCCACCCCTAGATTGAAGGAACATTAAGATATATAATATAATCTAAAAGGTAAGTCCCAGTTGCACCCTGACCTTCTGCATAAGCCCTCCAACGCCGAAGGGACCTGCAAAGTCTAAATGTAATCAAGGTCGTACTAGCATCGTATAAGAAGAACTAGTAGTACAGACCAAAAGAATATAAAGGATCATACTTACTCCACCAAGCCTCACTTCATAAAGCAAGCTAAGATCAAAGTATAAATCTTAAACCATCATGTGAAGTATAAAGATTGAAGGTGTTGGGATATGTATACAGTTTAAGTTCCCGTATGATCCCTTCGTATGATCCCTTCGCATGATGAATTCCATACATATCGACCCATCGCAGACTAAACCATCCCATCGCTCTAAATAAGTACAAATGTTTATATAATGATGCATGCTTGATTTAAATGGATAAAATATCGTGTGATAATAAACTGTATTTACTCTTTATTTATAGAGAGAGATTAATGTGATATTATATAATGATGCACGACATTTGCATGTGAAAATGAATGCTTAAATCTGAACACAACCCTTCTTAGTTTTAGAGATTGAACACACACACCGCACTGCAAACAGATAAATGGTAAGTTCCCGTAGTTTTGAAGTGAGAAATCGTAATGATCTTATAATACAATGCACCTCACTCCATTTCATTCTTTCAATTATATAATGAACAAGTATTGATCAAAGATGAAAACATATGGAATTCAAACCTGAAGAAGAGAAATTCCATAGTCGTCGCCAGAGAAGAGTTGTTGACCGTAGCAGTCACCAGATAGAGCTGTCATTTATGCCATTTGGCTTAATATATGGCTTTTTGCATTTGAATCAGGTTCTATTCTCTGTTTCTGGTGTTTGGCATCCCTAAGAACGATTGTTTTACAGACAAGATCGATCAGAAATAACATGCATTGAAGCTGACAGGATTTAGAAAATTCATATAATTAAATTTAATCCACCAAAATTACCGCAGTTTTAAAATAGTAATAAATCAAGAATGGCTCTTCAAATAGAAGATAAATCAAGTTTATTATAATATAATCTTTTTATGATAAATGAGTAAATTAGGTATTATATATATATATATATATATAATAATAGCAAGGCAAGAAAAGGGTTTCGACCGGATGGGACAGACAAGATGGGTTGGTATTTTTAGACACGTATCGCATGCATGCATGATCTAAACACGTGTCTAAACGGTCTCAGTATTGAAATGCATGCATCGCATACATGGTATGGAAATTGAATAAGTTGGTGATGGTCATGTCATGTGAATGAGGAAAACATAACGAAGAGAAAAAAGAAAAGCTGAAGCAGCAAAGGTAAGGTAATGTTTCTAAGGGATGAGCTGAGGAACCTACTCGGAACTAGGAACTATGTTACAAATCCACCTTCCTATATAGGACTAAAGCGAACCAACCGATCAGTGTGGAAAAACACAGCGGAGAGGATGAACGCTACCTTGCTCCATCGTAAGCTTGCCCAGAGCTTTTTCCAGTGATGGGTAAAGCCTACAATCCACCATTCAGTATGATTTCAAGAGAGATAAAATTATCAAAACACCGATGTGAGCCATATGAGAGGCTTCCAATCTCTAGTTGAAGCATTCGGCTACAGGGAATATTCCCATTGTTGTTGAAATATGCAGTTTCAGAGGACGAGAGGCATGGGGTTTGGATGCAACAATTCCAAAACATTGCGAATGGTTTCAAGGAATATGTAATTTGGGGCATAACATTCCAAATCAAATTCAATTTTTTATTACTATTTCCTCTGTTCAATTGAAAATTCTGAAAAGCTTAAAAAAAATTCTTAGTGGATTGCCATTCTTTGATCAAGTTTCAGCGTTTAAAAGCAATCTTTTCAAACCTGGAATAAATCTGATGTGAAGACATGGAATAACGCTAATTATGGTCACCTAGCAAGAAAAGGCAATTGTTTTCCCTTCACATGCTTTGATTTAATTTTTCAATCCTTCTACATTTGTATTGGTCCTTGGATTATGGCCTATACACGGTCAAAGAAGTCATTTTTTGTTCATATAAAAAACCTGTAATCGTTGATTCCCTCTAGAATGTGATGGATTTCCCTTGCAAATAGTTTGTTGTGGGAGGGGTTTTCTCTACCTCGTTGCCTACGCATGCACCATTGTGAGGACCGATGAGAAGGAAAATATCAGCAGGTAAAACATAGATTTCTTTTAAAAATTATTGTTGAAAATATGTCTTTTAGACAAGTAACAATTGGCATTGTGGCTTCGCTCGGGCATACTTGATGGGAATTACAAAGAATGTCAGACTGTTCTGATTCATGATAACCCTAGGCATACTTGATGGGAATGTTGTAAAACTTTAGAACATACCAGCCTATGCTTATGGTTGTGTCGATAGTTTTCTTCCTTTCTTTCTAGCTTTTGGAGTGGTGTGTCATCGACTTATTGAAAATTTTGTAAAATTTAGATCTTTTGGAACTAAACCAGCTATTGTTCTGGCCCATGCTTCCAGTCATAGAATAATATCGGTTAAAAAATTACAGACAACTCATGACGCTTAAGGGGTGCAAGCCTCATTTTCATGATTGATTGGGACAGGCAGAATTAATCATGGAGGGGTCGAATTAGAAGCCTGTAGCAGATTTGAAAATTCCTTGGAGTTTGTGAATGCTAATCTATCCCTCTTCCTGGGGTTGCACTTCTGTCAACTCCTGCTTCAGTTATTCCCCCATTATTTTGGTTGTAAGCCATGGACAAGTATGTTTAGCCCCCATAATAGCATCTATCTCTTCCTTATAATGTAATGAAATGCGACCATAAATTAGATAGATTATTCACAGTTTACATTATTTTCCTCTTTTTCTCAAATTAAGGAAAGAAAATGGGAATTACAAAGAATGAACCTGCAACTCCTTGGGGAGGTATTCGTGCTTCATGGAAAGATCCATTGCACGCACGATGTGCTAATTGCTATTATCCATGGCCTCCTGGAGAAAAACGTTTGAGGGCCTATTGAATTTCCAATGTGTTGGGTTGATCCTACAGATACTCGTAAAGCGAAAGACAAGTATAATGGTCTTCTGTTTGTAATAAGTATAATAAATTGTTCCTATTACAAACAATTTTTATTTCTAACTAATCCAAAGAGAACTCAATGCATATATTTTTAATGTTGACAATAATTTATGTGAATATGTCATGTTAAGAAGCATCTCTACAACCGTGCCTCAAGTCCATTCATATATGTATTTCAATACTCTGAAAATATGAGCACTATTAGTAGTGAGAGATTGAATAAGCACATTCAACAGACATAAACAAAGAGACAATGTGATTGAAAATATGGTAATCTATTGTTACTATGAAATATTGAGACAACTTACAGCTATGTGATTGCAGATCCGCCAACCTCATATTGCAAATCCAGCGGTGATCGCAGTGAGTGGCCTCATATTGAGGATCCTCAGGCCCCTTATGATAATTGTAAACAATGTTCTCAAATAGCTTTGAAGCGGTGAAGAGGCAATCGCAGTGAGTGGTAACTAGAGGTGGTGGAAATGAGTACACCGAGAACACATGGAGGTAAACACACAAAAAAATGCAGGAATCCAATTATCCAACCAAAATGAAACGTTAACAAAACTTATATTATGGCTTAACATTTAATGTTTGCTATAGCATTAATGTATCAATTAGATCTCAATGATGTTTTGGTACTTTAACCCTAAGTTTGAAACATAAAAAGTAAAAATGGCCTAGATTTGAGGCCAAATAAGAGATCTAAGTTTATTGTTTGGCCAATATAACGGTTCAACCATTGTCATTGGTCAAGATAGGGGCGATATATAAACTGAAAAAGAGATCTCCATAAAACTTTGGTTAAATACTTGGTTTCAGTGCAAAGATTAATGTAAAAGGCGACAAGCCGGTTCATAAAATCCCTGCACCCTGAGAGCCCGAGAGCAGAGACTAATAATAATATGCATTCGATGACTTTTCCAAGTGAGAATATATATATGATGAAATATTCAAGATAGAAAACATTTTACTATGGTGCATAAGCTCATCAATATATTATCTTTTATTTTCATGCATATGTATGAGAGGTATATATACAACTTCTCTTTGTCGTAACGAACATCCTTGTAAGGTGGACATGTGTCGCTTCCCTTTCAAAAGAAAGTAGGCTTACAAGGTTGTTATTTGATTAACAAACCTTGTAATTTAATTAACTAACAAGGTTAATGGAATTCGGAAGTTCCATTCTATATAAAAAGTATTAAGTATTCATAGATTTGTGGCTTCATTCGAGAAGAATGGATTTAAACGAGGTTATGAATGTAATGTCAGGTATATATTAAAGAGTAGTAATAGAAAGAGTAGTAATAGAGTTAAAATGTTAAAATTCAATGAGTTTTATTTAGCAAAGGAATAAAACATAAGCTATTATGGCCATAGGCAAGTAGATGCTACAAAGTTCTTGTAGTTCTTTTTTCAAAGAAAACAAATATTTTTTAATAAAATTGTTGTAAAGTTATACAATAAATATTGTAGAGTGAGCTTCTTTAATCAGGTTCATCATAATAAATATTGTAGAGTGAGTTTCTCTAATCTGGTTTATTAGAGTTTTTTTAGTTCCCTTTACATATTTAATTGCCATTTTTCTATTTCGATCATAACAATTTAGGAGGCAAAAAAAAGCACCAAAAATTTCCAGTCATACAAAGAGAGGAATAATAATAACAAAAACAGCCCACATCAAGGATGTGTGTTCCATCACGATATAAAAAAAACTGTCACCAGCTATTCCACGAGTTCACCATCAAATAACAGTAAATAGTATGGGACTTAAACCCTTAAACATCCCATTGCCAACACATTTCCATTATGCAATTCCTCATAATAGAGGAAGTTCGGCGGAAACAGTAAAACATTCTTGGATAAGGTATCAACTGCACCATTATATTCTCTATAAATGTGATGGAAATATATCTCTGAAAAATATGCAATAATATTTCTGACCTTGTTCAACCAATGAGAGAGATTCAGTGAGTGAATCTCGTGTTTCTTGTTCACCTAGTCCACTATGACATTGGAGTCCCCCAAGACAAGGCAATCCTGAGTTGTTTATGAAGGGAAAACCGTAGTAGTCCCCACAAAGCAACAAATTCAGCCTTTTGATTTGATCCTGAACCCACAGCCATCCAAAGAATATAATAATGAGTTTGATTTAATTTGATTACCATCCCAGCTCTGCATACTCCTTTCTACTCAGCGCTATCAAAGAATCCTGACACCAATGATCTATCACATAATGGTGGTATGGTCAGTCTGATAGTGGAATGGTTGTGACCGCATCCAAATTCTTTGAGTTTCAACATGATATTTAAACAGACCAATTATGCCCTAATCAAAACATCATGAAATATGGCCAGATTATGAGCATGCCAAATCTCCCAAATAGTGGCATGTGTAGTGTCCATTAGATCACGGAAAGAGACCTTCCATATATGAATATTATCCAGTAGATCAGTTGGTTTCCAGCTGAATGATACGTGCAGAGAATCCATGAGCCTATTCCAAACATCGGCGTAAAATAAACATTCCCCAAATAAGTGGTCCACAGTTTCAACATCAGATTGACAAAGGCTACATATGCCAGGCCTATGGAAACCCCTCGCTTGTAATAAGTCCCAAGTCAAAACCTTTTTATTCAATGCTATCCAACTGAAGCATTGAATTTTTACCCGCAGCTTCCCATTCCATATCCAGTTCCACCACCCGAAAAGAGGTTGTGGTGCATGGTGTTCCGCAATAACATCATAAGCCAATGATGCAGTGACATCTCCCACTTTTTTATTTCTAGACCAAACAATACGGTTGATGTTGTCCAATAATTTGATGTCATCCAATAAAATATTTGTAGTATAATTCTCCCATTCAATCGCTCAGTCATCGGTTAAGAGAAGCTCTCGCTCATTGAGCCATCGATTACCCATTGAACCAGTCACCTTGGCCACCTACTTAATAACAAAGAGGTTTTGGTCATGTAGGTATCTAACCATACCTGCGGACAAATTTGCATCCCCAGGCATGCCAATAATGGGGTCTATTCCAATGTAAACTTGTATGCCCCTACCAATCAACCATCTGAGGTCTCAAGCAATGATAGGCAGTGTGTGCAAGATACTTATCCAAGTCTTAGATGCAGCAGAAGCAGATCCAAGTCTATCTCTTAGCCAGATTGGTACTAGAACATTCCTTAAATACTTATTCCTAATTACAATCCCCCATAGTCCATTGCCAGTAAGACTGCTCAATAAGCTTTTGGTTCAGAGTGCCACATTAAAGTGATGTAGATTTTTTAACCCCAACCACCAAGGTATTTTGGTCTAGAGATAGACTCCCAGGCCATCAAGTGAAATTTAAAATATTTTTACTTTCTTGCCTAGAGGAAATGTATAACTATCCTCCTCATAACATCAATAATACTTGTGGGAACTTTGAAGAGTGTAAACCAATAGACTGGAATACCTTGTAGTACTGCGGAGATGAGGAGTAGTATGCCCCTAAGGGACAGCCAATGGGATGTCCACTAAGAAATCTTCTAATTGATCTTTTTTAAGATCCACACCTAGTCGCCTTTTTTATAAGCATTAGGATCCAGATAGAAACCCAAGTATTTGATACCCGAGTCTAAGTCTCCAAATTATACTGAAACAGATGTCTAAGTCTCCAAATTATAGTGAAACAGATGAGAGATAGAGTCTAAATTCAACTGGTCTTGACAAGAAAATGTGAAACTGGATTTATGTGAATTGATTTTCATACCTGATGCCCCACAAAAGGTGTCAATGATGTGTTTCAAGTGTTGCCATCCCTCATACTTCGCATCACCAAAAATAAGGATATCATTGACATAGAGGAGGTGAGTAATAAAAAGTGCTCTAGATTCTTTGATCCCAGAGAATATGCCTTTTCCCTTAGCATCCAGTATCAGCCGACTCAACCCTTCAATAGACAATATGAAAAGATATGGTGATAATGGGCACCCTTTTTGAATACCTCTATTGTCTTTGAAGGACGTGGAAGGTGTCTCGTTGATCATGATAGAGAAACTAGCTAAGGAGATGCAAGACATAATCCATCCAGTAACTTCAATAGTGAGTCCAATTTGTAGGATAATTAGTCTAATAACAGACCAATCCAATCAGTCATAAGCCTTCTCAAGATCCAGTTTTGATATAAAAGCAGTGATCTTTTTCTGTTTGATCAAATGAAGACATTCTTGAGTTGTTCCTAGGGCATCATGGATCTGCTGGTTGGGGAGAAAACCATATTTCTCATGAGAAATGTGTAAACACAGGTGAGGTTTGATCTGATCAACAATAAGCTTGGTAATGATCTTATACAATAAATTACTTTGTGATATCGGTATGTAGTAATCAAATGATGTAGGTTTGTCTTTCTTTGGAATCAAGGTGATAAAAGTAGTATTTAAACATTATGGGATATTCCCTTGACGTCGGGTGAAATCAATATCCTCCATAGGTTCATCCCCCAACAGATCAACAAAGTGCAAGAAAAATTCAACGGTCCAGCCATCCGGACCCGGGATTTTATCCACAACAAAAACTTTAAGTGTCTTGTGAATTTCCTCGGTCGTTATAACCCTTCCAATAGCCTCACAATCCCGTTCATCAAAAAATCTTGGAGAATTTTAATAGTCTTTAATTGATCATTGGTCATGTGACATAAGCATTATAGCAAATAATGAAAGTGCAAGAGATATTTGGCATAGAGTCTAACTAGGATTGACCAAAAATAAGATTATACTTATGTAAGAAGATTCATCGAATTAGGGAATTTCTTAGAAGATTTATATGGGAATAGTGGTTAGGGGAAATTTTTTTAGGGATATCTAAATAGGTAAATAATTGAATATTTAATTATCTAAATACTTAATTTTTTATTTAATTACTTAATTAATTACTAGAGTTAATAAATAATTTATTCATGCATGATGGTTAGCTTAAGTGATCATGAGTTAAACATGATATCTCTTCCCAAAACTTGGGTAGGTCATGAATTTAACCCTCATGATCCCCAATGAAAAAGGTGATTGGAAATTAGGCACATGTGATTTCCCTTGGTTACCTTCAATAGCTTGGTTGCCTTCTATGAGTTTCATGTGTTGGGTTATAAGAAAAAAAATGTTATTTAATATTTAATTAGTGTTTTTAATTGATCAATCATCTAATGAAATCAATCAATTAATTAATTTTTACGGTAATTGATATCCAATTTAGATGAAAGTGAGATGCACTCAAAGGATGCAGTATAGACAACTAAGATGCAAAGAAAAAAAGACAAACTCCCATTTTCAATCATTTTTATACTGCATTTCATAATTTTAGTGACTTTCTTACATTTATTTCAAAATTTGCTTGTTGCTTTGTTGTCTCGTGATTGTGGTACCTACTACCTAGAAACTATATGTAACATTTGGATCCAACGGAGATTTATTGGTCCCACTTTAGATCAATTTCCCCAAGTTTTTCATTTTTCCTAAATGTTTTCTTCACGTTTGGTGTATTTGTTGTGTTTAATATTAATTGTGGGATTGGTTTTGAAGGGTTAAGGTTTGATATTTTAGGGGATTAATTTTATATTTATAGTTGTTGGGGATGAGATTTGATATTTTAGGGGTATATTTGTCATAGGTAAAGTTTTAAATGTAAAAGTGAATAATAAATGTATCTAAAATGAAGGGAAAAAATACAAGGTTTTAGGTAAATGTTGTGGTTTATTTCGTGTGTGTGCGCGTGTGTGTGATATATATATATATATTACTTTTAGTAGGACAGGGGATGAACATCTTGAGCACGTTGTAATCCTAAATGTATTTCAAAATCACAAATTTTATGATAATCTTGATATATGTGACTTTGATATGAAAAGTATAATGTGTCTTAATCTCATAATTGATGAATAAATGTGCATATGTATGCTTGATATTCAATAAGAATCAAAGGTAACGGGTTACATCATCAAAATAAACAACATAGTATGCATGTTCTTGCACTCACAGCAGGCAACCATGTAGAATAGACATCTCACATACATCCAATGTAGAAATTTTGATCTCTCCATCCACAAAATGTCCCAAGGGGATATACAGTGAGCCCAGAGACCTTATCCAAGGAAGGGCTAGTGGGGAAATCCAAGTAGAAATAGTCACATAAGTGTGACAATACATCATGCTGAAAAATACTCAGAATTATAGTGAAATAAGTGCCATACTCCAAAAGAGGAGCAGGTCTTCAGAGCAGAGCTCTACTAAAAAAGATGTATTGAAACTTCCCCATCAACTATACCTTCACAAGAATCTGTAAAGGTTAGATGGCCAGAAGCCATAATGAGCCCTTCCTTAGATAAAGTATCTACCCTCTCATTATGTTTCCTGTAGACATGTTTGAAGTCCACTGCAGAGAAGGAGGAGATGAGCAATTTTATGTCAACACACCATGCCTCCAAGTTCAATATGGAGAGAGCAGAAATGTCCTTAGCCCAATTTATAATCATCGATGAGTCGCCAAAAATTTGTATGTAAGGAAAACCAATTTCTTTTGAGATGTACAAAAGATCCCAGAGTTCCAACAGCTCTGCTCGAGTATTGGTACTTCTACCACAGCCCAATTTGATCGAGAGGTGATGAGTATCACTGATGCAAATATAAACTCCTACTCCTCCAAAGAGGTCCGTAGCAGCTCCATCAAAAAAACCCATGGGAAAGGATTTGTTCGGAGGGTTACCAATATTCCTAATTTTTGTCCCTTTTTTCTAATGAACCAGGTAAGCTACCACATCTTGCATAATCGAGTGACAAAGCCAAGAAGAATTTGGACTTCTGCCATAAAAAATAATATTGTTTCTGGTCTTCCACAAATGCCAAATGAAGAAGAAGGGAAGGAACAGTAAGTCAGTCTTCCTGTTGATCCAACTAGAAATGTTTTCAAGGACTGAGGAACCAATCCAAATCATATGGACATCAAGGGTCCTATCAAGAAAAAAGATAGCTTTATGAACAAATATGCAATCTACAAACAGGTGAAATATTGATTCAGGTTGGCACTTATAGAGACTGCAGCGATTGGGGCCACTCCATCCCTTTTTAATCAAGGTATCCCAGGTGTTAACTTTATTTTTAATAACAAGCCATATAAATCATTTAATTTTCTGTGCGATACTGAAGTGCCATACCTGAGTATAAAAACTATGATGGGCTAGAGGCAAATTTCTAGATACAATGAGCTCACTGCTAGTAGTGACCATGCCATTTTTTGGATTTTGAAGCCAGAGAAGAGTGTCTTCACTATCCTATATCTTAATGCCACCATGAGAAAGGCCTTGAACAAAATCAGACAATTGTTCATCACATTCACTAGCAAGATGTAAGTCTTCTGCAGTATACCAATAACTTGGACCCTATGCCTCCCCATCCAGATTCTGTGCATGGGTCAGATGTGTGATCCCATAATCAGTCAAGTAGTCTCTAAGGCCATCACAGGGTAAGAAGGGAGCATTGAGGCCAGCAATGGGATGCACTCCCAGTCTAATATTCATACCATTTCCCACTTACCATCCAAAATTATAGGTGATCCATGAAATAACTCTAATGAACCCGTTCCAAAAATAGGAGGTTCTTGATACCCAGAATGACCGTGATCTGAGCCAGACATCCAGGGGTCTGTTTTCAAGGAACTTAGGATTGGTCAGTTGAATCTTTCAAAAGGAGGGAAACACCAACTTATACATAGTGAAACCTGGCTCTCCTTTTGACAGACTTAAATAGATTGGTAGCAGCGTGCCTTGGAGCCTCTTTTTAAATATCCCCCCAGCTACGCGACGCGCATAATATAGAATGAATGTTGTTACGCCTTTCCCGGCTCAATATTCTTATTCTAACCAAACTAAAGATCCATAAATTAGGACCACCTTAAATGAACTAATTCTTATAAATTTGTTATTATAATTGCTTAGCTCAATAGATGGCATAATACAAAGAGAAATAGTCATCTTAGAATTACAATATTTCTTTTAAGTTGGATTTTTTTCTGCGTTACATGTCGGAATTGTGGAGGATAAGAAGAGCATTACAATTATGGAGGATGAGAAGAATGTTACACATGTTTCTAGCCAAAGAGGGAAAACATGAGATTATTATGTTATTGTTTTATTATTTTAAATATCCTTTAGCAATTATTAGTGGGTGATTATGTACTAATTTATTGGAAAATAATTATGGTTTTCTATTATGGAAACATAGTAGGGAGTATGGATATGAACTAAGTTTAGATGAACTAAAATATTCTCTAAACCATAGCTATGTGAATATGGTGGTGGACATTAAACATGTGGAAATTGAGTTAAATTACAATTAATTTTGTCTTAGTGTGAGAATCTAGTCTCTCTCATAAAGACTATGTACTAGCTTATTTTTAATTTCAAGCATGTTCATTTTCCTTGTATTCTTTTCTTTCAACAACCTTTAGAAGAAGATGGTTTTATCCTTTGGAGAATGAAAATCATGACAATGGATCAAAATATTCATCCTCCATTGATGATTGATTTAACTTGAGTCTTGTTTAAGGTTCACATTTCCCTAGGGTGGAAGTAGACCAATGGTTTACAAGGAAACCATTTTGTATTGTGTACTTAAGTTTCACATTTCCCATGGGGTAGAAGTAGACTAGTTTTTTATAAGGAGAACATGTTTGGTGTAGTTAAGATTCACAAATCCCATGGGGTGTCATTAGGCACTTATTACATGGAGAAAAATTACTATCACATATAAATTATTGTGAGTCTATAAATGTTGTTTCCTTTATCTTGTGTTGAATTTACATATTGTAAATTCAAATAGAAATGAAAATTTCTTAAATAAAATGGAAATGAATGTATTACTTGAAACAACTTAAAATGATAATATCTTGTACAGTATCAAAATGTGCCTATGGTACAAAAACTATGAATTGCTAGAAACAACATGAGCATTAAAGGGATCCGTAAGGATCCTAATAGGACACAAAAGGGACACTAAAGAAACCTTAAGGATAGTAGGATTTTAATGAAAGTTCTAAGGATTGTAATAGATGGGATGTTATCCAAACCCGAGGACACTATGAGGATGCAATTGGGATATTATTTATAACTATAAGGATGCACTTATGATGTTAATATAACTATGAGGACTCAATTGTGATGCCAGCTATAACCTTGAGAATGCAATTATGATGGTATTTATACCCATATGACACTATAAGGATACAACTATGATGTTAAGTGAACACATATAAAATGTAACCAGGATGCTCAGGATGAAGCTTGGACGCTAAGAGGATGCAATTTGGACAATATATAGACTTACGAGGATGCTAATAGAACACCATTATGATGTTAAAAGGAGGGTGAGGATGATACAACACTGCTATAAAGTCTCAAATTTTCACTAGAAGAATGTTAAAATGATTGAGGATGCAAAAGGGTTCATGAGATAGAAAAATGATGCATGCTAGGATGCAATAAAGATGTTGTTGAGATGTCATACCCTGCAAAAGGGTTGCAAAAAATCACATCTTCCCATTACATCATATTTTATGTCTCAAATTCATAATAAAATAGCACAGGCAAAGCACGCAAATTAGGACACAAAATGGATCTATTGTAGTGGTACACACAATTACAATGTCCTGCCTTCCTTTTATAAACTATATGCCTCTAATCATTTCAATACAATACAACTTCCAGGTAGGATACAATAATCTTTTCACATTTCTAAATGCAAAATGTTCAAAAACTTTAGATTTAAACATATTATATTTAACATTTAATATTTCTGAAAATGTAGCATAACATCAACAAAAACATTGCTTAAATAATTTGAGCTTAGCTTGCATTAGCTTACAAAAGTCATATGTGTTCCTTTCCTTTGCAACATTTGTCTTCATCATGTAACTTTCCTCTAAACAATAATTGGCATCTTGCGATGTCCACCTTCTAAACAATAAATAGCATCTTACAGTGTCCACCTTGTAAGAAACATATTGTGATGAATAACTTGAGATACCAAGGAAAAAAATGCATTTGGCAAGAGGGAAAAAAATATTTTGAAAATTAAAATAATAAAAATAAGGTAGAGCTACATGCTTCACCATTAATTTTTTTTACCAAATTAATGCACTTATAAAAAATCAAATGCAAATGAGGAAATAAATAATAATTGTTTTATAATTGCATTAATTTGCTTAAAAAAAATGCTTTATGAAATGTCTTTTAAAGTTGATAGTGTGTATACAAATTTAGAAATATGAAAACATTTTTTCATTAACTATTATTTAAAATAATTCAAAAGTTCGCATAAATATGTAAAATAGTGCAATGTTTATGCACTTAAGCTAATAATATATTACATAAGCATGTATGCGTCACATCGGGCACCACTAAATATATTTTGTTAGATTACTACATATGTATCATTGCTTCCAATCTACTTTTATGTGGTTCGTGGTGTATTTCTCATGTATGCATTTTATCCATTTTACAAATGATTGCAATCTATATAGCAAGGTAATTGTTGGTTGGAGGTCATTCTAAGCCTAAGCAACATTCTCATCTCCATGGAGTCAGGAAGCATGGAACGGGAGGCGGGCACCTGCTCTCTGTCTCTCACACCATGGCTCGAATTTTCGCTGACTTGGGTTTCCCTTTCCTTCTCTTCTCGCTGATGTCTATTTTATCGGGTCTCTTTCCTCGAGTTTCTACTGTAGCGGGGTTTCATCTTGCCCGGTCTCATCTCTGTGAGGCTCTAGGGCTTCCCCCTAGGCAGTGGGTTTGGTGTCTTGTTTTTTTTTCAGACCAGGAACTGGCGACTGGAGTCCCTCTTCCTTAGTGAAGGACTAGTACCAACCAGTTGTAAAAAAGTGGGAATTTCTTTTGCAGCATTAGTTGATTCCTGGCTGACACACACTTGCTTGTCTACTTCGTTCTTCCTGGCTTGCTGCTCGTCAAGGCGGGGGTATTATGTGGGTTATTTCTTTGTAGCATTGGTTGGTTCCTGGCAAACACCCACCTGCTTGTCTGTTTCTCTCTTCTTGGCTTATTGTTTATTTAGGGCGGGGTTTTCTTGTGGTTTTTCTACGTCGTCTTCTTTCATCATGTCACCTTTGGGAACCCCGTGATTTCAGGGAGTTGACTTTGCTTCCCATTATTTGCTAACTTTCCCTGTGATTGTTGGTGTCCTTTTCTTTACATGTTGTCTACTTACTAGGGTTTGTCTTGTTCACCTTTGGGTCTTCCTCCCGTGTTATATTTGGGGTCTCAGGTGTGTCATGGTGGGTTGACTCTTGGGCTCTTTGTGCAGACCCTCTTGTGGGTTGTTCTAACCCTGGTCTCCTTTTTCTTGCATGTGTTGTCTTCTTCTAGGGTTTGTTTCTGTTCTAAAGGTTGACTTTTAACCCTCCTGGGTTTTCACTCGTGTTTTTTTTGTTCTTACCCTCTCGTGGTTAACTGTTGGATTGGGGTTCTAGCCGACAGGCACCGCATTTTCTGGGTGTTATGTCGGGTCTATATGATGGGGCTCGCCCAGCTAAGGTGGGTGATCCACATTCAGCTCAGGCTCACTCACGACATCAAAGGAGTGCTAAAGCTCACAAGGTTCTTGAGGGTAAACTTTGGTTTGTTCTGGGCCGGGACATCTATATGGATCGAGTGGAGGCTCTGTGTTCTTAGGCCCTCATTGGCAGACTTGAGTATGTTCAGATGGGGAAGAAAGAATGGATCTCCTGGGCCACGGAACATTGGAAGCCCCTTTTCTCCTATACTCCTACGATCAGTCTGCTAGCTAGAGGATGGCTGGTCTTTGTGTTTCTGGAGGAGGCTCATGCACTAACGGTGTTAAACTCACTGTGGCGCATTAGGGAGGGTTCTTTAGTTCTAGACCACTGGCATGTTCATTTTGACCCTTTAAGGGAGCGAGTCAAGAAGAGGCATCTGTGGGACCTTCTTCCGGGCCTCCCTTACCCTCTATGGAGCTGCGCCATGCTGGAAGGTATAGGTAATACGCTCGGGCATTTTGTAGCTATTGAAGAAGACTTCATGCATGCTTATGACAAGCGGATGGCCAATATCCTCGTAGAATTGGACTTAACTGCGGGGCTACCGGCAGATATTGAGATCCTTTGTCTGGACTGGTTATTTCAGTAACGGCTCTGTGGAAATTGAACCCAGTGTTAGAACAATTACACTCACATCAATTGCCAATTACACATGCAAAATTACTCACAAAAGAGACTGAATATGGAGCTGAACACTAAACTGTATTGAATAAGTGTACAATAGCCAACCCTGTGAAGTCATAGGCTACCACAATAAATAATTACATGAGGGATTTGAATGCATGAAGATGCCATTCGAATCTAGTCAAAAGCAGGCTTACTAAATCTAAGCAAATCCCCCATAGGTGCATAAAGCAGTTTCCAAAACTGTCTAGGAGCTCACGAATTGGAAAAATTAGTTAGGCAAGCTAAAAGGTAATGGAAGGATAACTCATACATGCTTTTCATAGGAGAAAAGAGTGGAGGATGTGGAGGAAAAAAAACAAGTTAACTTCACCTAGTCAAACTTTCCCAATTGCCTTAAAACACTGAAAAAGCAGGTAATAAAGCAGAAAAAGCAGACATGCGCTAGGGAGGCCAGGAATAAAGTAGATTTGATTCCAGGAGGTTTCCCAAGCACTCCATGACTCAAAATTAGAAAGTTTGACCACTATGGATGTGTAGATGACAACTTGCATAAGGTGGAATATGGAAACTAGGCAAATAAGACAAAAATGGATTAATTAATGTCTAAGGTAGCTAACTGTGGGTTGATTATTCTAACACCCCCCCTTAAGCTTGACTTATGAGTAATATATCAGAAAATTATAGGGCCTAGCAACAAAGCTTAGTCACCCTTTACATACTGCATGTCCATTTAACCAAAGAAAGAGGCAAAAACCCAGTGGAAAAATCCTCCCTTAAACATGGACTGTAAAACAAAATTTGGAAATATTGTCATCACTCATGCTTCACAGCATGATCAGCAATCCCCAGCAGTGATTTGAGATTGCTGAATGTCTTCTCACAAAAAACTTTGGTGAAGATATCAGCTACTTGTTCTGAAGATGAACAGAAGAGTAGGTGAATGTTGCCATCATGCACAAGCTGTCTGATGTAGTGCATATGGATCTCAATGTGTTTGGTTCTCTACTTCTGAACTGGATCATTGCAGATTCGAATGGTACTTTGATTATCATAGTAGATAGTAGTTAAGTATTCTGATTCGAAGCCACACTATCCAAGTAACCCCTGCAACCATAAACATTGAGTTGCTGCATTTACAACTCCTCTGTACTCTGCTTCTGTAGATGAGAGTGCAATGGCACTCTGTTTCTTG
>LPNX010948815.1:0-16378 GCA_001517045.1 Pseudotsuga menziesii
AGTCACTTGGATGTATCTTTATATTCAAATGAATGAATGAAAGAATATCTTCATATTTGTAGCCTATTATATTTTAGAGAAGTATTGACATCTAAGTTACCAAGACTCGGATTTGGATCCGTCGGGTTTTTGAAAAGCCGGGATCCAGATACGACTAGAAAATGGCATGTATAAACAATAAAAAAATATAATTATGTCCATTAGAATGTGGTCTGTCGGCAAGCAGCGAGGTGATCGAGTTTGTGTTAACATAAAGACTTAGGTTCAAATCCCTCCTTGGACATGATTGTAAATATGGCATGTACATATATGAAGTATCTCTTAAAAAAATACAATTTATATTAAAATTTAAAAATATATAAATTGTAATTATATAATCTAGATGATATATATCATGCACATTTGTAACATACAATACCTATATATATATATATACTAATTAAGAAATAGATATATACTGATTAAGAAATAGATATAATGGTGTGCATTAATTTAGATACATAACTTAATAGTTATACATTACTAACATTTGCACCAAAAGGTACAAAGGTACGCCGAAGGGAAGAAAGGGATGGATGGTGTACCATTTTCTTGCGTGCTCGTCCATCCTTGCAAGAATGGTAGAGTGGAAGTGAATTCAAAGGGAGGAGTGTTGGCACTTCTTAAGGTTCGAATACCCTCATGGATTTTGTTCAACATTTTAAGGATTAGAGGCGCCCATTTCTCGAATTCCTGGGTGTCTCATATGCAGAAAACCATGCCCACATTGAGGGGAACAATTTCCTCGAAGCTATAGATAAATAAAACCTATTGTCCTCATCCTTGTCATCCCCGACATCCTCAGCCTTGGCATCACAATTTAATTTCTTT
The DNA here is from genome assembly GCA_001517045.1 of Pseudotsuga menziesii. Lineage (NCBI taxonomy): Eukaryota > Viridiplantae > Streptophyta > Pinopsida > Pinales > Pinaceae > Pseudotsuga > Pseudotsuga menziesii. The sequence goes on from LPNX010948815.1 coordinate 871, forward strand.
CCTCGGCGAAGGTGATTGTCTTCATCAGGGAAGACAATCAATCCTCATCCATCAATTCCAAAACAATACAAGATGAATTTGAGAAGGCCTAAAGAGAGAGAGTCTTGATGGAGTGATGAGACAAGGCCCCGATGACATTTCATTATCCTTCGATGCAGAAGCCTGCCCTTCCATTAATTCTACCTTTCCTGGTTCAGTGGTTGGCTAGTTATTGGCAGGTGTTACGCTCCGAAAGAAAGCGCTCTCTATTTAGAATCTTAAGAAGGTTCTAACTACCCTAAGTCAAGTTCAATCTAGACCCTCAAGCTTCGGTCTTGATCCATATATCTTTTTTTCTAAAGGTAAGTTTTGAATGAGTTTCAAGTTTGAAAGCGATCTCCATGTACTAACTTCCATTTGCTCTTAGTTCTAGGGCCAACAAACGGTAATTATTACGCCGATAGGCGTTCATATTTTAACATTTCCACACTAGGAGACCATAGCGGCCTTTTAATCCTAATCTCTAATGAACGGTGTAGATTTAAGATGCTCAGAATATCCTTCGTCTTACATCAATATCAAAGGCTCATACTTAATGCCATAACTTCCATTCAGTTTTGGTTTTGTGATTAATTATCTTCCTCTGCAGTTTCTCTGATTAAATCTTGATTAAGGGGTTTGTTGACACCTGGCCACTCTTTTAGCCACCACTGTTGTTGGGTGGAGACAAGCGTCTCATTTTATTTATTGTGTGCGTTCCATTTGGGGGTTCATGCGTTGGAGAATCACGCATTCTCTGGACCGATTAAGTTTCCTTGCGAATGCATTTGTGACATGCGTTGGGGTGGCAAGTTGGATGCTAGCGGAGGGCAGACCGGTGGTCGGGCAGAAGAGGGTTTTCCATTCATGGCCTCTGGCCCAACTTCAGCAACGGAAAATGGCCCCAGTTTTGCGATTCCTCCAAACGGTTCAACTACTCAAAGGTGCCACTAATTCTATCTATTTACCTTGTATGATCATGGCTGGATTTTACTTATTGTGGGAGAATTTGCAGGTTTCAGATCTGGAGGAAGAGCTGAACAAATACTGGGGTTCGTTAAGCTGTCCTAGCAGCGATGGACACCATTTCTGGGGACACGAATGGGAGAAGCATGGCACTTGCTCTCTCAATCTTGATGAGCATTCATACTTTCAGAAGTCTCTCTTATTGAGACAAAATATAGACATTCTGGGGTCCCTTAAAGCAGCAGGTGATCATATATCATGAGGCCACTGCCAAATTAATTCCTGACATAATCAGTTTTTAGATTTGTCATATTAAATGATAGTTTGTTTGCAGGTATTAAACCGGATGGAAGCGAATACCGTTAGAGGGATATCAAAGAAAGCATTAGGCAAAGCACCAGACAGCTCCCAGGAATCGATTGCAACAGAAGTGATGAGGGAAAGCATCAACTGTATCAGGTGTTTGTATGCGTTGATAAATGGGACACTCTCACTGTTATAGAATGCCCCATTTACCCGCACAGCAATTGCCCTTCCATGCTTGTTTTTCCTCCTTTCGGGGAAGACGATCAGAAGATCCAAGACGTTTTCACGCACAAGTGAAAACATTACAAATGGAACATATGACCAGTAGCTCTCCCTAAAGAGCATTCCTTTCATCTGTCAAAATTTTCAGGGTACGGTATCCCAATATTTGTAGGGTATCCCCAATTTATTTAGGGTAGGGTATCCTCATTAAAACAACAATCCACTTGTCCTTCGACTTTTCTGGCCATTTTGACCAAGTACACTTCCTCCTCGAATCGCCAAGGGTTTGTTCTGCCAGGTCTTCGCTTTGAATCCTCTAAGTTTTTATTGGGCAGAATTGATGTATAATCCAAACGCTCTGGGTAAATACAATAGTGTATTTAATGCTTTGCAGCATGTAAGATATTGATAACGGCATCAGAAAAGCAGTGCAAGGATTTCAGCCATGGCAGGGTGTTAGGTTTTGACTGCTTTTGAGCCTGTTTCTCGTTTCAGTCTATCAACTTGCCTGTTTCTCGTTTCAATCTATCAACTTGAACCATTTTCAGAAGCGATTGGAGAACGGCCGAGGAAAGTTAGGTGATTATTATTTGTGTTTGCATGCTGCTCATAAATTTATAATACAAGCCAATATTGTATACATTTGGATGTAATCATGCACAGTTTGATCAATTTATTAAAGAAATTGTAGAAAACTGTGTTTGTTTTGATCATAATTTGCCGTTATTATGTGGACATTTAAATTTCAGGGTTCCATTTCTGAGGTATTTGGCACAGAAACCAGTTTCTGTTGAAGGAATTTTGAAAAATAAAAGATCTCTCTTTAATGATTGGTGTGGATTCAGGGATTTTCGGCATTGTTATTGCGGGGCTTGTCCTTTTATTATTCCGGGTTCGTTTTGGTAGTGGAAACTTGTGAGTGGTTACAATGTAAGCGTACATATACACTGATATTGATACGCTGACAGTGGGATGTAGGTTTCTTTATTTCTGTATCATTGTATTTTGTGTTTGTGCAAGCGGTATGTAGGGTTCTTTATCTCTGTCATCATTTATTTTTTGTTTGTCCAAGTTGATTGTGAAGCATTGCCATGGATTTAACACTGGACAACCCTGAGCTACAAATCCCATTAATGGGTTATGCAGGATTTGGGTTCCCATCTATGACCAGCATGTTTTGGGCCACCTGGATGGCTCTGGTCTTAACTACCCTCTTGAGTTCCTGGCGATTGATAGCAGTCAAGGGATTCAGCTTCGCTTTCACATGTTGGGGAAAGAGTGTCCAAGTGAGAGTCATGCTGCAATCCTCCTCTGATTCCAATCGCAGTAGAGTAAGGAAGGCTGGCAGTGTTTTTGCTGGCGATGATTCAAATAATTGCAGAAATATGTCTATGGATGGTTTGGATGTTTGGGCACAGAGAAAGCAGACCATGTATGACAGCAAGAGGACTGAGAGTAAGAGTTCTAGCTCTAAATTTGATAGTTTAAGCTATTGTAATTCAACTAATTCTGAATGCAGAGTTACAGGCAGAATAGATTCTACATGTCTTCTAGAGACTGAAATGGTGTTTATTTTCGAGAAATCCCCATCATCATCATCTCCCTTGAGTTGTAATGAAAAGAGATTTGGAGAACAACAATGTTTGACAGAAAATATTAGCAGTACACTGCCTAGGCAGAAGCAGGTAATTCGAACGGAGGAATTTATAGCTACTAACATCGAGGATCCTGTGCAAAGACAAAGTGGTAAGACTTCTCCTTCTTTTGCATCAAATGTGACTGGTCATATTGAAAGTAGAGATAAGTGGAAAGGGGGGTGGCCTGTCTTTGATAATGGTAATGAACAGGAAAATGAAGGAAGGTTGTGCTCGTCTGATTCATGTGGTGGGTGCAGACGAATTGTGTCTTTTGAAAACCAGTATGGGTGGGACAAGCTGCTGTCTATTAAGTTGGGGTTTGGATGGAATTACTGTAAAAAAAACTTCGGATTAAATGCCGATAAGTTTTCAAAGTATTTTGTTCGTGACCCTGTTATCAAGGTCTGAAATGGTATTCCAGAAGATTCTGTATCCTCCATTAACATTTCTTGGAATATGGTCTTATGATTTGCCTATTCAGTAGATAATATTGCCCGCTTGTGGGATCTTCAGATGAGTAAATGCCCGAATGAAACCACAATCAGTGATGGCAAGGCTGTGGAGTGCCAGCCTCATGTTAACCAAGAATCTCTGTGCAGCAGCCTTGGGACAAGAGACGAGAGACGGACAAACATTAGTGCTTGTCTGGGACCCTAGGAACTTTGTCAAGCCTTTGAGTTTCAGGTTGGGAAATAAGCCAATATTCTGCAGCCTCCAATTGATTGACAAAAGGATTTGTGCTCTTGAAGGGTTGAACATCACGTTATTTGATTTAAGGATGCCTGGAGGATCACCCATTGAAGTAAGTCCTGCATTGCTGCGAATGAAGACTCTGTCATCATCTTTTCTAAAAGAGAAACTGCAAGAGCAATGCCAAATAATTCCTTCGAAGATATTCGATTCAATGATGATGCCAAAGCTTGCTACTGTTACTTTCATGGAGCTCAACGTTCAAGAAAATCCTACCAGTTGCCTTCACTTCTGTCGAGACTAACATTTCCTTTGGCTCATCTTAAAGAATAACCAACTGCTCTTCTTCCCCTGCAGAAAAGAAGTGTGTTGGACTGTATACCCAGCAAGGCTTTTCATCAGGAATTAAACTTTTCATGACAAACCAATTCCATGAGTCATAATAATCTTATGTACGTTACTGTTGCCAATCAATAAGTAAATGAATATTTTCTAAGATTCAGTAACAGCTTTACTGTCTCTCTATATGTTCTGAAAATGTTTTTCTAGATTCAACTGTTACAAATGCAGTCCCAAGTGATATTTTATGCGATTTGTGTCAGAGACAATACCTTCTTGTCCAATACCTTTGTGGGATATGTTGAATTACCTTATTCATCTAATTGCAAAATAATTTGATTGCCCAACGAAGTGGATCCTTCCACTAATGGAATTTTGCAGTCAAGCCAGCTCATCATGACAAACACATCTCCTTTTACAAATCTTGTTGCAAAATCAGGGGAACTAGAATTATACATGTTAAACAATTGGTATGCCGCTGTGTCATTTCTGATGCAAACATTTGGCCTTGTTTTTCATATTTGATCCCAGATAATAAAAAATCCTTATCCGATGAGCATATGGTGTCCCTTGACAGCAGCAGCTCATTCAGACTTTAATACAAGGATCTTTCTGTGTCAAAGCATTTCAGTGGAAGTATGACATATTGCAATACAGTACCTTGTGGTTTATGAAAAGGAAAATATCTCAAGTGAAATGATGTGCAATCATAATAAAATAGCCCATTTATCTGGCTGGGTAACGCCGATAGTAATCATAATAAAATAGCCCATTTATCTAGCGAAATTGTGCCACAGGAGTATTTTATTATGATTACTATTGGCGTTACCCAGTCGTTTTTTTGCGGCTGTGCTAGTATTTAAACAGCACCAGTCGTAGACGTAGTATATCCAAATCCAAAGCCAGCCAAAAATTCATATCTAAGGCCGTAAGCAGCAAAAGTCAATTCGCGGCTGGTTTAGTAGATAAAGATTCTTACGTTCGTGAACAGATTCTATCTTTCTAGACCGAGACCCATAAGCGCTTGCAGATGGACATATAACTTTTCTGTTAATTTCCAGATTCGTTGACCTGCTGCGAGGCGCATAATGAACCGTAAAAAACGAATGTGTAGGATCAAATCTGCAGGCATCAATTTTGATGTAGAAACAGACCACGGTGCTCTTGCCTCGTCAATGAAATAGATGTGAACTGGTGAGCTTCGACCTCGTGATCTACATTTGGCGAAACAAGAATAGAAGTGTGTCCCTACGTCCATGGAGAACCGTTGCGGATCTATAAGCGAGACAAATAAGAGGGTTACTATTGTGGCTTATGCATTCGCTTCCACTCGTGGAGGCTTATCTATGGATATATATGCTCAAAATGCACCTGAAATGCATGCAATTAGAATGTGTTTATTTATGTTGATTCACAATTTGAGGATACCGATCATACCGATAAGATAAGTGGTTATACAGTTCATTCCAAAACTTAAACCAAGTCCACTTAAGGAACCTGTCAAGGATGCACAGTACGCATGGGAATGGGTACCAATGCCACCAATCATTGAAAGGGAGCAGCCACATGGTGCTTGTTAATTGTTTTGGGGCTGCAAGAATGCCAACCCAACCCAATTTATGGACCCCATTAGCCTTAGACTTGGAGGACAACTTTTTGTGATATTTTTGGTCATACCGCTCCAACGCAGAGCCAAAGTTCAGAAACTTCACTATCTTTGAAAAAGAAATAGGTGGTGGCTAGAAGTAGATAATCCAGTGGAAGAGGAGGATGATTTTATCTAGGGCAGGCTCAAACAATAGTGCTAAATCATTCCAATTCTCCGCTTCCATTTCCGTACTGTTATCAGTCCATCAAGGAAACTTACTATCGGGATCTTTCCTTCAACATCTCTCATCACTATTTTGGATCTATGAGTGTACAGGAGAAGATCCAAAGGGCTACATTTTGCTTTAATAGACGATTTGTCCTTTAATTTCTGCCAAAAGAATATACACAATAATCCACAAATTATTGGCCCTAACTAAGATGCTGCTAATTTTGGTAGCAATGATTTCCATGGAACCTGATCTGATTTAAAATCGGTGAAATTGTGTGGTTAGATTTCAGTAACAGACTACTCCGGATGTTAGTCTTGCTTGAACGCTAATAACACTACATATTTTAGAGCTCAATGTTACTATAGAGCTCATTTTTAGAACCAACTGTTATTCTAGAGCTAAATTTTAAGGCTAATCTAGCTTAGAAATATATAATAACAATGATTTCAGGGCTCAAACTTAAAGCTAAAAATTATCATTGTAGGGGTTAATCTGGCGTCAACTTTACTAAAATGTTCAGGCTTCCCGACCTAATATCGATACCTAAATATGTAAACAATTAATTATCTTGAAGTATTCACATATTATAGAATATTTAAACATCTGAATGAGCTTGATAGCTACAGGTATTCATCAGAGAAGAATTATTTAATACCTCGGAAAGGATCTGGCATGCTCGGAACCGAACGGCCTTGTTAGAGGCATCAGAGGAGTATAATAAAATCCCGAAGAACTCTTTCAAGAACGCATCGCATTCATCCCCATGCTTTTCATCCCTATACGTGGCGAAAGCGGCAACAAACCTGATGATCCTCTCGACGGCTGGCTCCCTCTTTATGACAAGAAACACGGGCCTCAGTGTCTGCCACCATTCCTTCATGAATTCATCTTCGTGATTCCTTCTAATGACGACCAGCTCCTTGATTTTGCGCGGATGCAGAGCATACGATTGTTGACATTCGTTCAGGATCTTGCCGATGCAAGAAGGAAAATCGTCTGGTCTCTTCCTGTGCTGCTTATGGTTGTTTTCTTCGACTTTGCCCATGGTGGATTCGATCCCTCGACCTCCCAATCTGGAGTTTAAAGAGTAGACGGACTCTTTCAAATTTTACAGAAGGGAGTGTGTTTATTGGTTTGATTTGGGGTAGACTTGCTGTCTTTGAATTGGCGTTTGAGCGGGATAAATGTCCGTTAAAATTAACGGGTGATTTCTTAACGTTTTTCTTTATCCACTGTTAAAATAAAAATTGCAATAGCGTGGAAAGGGTTTTGAAAATAAAACCAAGTCAAAGTTTAGGTGCATCTTAATTTTGATTTACTTAATACAAGATACAAAAATGAAGTTTATTTAAAAATTGATAACTATAAATTATTGTTTTTTACAATATTATAATAATTAACTTGTTTTTATATCAAAATATTTTTTTAATTTATTAATATTGTTTGATTTAATTTATCGAAGAATATATATTTTGATGAATATTATTTATTTTAATTTTTTAACAATATATTCAAGCAGTAGGTCGAAGAGTGTTGCTTGATCTCAAAAGAAAGGAAGTAATGTTATTTGTCTCGGCTTTGGTCATTCCATTAATAATTGGGTGGATGTGTGTTGTCCTGTGGCTAGGTCTCTTAATTCTTAAATCTAAAGGTGTTTCCTTCATGACAATAGTTGGTGATTCACCAATAATCATTCACCATACGGTTAGTAACTCCCTTTTGAAGGAAGGCCACGTGCAACGTCTAATTTTCTGAATTCAATAAGGCATACAAGAAGTCAAGTTCTAACATGTTTTGTGAAGGCTCAATGGGCCTGCAGACCTACAAGTGAATCATGTTTGCCTCCTATGTCTAGGCAAACTTAAAATAAAAGGAGAAGGGTCGAGGGGGTTACATCCCCCACCCTAAGTTCACCACCCACTACTCATTGCGGCATGCAATTCTCCACTTGACGCTTCGGACAGTTTAGCTCTTGCTCTTTAATTGGTAGATTTTGGAGGAGGTTTGGTGGCTAATTTTCTTTTGTGCAACTGTTATAGGCTTGGCCTGGCAATCCATCAAACATACGCTCTTGTATGTAGGTGGTTGACTACTATGAAATTATTTATTGTCTCTACATTCTATTGTTTCTTTGGCATTAGGAGGTTACATTTGTTGTATTTCCCCTACAATGTTGTGGTCTGGGTGGGTGCCAGTTTGTAGTCTTTAGCTGGGTCTTTGGCAATTTGGTTGCAAGTGTTCTTCTTTTGTAAGAACCTAACCTCATTGTTCCCTTTCCCTCCTCTATTTGTCTCAGAGGCGATGAAGAGGAAGCTTGAGCCTTCACCCAACTTTCTCAAGTATTGTTCCCCCATCGTTTTGTTCCAAAATGGATGGTTGCATTATATTCTATAATATTCTAGATTTCTTGTGTTAACATGCAACTTTATTAAGGGAGGTTGGTGTGTTAACTTTTTTTCTTATGCATTATGTGGTCTTTCTCTCTCCTTGGGATTATGGTGCCTTCTCCATTTGCCCAACTTAAGAATCTTCTGTACTTACAGGTATTTGGAGATTCAAGGGTTGTTAATATGGATTGGATCATAGGTAAAGTTGTTCTTACATTCATTGACCTCCACTGGTGGCAATGGTCATACCATGGTCATAATCATAATCAAGTCATGGTTAAAACACATGGTCACACCATGGTCTAACCACATGGTCATATCATGTTAAAACCATGTTCAAACCACATGGTTCAACCATGTTGAAAACATGATTAAACTACATGGTCAAACCATGGTTTGTGTTTACCATCAGTTGATTATGGTTGACCATGATAAACCATGGTTGCATGTCCACAAATGAGTCTCTGTGCCAATACTTTTCTTTCAATATGAAATGCCAAAGTTCAGGATTCATTACAATCCTCCAACCAGTTTTGAGTAATAGTGCCATGTTGAACAGAGAAAGATTAGTGATACCGCACTGCCCCCCCCTCCCCTCCCCGCCCCCCCCTTAGGTAAGCAAAGTTTCTCCTAGCTAATCAAATGAAATTTCTTAACATTGCTACAACCAGACCACAGAAAATCAAAAATTAATTTTCTCATCTTACTAACACTGGGATTCTGGATTGTTAGCAAAACTAGGTAATGGGGATTTGAAGGATGCCTCCCCCTCTACCTGGATCCTTTCTAGTTGATAATGATATATTAAAGACCACAATTGTTCGTCAGTGAGTTCAGCATAGAGTTCCGATATGGAATCATTCAGGGCACCGGTATCCAAGTTCTCAGAAATTCCTGGTTTTATTTTTTATCAATCACAAATTCCAGATTTCTCCTGTCAAAGAAATCACAAATTTCATCTTTTTATCAATCACAAAATCCATAATTTTTAGTATCAAAGAAAGTACACACTAGGAAAGCTTCGGTACCTCAGTCTATGGAACTTACGGAGCATAAACAACAGAGATCCAACTAATTTCCATGACACTTCCTCGTTACCGAGCATGAGCTAAATCTCATTGTTTGCATCTCCATTTCTGTGTAGCGCCACTCAAAACCATCAACTGTACATCAGTCACAAAGCAAAATGAATTTAGAACAACACACTAAATAACTAGAGAAATAGACCACATAAAGAAATAGACCTATCCTATACTTGTTCTCCCTATTTCACTTACTTCATTAATGCTTGATCAGTCTAGCTAGAGAACTCTTCTTAGGATAGCATGCGTAGCATGATGATACAACCCTTTTCCCTTTACCTTCAGTCCACAAAACTTACCCAACTGAACCACCTTACACGACTTAATGCCCTATAAGGCTAGAATCTTCTTACCATGGCACAGAGCCGTGGTCGACCACACACATAGGCTCCTGTAAGATTGAGAGATTTTGGCATATTTCCTCAAGGGGATAGAGAGAGGCAAGCGAATCGAAATTATTCGGGCAAGCGAATCAATAGCGCCGCGCTTATTTCGTACAATCTCAATATCCAGCCAAGCTATATAATCTCGCTGGCGCTTTAACATAAAGGAAATGTCTATCTGGTAGGTAAGGCCTTCGGCTCCTCTACCAATATACTTTCTACAATCAATTAATCTAGGAAAGGACTTAGCTATTCCTATCAGCCCTAAAAATTAGGATTCATAGTTTGAGTATAGTAACTTTCCAATAAGGATGTAAGGTATAAAGTCCAAGATATTTTCTTATCATTTGAAAGATTTTTGACCTAACTTCTATCTATAAAAAGAACAACGTTTGAATCGGATTTAAAAACAAATGAAAAATAAATTTAAATTTAAAGATGAATGAAAAAATAAATTAAATTTAAAGCTCAACATCTCTGAAATTACATAGAATTTCCATTGCATTGGGTTTTTAGTATCAAACTTTCAAACATCTCAAGTGAAGTTCCTCATCAGGATTGATGACTTAGATGGATGTCATATAGAGAAATGCAGAAACCCGCAACTATATATAGATCTCAATCCTCAGAAAGTGCATTGATATAGTAGTGTCGGCTTACCCACTGTCGCATATACAGTGCAAAGTTTGAACTTCAAACTCTGCACTATATTTCTCTATATGAGATCCCGAGATTACTCTCATGTTTCTACTGCTCCATCAAACCTGTCATGGAAATGCCATAATTTGATTGCCTGAGTTAATATATTCAATAGAATAATTCGACAGTATGAACTAAGCTGCACAATCCGTTTTAATTGTTGAACTGAAACTTGATAGGTTTCTCTTCGACCAGTGAATCATTCATGTATAGAGAGGTAGTAAGATTTTTTGGTAGAGGAATATTATCTTATAGATGCATTTTCGAGGAATCAAGGTAACTGGAAATGGTCAAGTAAGGTGGTTCTCCCCTCTCTCACCCTAGTTCTGATGTGGGTGGTTCGCTTTCTTCGTGTTGTTGGAAATTGTAATACACATCAGATCTTCTAACATCTATTGTTGCTCGCCCCCACCCAATAAAAGTCATGGATATGGTAGATACCTCATATAACCGGTTCCGCCATCGCTCCAACAGTCTTCCAAAGGAACTCTTTAACCATTCAAGGCAAGGGAAAAGATCTCATGTCAATCACAAAGCCATTTACAACTTCTTCAAAGAATAGTGAACCTTCTTCAACTTCTAAGGCCTTATTTGGAAAATCATCAACCATCTAATTGAACTCTCAATAGATATGCTAAAGATGTAACTCTATAAAAATCTCTTGAACTTTTAAGTCCCCTACCACCTACAAATGAGAGACATTTTTTAAACTAACAAAAAAAATGATAAACTTTATAATGCCAACATCTTTGTTCTTGTGTTAAAATTGTTGCCACAACCTATTGAAATCTTAAACAAGTGACCCTCCTTCAAAACCAACACCATGCCAACACCTCCTTTAAAACCATATTCTCTTGTGAAGCCCCATCAAGAAAACCACAAGGCATGTTTGGTTAAAAAGTATGAGGAATTAAAATTCTATTTTTTTAAAGAATTGGGAGCTTTAAAATTTTCATTATATATCCCTATAACATTCAAACTTACTATGTGCACATTGGAAGTCATATTCTCAAAACACACAAGATTCATATGCTTCGATATAAACCAACTAACATTGCAAGGAAGCACTTTCCAACTGTGACTAGTAAAGGCCCACAATTTCATACTTGAATCAAAAGAACAGGGCTCCCAATTTGCAGAAATGTTTAAAACAAATTTTACTTCTTCTCAAAACTTCTTTACAAATTCACAATTAACCAATAAACAAACAATTATAATTATATGGAAAGGAATTCCAATCAATAAAATTAAATAGATGATAAATTTTGAGAACATGGTACAATATAATGTAACATTATAATAGTAGGTGTGGATTCTCTTATTAGTCCTTGCCAGAAGAGTGGCAATTGGAAGCCAACATTCAAAATTCAGAATTCAGGCGGTGTAGTAAAAGCCCAAGCCGCTGGACTCGGAAGCAAAGGGAGGTTAATGAAATTTGAATAAGCGGCGGGACTTCGGGAGCAAAGGGAAATTTGAATTAGAATGAGTTTACCAAACAAACAGTAAATTACATTAAATGAATAACAACTGCATACTACAGTTTAGGGTATGCTATGCTACAAGTTGTAATTATTAATTTTTTTTTACGGGCGCCATTAATTGATAAACGTCAAATCGACGGTTTGGAAATGGGAATCCCTGTCACCAGTGACGTGCGAATTTTATATCCAAATTTCAAATATGGTTTTAAATGGAAAAAACGTCCTACAGGACGTCAAATTCCAGGCCCATTCACCCATCGAGTTCTCAAAATTCAACAACACAAGTAGTCAAAGCTTTGATTGATGTGAAACTATGATTGATTTTTCAACTAAAGTTTTGATTGATATGGAATTATGATTAATTTTTCAACCATTTGTGTCCATACAAAATTGAAATAATGCATGGAATTTGGATAGTCATGTAACTAGTATATTAACTTGTTCCTTAATGTTATAACATTGTAAGGATCATATAAATTACAATTATAAAACAAAAAAACACACAACAAAATTAACAAACATAATTAAATTATAATTATTAAAAAAACACACATATAACAAATAAATTTTTTATTAATAATAGTAATAGCAAGAACCATGAGATGCCAATATCACCTGCACATTATAGTTATTAAAAAACACACATATAACAAATAAAAAAAAATTATTAATAATATTAATAGCAAGAACCATGAGATGCCAATATCCCTGCCAAACTAAGATTTCTCATTAAGAAATATATGGTGATGTGATGGTTATGTGATTTCTACGTTGGAAACCGCATAGAGGGATTTATTCTTGTTCTGGTTTAATTAAAACAAACGGCTATGTCAGGCCATCTCCTCCCTCACTCCATGTGATATATGAACACGCGTCAAAGGATTGAAAAAAATAAAATGTTGGCGTAGTCTCCCATGCACTCTACGCATGGAATGGCAGCCATCGCTTTGTCCATTCACCACACCAACCTATGCATTGAAGTTTGAAGTTTTAATTAATCCTTTCTGTCATTCACCAACCCACCAACCCACATTGAAGCTCCCTCCCGCTCCCATGTTTGCAGTTCCCCGCCCATGTTTGCAGTTCATCGCCTGTTCATCTCTAGGCTGTTCTTTACTCTGTAGAGAGTGCAACATCTCCAAACGGCGTCCTTCTTTCCGATTCTCTATTCTTTACTCTGTAGAGAGTGCAAGGCGGCCTTCTTTCCGATTCATGCTGGACCGGAGATTGTCGTTTCCCCAAAATCTACTAGCCAGCAGACAGCTGTTTTATGCTCGCAGCCCCCTGTTTGCAGTTCAGCACGTAGCGAAAGTTTGAATCGAGCTATTATAAGCTGTTCGTAGAGAATTTGGTATTTTACTATCTGCTTTCATGATTTCCTTCCGAATGCATTGATTTTTTTCATATTTAATATTATTGCGTAAAAATTTATATGGAAGATTTATGTGAAATATGTTAGATCAATTAGAAATGGTGTTGTATTAGAGTTTGTACGTAGAGATTTAAATAACCGAGCTTGGAATTTAAAAAAATAAATAAATTAGGGTAGAACTTTGACTCTCTGCAAGTTCATCGGAATTTCAATTCCTGATAAGAAAAAAATGATTTTTTTTACAGAGTTCCACTCATTAGGTCGTTTCTATAAATAATCAGTCTGTCTTGAGCAATTAGAATCGAAGGTTTCTTATTTAGATCTTTTTTCATTAATAATCAGTCTGCACTTAGCAATGACCAATATTGAAGGGTTACCTGGATTTTTTCTATCAGTTTCACGCCTATATGCTTACTTTGATTGTCAATACTGCCATTGATGGTCATGCGCATGCTAAATTTAGCTTTAGGGTTTAGACTATGCACGTCATGTCTTTTCATTAAGCTTCTGGAGCCTCGTGTTTATAACACTATGAACTTTTACTGAAACCGCGGTGTCTAATATGATTTCGTTGAGGTCTCCCACTCCCAAACGAGCAGAGCAGATCAATTTCTGATGATCTTGCATTATAATTACGCCGATAGGTGTTACTATTTTAACTTTTTCCATAGGGGCATCGCGGTCTTTTAATCCTTGATTAAGAATCGGCCGCTGCGATGCTTTGGTTTGGCATATATGATTGGAAGGATTCGTCAGTGTACACATTGAACGGTCGATATTTTCTGATGGGGGAGCGAGTTTAGACCGTCATCCTTAATAGAGACCGTTTTTAGATTAATCATGGTAGTTTTCGGAATGTGTAGAAAGAAATGAATCAAAGGAGCAACGTTCCCAATCCGCAGAAGGAAAGGAATCCAAGTAGCAACATTTGCAATGCGTAGAAGGAAATAAATCGAATGCCCATTCATTTCCTTCCTTCAACAACTACCCATAGTACGCATATGCTACTTAATGAATCATTGTCCACTGAATTCTGTGGCTAGGTAAACACTTGTGCCTGTATATATCCATGTCGATGTATATATATTCGAGCTGATCTGGAATTCTTCATAGGAAGAGGTAACAGAGTTCGTGCGTACAGGAGAAGAAGTAATGGGATCTCGAATGAAACCATTGGGAGCAATCTTCGCAGTGGATTTCATATTGAGAGTGCTGGCAATCAGCGCCACGTTTTGTGGTGCAATCTTAATTCGTGATTGGAACTAACAATTAGACGGTGATCAGGAACGAGTCTTTACATAGAATGCTATACTGATGCAAACACTCGCTTTGTCTCCATCGTTGAATTTAAATATGCATAGAAGTCTTTATCGGCCATTGTGTTGTTTATGGTTAGTCTTTAGTATCTTTAAATTAAATTTCAATAAATATGATTTTAACATGATAATTGTTTCAACTTTTTCCTGTGTCTTTGAGACGCAGTATGTGAATACCTGGTGGTAGTGACGAACCGGTATTCATAATTTATGTCATTCAAATCCTTTAAATGGTACTCCTACAAATATAACGTTTAATATTTATGGTTAGCATGGTAAAGGAAATAAGAAAACGCCAAATGGAGGACTCAGCAAAGAAGTCATATTATGTCGTCAACCTTTAGAAGAAAATAACTTCACCTTCTTTTATTTCTCTCGGTATCTCAACTAGAAGTTTAGAAAAAAACCTTATCGCTTGACCAGCCTTGTTGTGAGTTCCGTTCCTGGAAAAAAATTGCATAGTTCATATAATAGATGAAAATAGTGACACAAAACATGGTAGGAACCAGAGAAAAAACTTAAGAATGGCTTTAAGAAAGGGTATAGATGACGCCGCAAGGGTTTTTATTCTTTACCACATACGCAGTAGTGCTTGGAGCCAAACGTATCTCCTCCCCAGGAGCTAAGGGTGACATAACATGTAAGGTTACAAAGAAAAACCATCAAACCCTCTGTAAAATTCCAAAAATAATGGAGGTGTCGTGGCACATCATTCATCTTACACTTGTTATTTAGAAAGCGTTGGATAGCTTTCCATTAATTGCCATGTCAGTATCGTAGCCTTGCTTAA
>LPNX010948815.1:18818-31757 GCA_001517045.1 Pseudotsuga menziesii
GTCTTAGATTTATTGGATGTATTCTATATTTGAAATGTAAGGATGTTTATTTCACTAAACTTTAGAGTCATATTTATGGGGCAATTTAAACATTATGATTTGTATGATATAACTTAATGTCAAATATTCTTTTAATGTTGGAGGTGCATCACTTATGCTTAATGATAATATTTTTTTTATTGTAATTGAGCATTATCCATGCTCAAAGATTTAAGTTTTGATTTGCATTTCATATTCTTTATGATTTGGTATGAGTTTATTTAATATATTTAAGTTAAGGTTTTGTCCAAATTTTATCAACATTTTTTTATATTGAATAATTTACATAAATTGAGTCTACTATTTTATGTGTACAACAACAATTAGATATGTTTAACTTTGGCTTTTTGGAACGTTTCTAAGCTTAGAAAATTTCCCCTCATCTATTATGTCAAGCTTTGTTATCAAATGTTTATACTACTAATACACACATTGTACAACTATTAAATTTTCTTAATATTCATTTAGTACCAAAATATACAATGAACACTTATTAACTTTTTCTAGGTTCATAATTCTCACAACTACATTCCATTGCCATGAATTTTGAGAGTTCTAAGAGATCCATATAAATTTACACATATGGTATATATATTTTCTTTCCTTATAAATTTACACATATGGTATATATATTATCTTTCCTTAATACTCATCTACTACGAAAATATATTTCCCAAAAGTATATTTCATTTATAGTACCCCACACACACATATATATATAGAGTATATACTTACTAACTTTTCACATGATTTGTAGTTTCCACAACTATTGATTAGATTGATTATTTGTTTATTGTTTATGTTCAATTTACAGAAAGATTTTTTCTAGCATTACAAACAAATTTTCATATTTTAGTCATTTTTCTATTAGGTTGAGTTGCATTATTTTCATTTCAAAAGAAACGCTTTTCATTTATATGCAATATCTCATGTGTGCTCAAAACCATCACTTTCTTTGATGCACACACACACAAGGAACTCTCTCGTCACTCACTCAGTTCAAAAATAGCCTAAATCTACTCACTTAATACCTCCATAGGAGGACACAAAAGAATCTTGTAGTTTAGGTAGGATTCTGGGGCTAGGCATCCAAATAATGCCCTTTAATCATTTTTTCACTTGAAAAACATAGTCGTTGTCCTTATGGTGCTATAAAAATCCTTCTAAATCAAGTGGTCGTGTATAGCCACACGGGGTAAGTGAAAGAGCGATGTCGCGCCAGAGGAGGTCAAACCCAAGGTAGTGGATGTATGTTCTCTCAAGTGGGCTCACCACCACTTGTTGAAAAGGAGACGACCCAATATCGTTCAAGGGATAATTGGTCTTTTTCCACTTGATGAAGGTACCTAGTGACCAACTTAGGATTTCTTTCCTTATAGGTGACTGTTGTGGAAGCCGACAGTACCTGAGACAGATTTTATTGAACTAGTGGATTTCATCACCGCTAGTATCTTCATTATAACTTTAACTCTTTGTTAACTCTGCGCGATAATCACTTGGTGGATTTCATCACTATCAAGGAAGATGTCCTTTGAGAGGCCTAGTTACATTTGAGTGGAAGGACGATATGTCTTTAAGGTTGTTGTTTTCAATACGATATATTGTTGTACGATTTTCACATTTTCCTTTGAAAAATGATTTTCCAAACAATTATTTATGCTCAATAACCTAGAGTCTCCATCTTGTTTATGTTCAACTTATGGAAATATTTTTTCTAGCATTACAAATGAATTTTCATATTTTAGTCATTTTTCTATTAGGTTGAGTTGCATTATTTTCATTTCAAAAGAAACGTATTTTCATAAATATGCAATACCTCATGTGCGCTCAAAACCGTCACTTGCTTTGAAAAACAATAAAAACTATAATAAAGTTCATATATACTTTCGCAATGGACAACAGTAATCAACAACCATAATAAAATAGACAGCAATAAAAACTATAATAAAGTTCATATATACTTTCGCAATGGACAATAGTAATCAACAACTATAATAAAATAGACAACAATACTCAAAACATAACATCCTTCTAGGTATGAGCTACTCCCGATCTCCCCAAACTTTCAAAGATTACAGTAAGAACATTGACGTCAATCTTTGCTGCATCGCACCAACAACTTTACCATAAGGCAGGGACTTGCTGCCTTGCAGCTACTCCTTGTTCCATTACCTTTACTTTTGTTCTAAAATATTGTCCAGTAATAATGACATTTCAAGACAATGCTCCCATCTTTTGAATCAATTTTTATTTCACTGTTCATGGTGATTGGTGGTTGCTAGCTTATACCTTGATCTTGTGCCATGTGCTATATTTTGAAATAAGCATATGGTACAAGATCAAGGAAAGCTAGTGACTGCTAGTTTTTCTTCTTGCATAAGCACACATGCTTATGCTAGAAGGAAAGCTAGCTTTCCAATAGAAAAATCTTGTCCATGGTGATTGGTGGTTGCTAGCTTATACGTTGTGCTTATGCGTTGTGCTTATGCAAGAAAGAAAGCTAGCAGTCGTTAGCTTTCCAATAGAAAAACTTTGTCCATGGTGATTGGTGGTTGCTAGCTTATAAGTTGACTTTGTGTCATGTGTTCTATTTTGAAATAAGCACATGGCACAAGATCAAGGAAAGCTAGCGACTGTTAGCTTTCCTTCTATCATAAGCACACATGCTTATGCTAGAAGAAAAGCTAACAGTCGTTAGCTTTTCAATAAAAAAACCTTGGCCATGGTGATTGGTGATTGCTAACTTATACCTTTATCTTGTGCTATGTGCTCTATTTTGAAATAAGCACATGGCACATGCTTATGCTAAAAGGAAAGCTAACAGTCGCTAGCTTTCCAATAAAAAAACCCTGGCCATGGTGATTGGTGATTGCTAGCTTATACCTTTATCTTGTGTTATGTGCTCTATTTTGAAATAAGCACATGCAACAAGATCAAAGAAAGCGAGCGACTGCTACCTTTCTTTCTAGCATAAGCATTTTTTTTTTATGATAAGCACACATGCTTATGCTAGAACGAAAGCTAACAGTTGCTAGCTTTCCAATGGAAAAACCCTATCCATGGTGATTGGTGGTTGTTACCTTATACCTTGAGCTTGTGCCATGTGCTCAATTTTGAAATAAGCACATAGCACTAGATCAAGGAAAGCTAGTGACTGTTAGCTTTTCTTCTAGCATAAGCATTTTTTTTTAGGATAAGCATACATGCTTATGCTAGAAGAAAAGCTAGCAGTTGCTAGCTTTCCAATAAAAAACCCTGACCATGGTGATTGGTGGTTGCAAGCTTATACCTTGATCTTGTGCCATGTGCTTTATTTTGAATAAAGCACATGGCACAAGATCAAGGAAAGCTAGCGACTGCTAGCTTTCCTTCTAGCATAAGCATTTCTTTCTAGCATAAACAAACATGGTTATACTAGAAGGAAAGCTATAGTCATTAACTTTTCAACAGAAAAACCCTGGCCATGGTGATTGGTGGTTGTTAGCTTATACGTTGATATTGTGCCATGTGCTCTATTTAAAAATAAGCACATGGCACAAGATCAAGGAAAGTTAGCGACTGTTAGCTTTCCTTCTAGCATGAAAGCTAACAGTCACTAGCTTTCTAATAGAAAAACCCTGGCCATGGTGATTGGTGGTTGCTAGCTTATATCTTGATCTTGTGCTATGTGCTCTATTTTGAAATAAGCACATGTCACAAGATCAAGGAAAGCTAGAGACTACTAGCTTTCCTTCTAGCATCAGCACACATGTTTATGCTAAAAGGAAAGCTAGTAGTCGTTAGCTTTCCAATATAAAAACCATGAGCATGGTGATTGGTGGTTGCTAGCTTATACGTTGATTTTGTGCCATGTGTTCTATTTTGAAATAAGCACATGGCACAAGATCAAGGAAAGCTAGCGACTGCTAGCTTTTCTTCTAGCATAATGCTTATGCTAGAAGGAAAGCTAGCAGTCGCTAGCTTTCCAATAGAAAAACCCTGGCCATGGTGATTGGTGGTTGCTAGCTTATACCTTGATCTTGTGCCATGTGCTCTATTTTGAAATAAGCACATGGCACATGGCTCTATTTTGAAGAAAATTTAGCGACTGCTAGCTTTCCTTCCAGCATAAGCATTTCTTTCTAGGATAAGCACACATGCTTATGCTAGCAATCACCAGCTTTCCAATAGAAAAACCCTGTCTATGGTGAATGGTGGTTGCTAGCTTATACCTTGAGCTTGTGCCATGTGCTCTATTTTGAAATAAGTACATGGCACAAGATCAATGAAAGTTAGAGACTGTTAGCTTTTCTTCTAGCATAAACGTTTCCTTCTAGCATAAGCACACATGCTTGTGCTAGAAGGAAAGCTAGTAGTCACTAGTAGTCACTAGCTTTCCAATAGAAAAACCCTAAGCATGGTGATTGGTGGTTGCTAGCTTATACCTTGAGCTTGTCCCAATATTCTGTTAAATGGTCTCTTTATAATGGGGGTATACATAATACTTAGGTGCTTGGAATTTTCTCAAAATTGACTCTCTTATATTCCTTCATGAAGAACTTGAATGCAAATTTATCACCCTAATACCGAATATGCACCCAATCTTTATTCGACAGTTGTTTCATTAATTTGGCTTGGCGTGGACTCCTCCAAGCGCTTTGTGTTGTAAACATACCACGAGTGTTAGCCCATACAATAGGTGTAAAAATCTTTCCTTTTAAACTGGATAGACTTTTTCTTTCTTTCTTTGGCATACGATATTTAACTATGGGGAACATTGCCCGCAAGGCTAGAAAAAGCCTCAACTCGTAAGATAATTGGAAGAAAATCTTCTTTTCCACACAAGTACAAGGCTTTGACGGCTTCATCAACTTTCTGGAAAACATTTTCTGTGTGGACTCATTTCACAAGACCTTTCCATGAAGATTCCTTATCTCTAAAGAACTCTACAGCTATGAATTATTAAAGATGACTTCCTCCAATGGTTTTTTTGTATGCCAACTAACAATTTCTCTGGCTTGATTTCCTAATGTATCAGATGTTTTTCATGACAATAGACAAAATCTCGTGTCGATGATGCAATGTAAGTGGTTTCATACCTACGAATAACGCCCTCCACAAAGAATGGCCCCCCTAAAACATTCTCATTATTTAAAACTAAATAGAAATGATATCTTTCATGGAACCAAAAAAAAATGAATGTGGCGATGGTAGGGAATCTTATTTGACATTGACAGTGAAGATATAAGGCATCATTTTATCTTTGGCCTATCATGAAGCTGAAAGAATGCGTCCATGGTGACATAAAGATAAGAATGATTGGACCGGGGCTCTGTGCTCTTTGTAAATCAAATAGGGAGTTTGTAAAACATTTGATGAAAGAGTGTGCTTTTACAGTTGCTGTCTGGAATAGGTTGCTAGCAATTTATCAATTATTTGATATTGGGCCTAGTGCTGGGATTGCTATTGATCTTCGACGGTGGTCTATTCATTATCCAAGGTACAGATGTTTGCCATTATGGCATTTCTGGAAAATTTGGTTACATAGAAATCTGGTATTTTCGAGAATAGGTTGGTCAATATGGAATTGGTTATAAAGGACATCACTACAAATTTTGTTGTGGAACCTTTAAAAGTAAGGGACAGAAGGTGTAGGCTCATGAGACCTATGTTTATTGACAACCACATCAGAGCATGTCTTGATGGTGCCTCCCAGGAAAAACAGAGCAAATGTGCTGCTGGCAGACTAGTATACCTGAGTGAAAAAGAGTGTTTTTGCTGGATG
Source organism: Pseudotsuga menziesii (assembly GCA_001517045.1). NCBI lineage: Eukaryota > Viridiplantae > Streptophyta > Pinopsida > Pinales > Pinaceae > Pseudotsuga > Pseudotsuga menziesii. The sequence continues at coordinate 24,622 of LPNX010948815.1, forward strand.
ATTAATTCTGGTGGAGGATCCAACACAAAAGGGGAGTGTTTGGGTCTTTGGTCTTTACTGGAGATTACCTCTCGGCTTGGGATCTCTAATCTGCATGTGATGGGGGATTCTAAGACTTTAATAGATTGGGCAAATCATAGAGCCCATTTGAACAATCAATCCCTTATGGGATAGTTGAAGAGGATCCGAGTTTTATAGGGAGCTTTTGATAGTTTGTTTTTCTCGCATATCTACAGGGAATTCAACATGGAGGCCGATCGACTATCAAAGGAGGCTCTTTTAATTTGTTCGGGTACTTTCGTTTATTGGCAGGAGTTTGGAGGACAGAAGGGACCTAGATATACTCTCCATTATTAGTCTTGATTTCATCAGGTGGCTCAGCTAGTAGTGAGTTTCAAAGTCACAGTCGAGTATTCATTTCTGGCTTTTGTTTTTTTATCCTGTCTTATTTAGTTTTTTGGTTGCTGTAAGTGGCTCTCTCCGGAGACATGCTTTCCATCCACTTTTTGGTTATCTTGTTTTATGCAAAGGATGATATCCATCATCATCACTGTGATTGACAAAGGGACTTCAGAAGCTCGTCCGGTGGGTTTTTAATTGTCTTGCTAGTAGACTGTTCACTGTTTTGACTATTTTTAGAGACTTGCACTAGTTTTTTGGAGTTTAAAACCCGTTTAATGGGTACTCTGTAAGGGACTGTGGAGATTTGTAATTTTTGGCGTATATTGCAGGGATGTATGTAATCGAGTAAAAACTTTTTATATTAAACATAATATAAAGGATATTTTTCAGTCTTGGAAAAAAATGAATCTGGAAGGATAAAGCCTTTTCCTCATTAGTTGTGTTTGATGCATGCTTTGAACATCCTATTACCTGTTCAATAAAGGTGATGATAGTTGTACACCCCTCACACGATCTCGACACCTGACAATCAATATTGTTAATGCTCTAGCTAATCAATACCTTTCTTCGTTTGTGCAGGCAACTTTTCCAGTCTTGGGATTTTATGTTGCCTTCTTGATCTACAACCCTGGAACTGAATAATCATTTTACAGAGCAAGCAAACGTTCTTCTCATGCAACTGAATTTAAAATCTAAAAATGAATCGATCTCTTCAACAAGATATTTTGCACAAATTAAAACATGTTCATTATTTACTTGATATTCAAGGTAAACAACTGATACAATTTCTAAAGAAACAACATTGGTCTATTCCCACTATGAGCTTAAGGGGTTTCTAAATTCCAATGGAAATTCCTCTATTTCAATGGTAGAGTATAGGTTAGAAATTATTTCTTCTACACCTTATTTTTCAGTTAACAACTTTCATTGGAGGATATAGGCTCTATGTTTTCCAAAGCTAACCTATCAATCAAAATTACAACAACCCAAAAAATTAATTCTTCATTACATACAGGCTTAAAATCATCCTTTACAATACTTCCCTCGATTTATGCTTTGAAATTCGATTGCAGAGTACAATGAATCCTCCATTATGACTACAACAAGCAGAATGGACAACACGAGGGATCGTTGGTTGCCAGAAAAGAGTATTTACAAAGATTTCGTCATTGGCATGGCACATAGTAGCTCCTCCTTCAAAGACGAATGCGCATTTAGGGAGAGTTGACAAATAAGAATGTCAAAGTTTTTGCAAGACGACATCGAAGCTATCTTTGTGCATTAATAAGTAAGTAGATACGAACTTCAGCTTCTTACATATTTACTCAACATTCTAAACACCGTCATCCAAAGTTTTAGACTCTGCCAGATTCAGGAATGATATACATATTTGTAAAAAAGAACGTGGTTAAAATTGAACGACATATTTGATGCATGGATTCTTTGTAAAAGGATTGAATCTTCTCGGTTACCATCATTTGGATTGAAAAACTTGAGGTTCTTATGGTCACTCAGAGTGTGAAGAGAAAAAGTGACAACATTAGCGCAACTCCATGCCAACCACAGAATCACATGGAAAGTTCATTGGACTTGTGTTGAATAAGGAAATTTCAAAATTGAATAAGCATTATGATATCAAAAGGGTGAAGTTGGAGCGATGGCGATTCGGGAGCGAAGGCGATACTCTTCTGCATAGAGGATTCTTTCTATTTCTGATATGTTTTTGTTTATCTAGGAGGATCTGATACATCAGGCATTTCGTGGTCATTAGTCTGAAGAGGGATACAAGCTGACAATGCATTTATATTACTGATCATGTGAGGGGAACGCTGGTGACTTAGGCATTTTATCTCAGGGTTTTTATACTTCTCTTCTATCTCACTTGTCAGGAGGCTTCTCGGCACTTCTGAGGGATTCATTTTGTTCTCTCTGCCTCACTTGTCAATAGGTTACACTGTTTCTACTAGTGCAGGATACACTGTATTATCTGAAGTTTGGTCAGACTTATGGTCTTCTTCCACCAGTCTTTGCTCCTATATAATTGATACCTTTTTGGGAAGTTTGCACGTACTTTTGTCGGTGTTGCCGTAATACATCATACAGTCCTATTGTTTCTAGTTTTTGTTGGTTCAGTGGGGCTCAATAAGTCTTACCAGGGTTATCTGCTATAGTAGGGAGGTTCAGTTTCTGTGTGTATCACAGGCAGTCTCAAAGTGGTATCCATTTGAGGGGGGGATTTGAAAAATCTTTTCCGCTGGTATGTCGGATTTAATTTTCCTACTGTGATATTAGGCTACAAGTCTTGAAAGTTAATGTAGCAGAAAGTGTTGATGTAATTCAACAAAAAAGTTAATGTGCTTAATGTAGCATAAGCACATGTACTTATTCCATAAGGAAAGCTAGCGGTCGATAACTTTTCTTGACCTTGTGTTTGAAGGAAAGCAAGCGATCGCTAGCTTTCCTTCTAGCAAAAGCACATGTGCTTATTCCAAAAGGAAAGCTAGCGACTTTCCTTCTAGCATAAGTGCACGTGCTTATTCCAAAAGGAAAGCTAGCAGTCTCCAACTTTCCTTGATCTTGTGCTTGAAGGAAAGCTATCGATCATTGGTGTTTCTTCAAGCACAAGCTCAAGGAAAGCTAGCGATCGCCAGCTTTCCTTCGAGCACAAGCACATGTGCTTATTCCAGAAGGAAAGCTAGTGATCGTTAGCTTTCATTCCACCACAAGAAAACATAAATCTAGAAACCACTAGCTTTCCCTCTAGCACAAGCACATTGCCAACATTGACATAACTCTGGCCATGGCAGTTGTTATGATAAAGGAACCACTGGAGCATTGATTGTATCGTTCTATCTAAGAGGAAAGCTAGCAACTGCTAGCTTTCCATCTATCACAAACACAAGGAAAGATATCCTTCTAACATAGGAAAAAGCATGTTGCCAACAACAACATCAGAACAATAGGTTCATAGGTTTCCTTCAAGCATAAACACATGGAAAGCTAGTTGTTGCTAGCTTTTCTTTTAGCACAAGTGCAAGCGCATTGCCAATAAAAGCAGAACTCTTGCCATGGTGATTGTTAGGATAAAGTAACCCCAAAGCATTGATTGCATCCTTTTGATTGTGCAAGAAGGAAAGCTAGTGACTGCTAGGTTTCCTTCAGGCACACGCTCAAGTAAAGATAATGACCGCTAACTTTGATTCTAGCATAAGCACATGTTTTATTCCATAAGGAAAGCTAGCGGTCGCTAGCTTTCCTTGAGCTTGTGCTAGAAGGAAAGCTAGCGACTTCTAGCTTTCCTTCTAGCATAAGCACATGTACTTTTTCTAGAAGGAAAGCTAGCAGTCGCTAGCTTTCCTTGAGCTTGTGCTTGAAGGAAAGCTAGCAGTCCATAAGCACATGTTTTATTCCACAAGGAAAGCTAGCGGTCGCTAGCTTTCCTTGAGCTTGTGCTAGAAGGAAAGCTAGCGACTGCTAGCTTTTCTTCTAGCATAAGCACATGTACTTTTTCTAGAAGGAAAGCTAGTAGTCGCTAGCTTTCCTTGAGCTTGTGCTTGAAGGAAAGCTAGCGACTGCTAGCTTTCCTTGAGTTTGTGCTTGAAGGAAATGTAGCGTCTGCTATCTCTCCTTCTAGCACAAGCAGATGTGTTTATTCCAAAAGGAAAGCTAGCGACTGCTAGCTTTCCTTCCACCACAAGAAGGAAATCCAACAACTAATAGCTTTCTTGCTCCCAAAATCACAAGCTCATTGTTAAAAAGAACATCAAAATAATAAGTTCATACTATTGCTTCTTGTAAGGAAATATAGCGACTGCTAGCTTTCCTTCTAACATAAGAACAAGGAAAGCTAGAGACAACCACCTTTCCTTCTGCCACAAGCATAAGCGCATTTCCAACAATGGGTAAAATATAGCCACGGTGATTGTTAGTATAAAGGAACCCATATAGCATTGCTTTCATCCATTTGAATGTGCTAGAATAAAAGCTAGTGACCACTAGCTTTTATTCTAGCATAGGCACATGGAAAGCCAACGAGCGTTAGTTTCCGATTTAGCACAACCAAAGGTGAAACTATAACTATGGTGATTGTTAAAGGCACCCCTAGAACATTAATTGCATCATTTTTAATGTGCCAAAATGAAAACCAGGGACTACTAGGTTTCTTTCTAGCACAATCAAATGGAGTGCTTGTGACTTCTAGCTTTCATTCTAGCACTAGTACAAGAGCGTCAACGCAATGTCCATACTTATACTTCTTGGAAGGAAAGCTAGTGACCGCTAGCTATCCTTATGACACAAACACCAGGATATATAGGAATCGTTAGCTTTCCTTATAGCACAAACACTAAGAAAGCTAGTGACCGTTAACTTTCCTTCTACAAGCAGAAGCACAATGCAAACAATGTCATAACTCTAGCCATTGTGATTGTTAGAATAAAGGAGCCCCAATTCATTGATTGCATCCTTCTGATTGTGTCAGAAGGAAAACTAATGACCACTTAATTTCCTTCTACCACAATAAAAAAGAAAGCTAGCATCTACTAGCCACATTTCTAGCACAGACATAATGCCAACAATGGTAGAACTCTTGTCATATAAATTGTTATGATAAAGGAACACCTAGAGCATTGACTGCATCATTCTATCTAAGGGGAATGCTAGCAACCACTAGCTATCCTTCTAGCACAAACACAAGGAAATATTGCAATTGATAGCTTTCCTTCTAACATAGCCACAAACATGTTGCCAACAACAACATCATAACAATAGGTTCATAGGTTTCCTTCAAGAAAAACACATGGAAATATAACGACAACTACCTTTGATTCAAGCACAAGCACAAGCGCATTGCCAAAAAAGAAGAACCTTGGCTGTGGTGATTGTTAGGATAAATTAACACCAAATCATTGATTACATCCTTCTGATTGTGCCAGAAGGAAATCTAGTGATTGTTATTTTTTCTTCAAGCACAAGCTCAAGGAAAGCTAGTGATCGCTAGCTTTCCTTATAGCATAATCACATGTTCTTATTCTTGAAGGAAATCTAGTGGTCGCTAGCTTTCCTTGAGCTTGTTCTTGAAGGAAAACTAACATCTGCTAGCTTTGCTTCTATCATAAGCACTTGTGCTTTGTGCTTATTCCATAAGGAAATCCAGTTATTGCTAGCTTTTCTTCCACCACAAGTAGAAGGAAAGCCAACAATCGATAACTTTCCTTCTTCCAAAATCAGAAGCACATTGTCAATAAGAACATAAAAACTATAGGTTCATACTTATACTTCTTGGAAGGAAATCTAGCGATTGCTAGCTTTCCTTCTAGCACAAGAACAAAGAAAGCTAAAGACAAGCAACTTTTCGTCTACCAAAATCAAAAGTGCATTGCTAACAATGAAAATATTTTGGCCATGGTGATTATTAGGATAAAGGAACCCATATAGTATTGATTGCATCCTTCTGAATGTGCTAGAATATAAGCTAGCGACCACTAGCTTTTATTCTAGCACAAGCACGTGGAAAGCTAAGGAGAGCTAGCTTTACTTTTAGCACAACCAAAGGTAGAAATGTAACTATGGTGATTTTCAAGACAAAGGTGCCCCTAGAGCATTGATTTCATCATTTTGATTGCACGAAAAGGAAATATAGGGACCGCTAGGTTCCTTGTAGCACAAGCACATGGAAAGCTTGCAACTTCTAACACCAATACATGAGCATTGAGAACAACAACATTAACACAATATATCCATACTTATACTTCTTGGAAGGAAAGCTAACAACCGCTAACTTTCCTTCTAGCACAAACAACTAGGAAAGCTAGCGAACACTAGTTTTTATTCTAGTACAGACACAAGTTCAATGCAAACAATGACAAAACTCTAGCCATGGTGATTGTTAGAATAAAGGAACCCAAATGCATTGATTGCACCCATTTGATTGTGTTAAAACGAAAGCTAGTGACCACTAGCTTTCCTTCAACCACAAGCAAAAAGAGAGCTAGCTACTGCTAGCTTTTCTTCTAACACAAGCACATTGCCAACAATGGCAGAACTTTGGCCATGGAAATTGTTATGATAAAGGAACCCCTGGAGCATTGATTGCATCCTTACATCTAAGAGGAAGTCTAGCAACCACTAGCTTTCCTTCTAGCTCAAACACAAGGAAAGCTAGCAATTGATAACATTCCTTCTAACGCAGGCACAAGCTTGTTGCCAACAACAACATTAGAGCAATAGGTCCATAGGTTTCCTTCGAGCACAAACACATGGAAAGCTAACGACAATTAGCTTTACTTGTAGCAAAAGCACAAGCACATTGCCAACAAAAGCAAAACTCTCGGCATGGTGATTGATAGTATAAAGTAACCCAAATCATTGATTGCATCTTTCTGATTGTGACGGAAGGAAAACTAATTTCCTTCAAGCACAAGCTCAAGGAAAGCTAGTGACTGTTAGATTTCTTTCTAGAATAATCACATGTTTTTATTCTTGAAGGAAAGATAGCGGTTGCTAGCTTTCCTTGAGCTTGTGGTTGAAGGAAAGTAATTGAATGCTAGCTTTTCTTCTAGCATAAGCACCGCATTTACTTGTGGTAGAAGCAAAGTTGCCTATCTCTAGCTTTCCTTGTTCTTGTGCTAGAAGGAAAGCTAGTGATTGCTAGATTTCCTTCCAAGAAGCCTAAGTATGAACCTATTTGTTTGATGTTCTTGTTGACAATGCGCTTGTGCTTTTTGGAGAAGGAA
>LPNX010948815.1:33899-49524 GCA_001517045.1 Pseudotsuga menziesii
CTACTCACAATGGAATGAAACCACATATGACTAATACAAATACCTAAAAGCCACTAAAGCCTAGAAATTCAAGCCAATATACTCCAAGTAGAGATTTTTGATATTGTGCTAACTTAAACACTGGCGTAGTAAAACTTGATAAACTTATTGTTTGACCAACATATCACATCATGGCCCTGAAACATTGTAGGCGACCGCAAGAATAAGCTGCAATAGGGACCACTGTTGAATAGGCGATATTAGGTTCTTTAAGAGAGATGGCTACCTTATTCAAGGAGGGAAAAATGGGAACCAAGCTAGACAACAAATATGGTTCTAGCCCTAGAACAATCAACATAATTATAGGGCAACTAGGACTTAGTACGAACTGTAAATAAGGTTCTAGCACTTGAAGGAAAGATAGTAGTTGCTAGATCTCCTTCCAAGAAGCATAAGTACGAACCTATTTTTTTGATGTTCTTGCTGAAAATGTGTTTGTGCTTTTGGGAGAAGGAAAGCTATCGGTTGCTTGTTTTCCTTCTGCTTGTGGTGGAAGGAAGGAAACAGTCGCTAGCTTTCCTTTTGGAATAATGATTTAAATGGTAGTTTTATGTGTTTGCATAAGAATGTAGTATTTCATATTATTTAAATATTTGTATTAGGTTGCATGTATAAATTAACACACAATTACTTTGTTTGCTTGAATTGTAGTTTTATATTTCAATTGTGATTTAAGTGATCATTATTACTCTTACAAATCAATGTTTTGAATGTTAGTTCAATGCCATCATATGAAATTTTCTTATTTCTTAGAAACTAGAAAATCGTATTAGGTTGTATGTAGAAATAAACATATAATTAGTTTGTTTTAATGAAATTTAAAAATTGTAAATTTAGGTAGTATGTAGAAATAAACATATAATTACTTTGTTTGATTTAATGGAATAGTTTTCCATCTTGCACAACCATATTGTCATTTAATTAATTTGTTTTATTTAATGGAAAAATTAGGCATTGACATGATTTTCTAATCATTCCAATGCCTTTCTTTGTTTGATACATATGAGTCTACCTTCCTATACTACACATCACCTTTAAATGCAATCTGGTTCTTATTTGATGATGAACTCAAAAAGTGGACAAGTATTGCTTGGCCTTAAAAATATGTCTCATTATTGCAAACTGTAGAATGCCAACATGAATGTTGAATTTGTCACAGAGGATTACAGAGGTGTAATCTAGGTGTTAGCATAGCCCCTCTCCCCTCATGTTGTAAAGGGTGTTAGCTCAATGGAAGAGCACCTACATTACAAGTAGGACGATGGTGGTTCGATTCCTCCATGCTCTATCTAGTGGCAATGCCTTATCTAGTGGGACTTCTATTGAATTAGATGATACTAGTTTGTTACAAGCTCACAGATGGATCTTGCAGAACACGGATGAAGTTCAACCTTGGATAGAGTAAGTACTAAGAAGTGCCTTATAAACTAATTTTTTATTAGAATATTCCAAAATATATTGAAAAAAATGTTCATTATTGCAAACTATAGGATGCCAACATGAATGTTGAATTTGTCACAGAGGATTACAGAGGTGTAATCTAGGTGTTAGCGCATAGTCCTTCTCCCCTCATGTTGTAAAGGGTGTTAGCTCAATGGAAGAGCACCTACATTACATGTAGGATGATGGTGGTTCGATTCCTCCATGCCCTAACATAAATTAACAGATGGTATAAAATCTTAATGATAGTATAAATATTGTAAGATATCTATATTTTCAATATAAATATGCTCTTTTCAATTAAACATGTTCAAATACTTCACAAATAAATAATGAACACTTGCAATAAATAGTTACCGAACTAATGTTATTCTAGTTCATAGTTTATTTTGATTGTTAAAATAATTAAAATAAATAAATAATGGAGGCTTTGCTAACATCAATATCATTAAATAAATTTATAGGTAAGACATTTCTCACATTAGTCAATTATATAAATGTGTATACCGAAATCAATTAATATATGTATTCATAATTATAACATATTTTAAACTAATATGGCACAATCACTTAATGACTTTTAATTACCTATAATATGCATTAATATGAATCCATAAATGAGAGATGTAATTTTAAAATAAAATTTCACTATAAATAAATTTGTATTTCTTAAAAATAAGTTAATTCATAATGACTTTAAGTGGAGTGTTCAATGTCATTAGAGGAAATACATCAATGGATTACGTTTTTGAAGTTTTGGAACTACAAGGCATTTGATTTCATTGTCCAATGATAATTTTTTTTAAGTTTGTATTTTTAAATAAATTGAAAACATCCCATATTTGTCAACAAGCCACAAAGTTATTTTATTGTCTTTTAGTTAATTATATGCATGCATATGAGTGTATAAATGTGATAAATACATTTTGAAATAAAACTACATATAAACTAGTATGATGCATTTTTTTTTTTTAGAAATTAGAATTTCTTGATAAGTGTTAGTTGATTATTCATGCTAAATTTGGGAGATGGGTCATAGATGAATGACTTCAAACTCTTTGGTTTCCTCGAATATATTAGATAGAAAACCTCTTGCAACATAGCATGTTCCCTAGATTAATCATGGTAAATGGGAGAATCATTTTCCATAGATGACTGACTCACGACTGACTTTGGATACACCTTAATCTTGAAAATAAATATCTTAAATAATTTATTTGTAGCTACTTTGAATCATTAATAATCAAATAACATGGAGACATACAAAGTTTGACTAAAATCCATAAAAAATGTGTTTCAACATCTATCTTTTATTCAATGCATTCACAATTCTTATCATTTTCTCCTCTTAGTGAAAGCAATGATCAAACATGGGTTTTTATAATATAAATCTTTTTAGTACTTCGGTCACCTCGAATATAGTATAGAGAATGTCTTGGATTATTATAGTATGAAATTATGCACACAATTTCATTGGATTATTCCCACATAATATCTCATTGTCTCAAAGATTTTAACAATTAGAAAATGATTAATATTCATAGATTCATCATGATTTATATCCAACCCATCTAGTTCTATTTGAGATGTAATATTTCTTTTTGAATGTTTGAATACCAAAGTTTTAATTGAAATAAATAAAAAATATTAATTGAGGAAATAATTCATTGGATGAATTCTTCCAAATTTAATGGAATAGTTCTTTGTGTTAATTTTTCTAGATTTAATAGAAAATGTATTTAGAGATCTACAAAAAAACTCAATGTGATGAAGTCCTTGTAATAGAATACTCCCAAATTTAATGAAATATGTGTACTGATTCATGTTTTGATAGTTTCACAAAGGATTCTTTGAATCCTGTCATATGTTTGGAAGCCCCACTGTCTATAAGCCAATCATTTCTTCCATGTGTGATGTTTCCCGTGAGAGCGGAAATCAAAACATATTCTTCATCACTTGAGGAATCATCACTTTCTTGTTTGATTCTTTTTGTGGAGGGTTCATCATCCTCTTCAGCATGAGCATGATGTCTTCTCTTGTTTCCCTTCTTCTTGTGGGAGACATTTTTGTTTCTAGGACATACTCTAGCATAGCGTCATTTCTCATCACATGTATAACATCTGATTCTAGACAAATCTCTTCTAGTATTATCTTTCAGGTGGAAGTGCTTGCCTTTGGGGTGATGAGAACTTCTTCTGCTTTTCTTGGAGTGTACTGTGAGAGCTTTATCTTCACTTCCGATATTTTCTTCTCGAGCTACTATCGGAGCTTCTTCTTGTGAGAATTATTCCCACAGTCTACTGAAATTGACTAGCTTCTTTCTTATATAGATCCCTTCAATAAAGGAGTTCCATGATCTAGGGAGACCATTCAAGGTAGTCATCACAATTTCTGCATTCTCTATCTCTTCATCTACCGCTTCCAGTTGTTCCTTGATCTAAGAGACCCAATGTAAAGTAAGACTAGATGGTTTCCCCATTCTAGATCTTTACATTCTTCAATTGGTTTCTCAGGGTCATCTTCCGATTTAAGTTCTTTCCTTCAAAAAGTTTGGTTAGGGCATCAAACATAGCTTTAGGTGTCTTTAGGGAGGACACCTATGGTATGAGGTGATCCTTGATTGAATCAGCAATAATCCTCTTAGCCATGACCAATTTCGTTTTGTGTAAGGCCTTAGCCTCATCTCCCTCTAGAACTGGAACCTCTTCATTGATGTAAGAGTCCAACTCATTTTCTTTCAGGACCAGGGAAATCCTATACTTCCAGGCTCGAAATTTATCATCTCCCTTAAGATTTCCATCAAGTTTGGTATGATGAGACATCTTAATTGAGAACCTCAAATGGAAATACAAAAGATTTATATCTTACTAGGTTAAGATGTTGGAACTAGATCTGGAGACGAATTTCTGCAGAGCTGGTTTAGGATCAGATTAGGGTTTGACTTTCCCAGAGTTTTGCTTAACCAAAAAAAATGATATTGAACTCTAATCTTTGATTTTGAGGAGGAGATCAATCTAGGCTTGGGATCAATCAAAAATTCCACTTCTATGGAAAGCCCTAATTTTCGGTAGCAATGTCGGGTCAATAAATGAAAATACTCAGAATCAGATTTTGCTTCGACAGAAAGATGCGCCGTAGAGAGGAGAGTCAATCCAACCCTCTTTTGCTGAAAATATATGGAGAGAGATCCAAAAAGTAGGAAGCCCTAGTTTCTGTAGCTGCACAGTGTCTTTTTCTCAGGTTAGCTCTAATACCATGTTAGATTTTTATCATTCAAGCTAGCATTATCTTAGGATCTTTAACTGAGAGAATAACAAGTACAACAATCAAACATAAGAGACAATGAACACAAATTTTTTCCTCGAGGAAACCATAAAGGAGAAAACCCCGCGATTTCCTCTGAGATAGAATCATCACCAAAAGAAAAACCCCAAAAACAGTAAGATGATCTCCTGTCAGCATTAGTCTCTCTCTCTCTTGTCCCAACAACTTCTTCTCTTTGAGTTATGTGCTACAACTGAGTGTGAGTGAATGTATGATAAATAGAGAGGCTCACTCTCTATTTATAATAATTCCCGACTTGACAATAACTCACTAGGGCTGACTTCTCTAGGAGAGTCTAATAACCCTAGGGCCCCACAACTACGGGGAATTTAACCCTTGATCAATAGGAGGGTTACCCACAATGACTTTACATTACTTATTTACATTATTGAATCTTTCGATAGGAACATTGGGGCATGACATGACTTAAATACATTACAGACACTTCTCGGAATAAACATTGGGGTACAATACATAATATATACAAGTGAATACATTTCGGAGTTACAATTACATCAACAACTACCTGAGTTATGGGGACATCATGAGCAGCAATTATCTTCTAGTTGGAGTCAGGATAGACTCTAGAGTGTTCTATGTGTTGAAGATGAGAGTTAGTGTGCTTTCTGGTCTAATGGACTTCTCAAGAGGTGTAGTATAAGGTGTAATATACATATTACTCAGTTGGAGTAGAGGATGCACTAGGATTCACCAGTGCATATACTAGAGAGTTAGATGAAGAGTTACAGAGGGAGTTTGCAACAAAAAATTAGAGAGAGTTTGGAGTGACATCCTATGAGAAGGAGGGTCATCTCAATAGACTTATTTTATAAGAGATGACACTGATGGATGAGCTAGCAGTGGTATTCTATGGTGCAGAAGGAATGGGAGGTTCCAACATATAGGGAGTAGTTGCAACATATATATGTTGAGATATTTGTGTGGCACAATCAAATATGGCCTAATATATGTCGTAGATGACGAGATCAAGATACTGAGAGATTCAAACTCTGATTGTGAAGGTTATGTTATGAGAGCACTTCAAGTTGTTGTTTCGGCAATGATTTCTTGGTGTATAAAGAAGCAAACTTATATGGTACTATGCACTATAGAGGATAAGTACATAGAATGTGTTGTGGTTCACTAAGCAATATGGCTTTGGAAGATCCTTGCTAGATTGTTTGGTCAAATGATATATCCAACCTTGATTCAATACAAGTTGTGTGAATCTTTTAATGAATCCATTATTTCATGATAGATCGAAGTATGTGGAGTACCATTACATCCGAGACATGGTGAAGAAAAGAGTAGTCTGTTTCTAGTATATTCCTATAGATGATCATATTTTAGCATTCTCATCAAGCCTCTTACCAGGGTGAATTTTTTGAACTTTAGTGACAGGATTGAAGTGGTGGAGATGCCTCCCTCATTGAGAGGGAATGATGATGGTGTGGAATCATTAAGAAATTTTCCTTGGGATAGGGGGAATGATGTCCCTCTCCATGGAGAGGGAGAGAGAAGGAGCTAACTGTTCTGGATGTTACTCCTTAATGGTTTGAGTTGAGTTTCTATGAGATATTATACTCCTAGATGGAATGAGTTGAGTTGACACGATATATTATACTCCTCAATGGACTAAGTTGAGTTGTTGTGAGATATTCTCCTTGGAGTGGGAGAACACATATTGATGGACTGATCTGTGATGGATATATCAATGGAATGATATGTTTTACATGAAAACTTATAGATGGATTGAATTGTGTTGGAGTCTTTGGGTTGGTACCTAACAACCCTTGTGGATGGGAATGAATCGTCACTGGGTTGGCTCCCAACAACCCTTGAGGTGTAGCTCATGAGGTTGGGATAAATTGTCTCTGTGTTGGTGTCCAACTACCCTTATGGCTGGGAATGACTTATTACTAGGTTGATGCCCAATAACCCATGAGATATAGCTCATGAGGTTGGGATAACTTATCTCTTGGTTGGTGGACAACAACCCTTATGGATTGGAATGACTCATCACTAGGCTGGTGCCCCAAAACCCTTGAGGTGTAGCTCATGTGGTTGGGATGACTTGTCACTGGGTTGGTTCCTAGTATCCCTTAGGGTGTAGCCCATGTGGTTTGGAGACTTATGGGTTGTATCCGATTGTCCCTTGAGGTTATATCCCATGCAGGCATGATAAAAGGCTCACACGAGGTTGTAGCCCTTGTGAGCCCAAATGTGATTGTATCCCTTGTCGTAATCATGTGGTTGTATCCCTTGATATGACAAACCCTCACATTAGGTTATATAACTTGTGAGAACACATGAGGTTTTAACCCTTATGGGCATCATGAGGTTCTATCCCATGATGTGGTGATGACTCACTTTTGGTTGTAGCCCTAGTGAACGCTTTGGATTGTATCCCATAAAGAACATCATGTTGGTTATAGCCACATGGACCCGAGGAGACCTTTCTTATGATGCATATATGTTCAATACAAGTATTGATTCCTAGATGATATCTAGATATGTTCTAGCATGATTATACCTCCCTAGCTAATAGGGTGTGTTGGTGATTGTAGCATCATGAGGTCTCCCCAATAAGTTAGCCTCCAAATACGATAAACAATAAACAATATTATTATGCATAAAGCAAGTCGACCTTATCAATAGTGAGAGTCATCCCCACAAGGTGAAAAATACATCCAAAAAACAAGTATAAATAAAGAGGACACCACTCTCATTTCACAAACAAGCAAGTTCGCTTAAGTCAACTCCACAAGTGCGCAAGAGAGAGAGGGGAAAAAGCCTAGAAGAAGACTATTTTCTATGGGGTTAATCTTGTATCTGATTACTCTTATATCTAGATGTACTTTGTATCTTAAACTAAATATCTACATAAGAAAGGTTGTTAGGTTTTCTTCCCTTGTGTAGAAGGGTTTTACGGGATAAAAATATCTACATATTTTTGCCTATGTTCATGGTTATCTTTCAATGATCCTTATTAAGATCCACTGCAAATAATGACCGAAATTATACTGTTATATTAAAAATCTAACAAAACCACAATAGTGGTTGGTAACCTAGAGGGATTACACTAGATTTGATATTGTGACCTATAACCTCCTCATCAACAACATGCCTTAGAGAAAATGTATCAATAGATTGAATTAATTCTTCAAGTTATTATTTAACCATTTATAAATATCGATATATTCTTACTAAATCATTAGTTTTATACCATTCTCAACTTTAATAAATTATCTCACAAAAATTCGAAGAAAATACTAATTAATTTTGCTCACCAATTTACTTTAAGCTTCCATAATTTCATTCATATAAAATATACTTTAATAAATTGTAGAACAAACAAAAGTAATTACATATTAATAAATATTCATGGTTAGTTTATCCACAAACTATTCTTGATAATGGCCCACATTTATTTAATCCAAAACATTGAAATTGAAATTTGTACAATAAATCCTAAAGGTTCCATAACATGGCATCATTGATTAGGACCACATCAATTATAAAAGTGGGCGATAAATACTTAGCCTGCTGTAGAGCATTCAATGCACATGCAGCAGGCATGCTAACCCTTGGATCGTAAACATTTTTAATCCAAGGGTTAGCATGCCTTCTGTAGGCACATTGAATGCTCTGCAGCAGGCTGAGTATTTATCGCCATAAAAGTGCCCTTCCTTATTAGAAACCAAATCAATTGTACAAGTGCCCTTATTTATTAGAAACCATATCAATGATAAATTTCTCTCTTCATATATAAATTTTCAAGGAACACATCAACAATATAGGTGGCCCCTCCTATGCCTCAAATTTCGAATACAATTTGTTAGGAAACATCAACAATATAAGTTTCATCCCCTTACTTAGATTGGGAACATATTAAAAATATAATTTTATGTTGAGATGACATTAACACATTACACATTGGAGGATATCATTATAATAATGTGTCACTAAGTAATTTTATGTGACCCTACATCATTTTCAAATTTGACCTTCTACAGTTGATTAGGGTTTACTAGAATTTTTTCTTCTACACGACCTTAAACTATATAAGTTTTAATTGAGCTTGTAGATGAGATAGATTGTTTGAGGCTTATGTAAGTAAATTATGAATTTACTCATGTAGTGTGATTTGTAACTCTATATATCTATGTGAGTTTGAATATAGGTTATTAATAAAACTTAAAATATGATTGAATATATTTTTAATTTCATAAATTATGATAGTTAAATATTGCATCTAGATTATCGATGATTCAAAGGTTTTGGATTGAAAATAATTAAAATGTTATTAAAATTTTTTTATTTATAAATATGATATTTTAATAATATAGCTTTATTTGATGAATATGTAAGTTTATGGATTTTTTAGGAACTAGTTGTGTCCAAATAGGTTCTTTGCATCCTTAGAGTACATAAACCACTTGAATGGATAAGGAAAAAAATAGAAATTTACTTGAACAACCCTAATAAATTACTACTTAAATATGACAACTTAGTTCAACAAATGTGCACCATGATACTATACCCTATTAATGTAGGTATGTGGAAGAGAAAATGAAATCTCTAGATAAACTAAGAAATTAAAAGTTATTGCATTGGGAGAAGCAAGGTGCATTTTACAACATATTATTGAAGAGAATGTAATGTCCACCCCAATATATGTTGGTTGAATATAATATTTTATACTAAAATTTATATATAGAGAAATAATATTATATTACTCAAATCATATGAACCAATGGAGAAAGAGGAATTTAAACTAATTTTTGTTAGAAGACATGTAACAAGTATCTCTCTCTACACACAAACAAGTGTAGATGCATCTTAAATAAGGATATTTTACGAATCGAGAAATTTACATCTCATATTTTTTTATCCCTCTTGGGTCTTAATAGATGTGAAGTTAAGATGGATTTGCATTGGAGTATTAATGCAAATGAACATGTTAAACATGTAATAATCCAAGTTAATACATTGTACCAAAAGTAAGTTATTATTAACTTAGTTATACATAACATCAATTTAGTGACTTTTGGGTACAATGTATTAGCTTGGATCACTTACTAAATAAAAAATTAGGATACATGACAATAAAGAACATCAAAGAATTAAGGAGATAATGTTATTAAAGAGCCTTCCAAGGGTCGAATAGAGAAGATAGGGTTGTTAGATATCACTCCAAGAACTGGGGATATGGGTTTTTTCTGGAGATCCCTCTAAATTCTATTCCCAAAGAGGAGAAATTGAATAAGAGAAGGAGATAAGGGATAATTAAAATCATTGGAGAATAAGAAAGGAAAACAACCATGCTAAGAATGATATATATAAATTTGAGATAGGGAGAAAAAGATAGAAAAAGAGGTAGAGAAAGTGTGAAGAAGAGCTTGGGAAAAAGGTAGGAGGACACAATAAGTCATCCATCTAGTATGCTTATAAGTTATCAAGAACATTTTTTTTCTATTTAATGTTATATCATTTTGTTGTGCTCATGAATCTTGAAGTGAGTTATTATCATCCTAATTTTTTCACTTGCGTAGATGAAGGGGTTTACACTGAAGACATCATCAATAAGACTAAACCACCACAACTAAGAACATGAAGAAAAGAACTATGAAAATTTCCTAATTACACCTGGGGGATCAAAATAAAAGAAAATAATTGACCAAATAAATGGGTGCAAGGAACATTAGTTCATAAGTAGTGCAAATTGTGTGGGTAATCCTTCGATACCTGCATAAGGCTCATGCATGTGGTCAACACATTATATTTTGTAATCCAAAAAATTGCATGTGTTTCCATACATCATTATTTTGTTTTGCAAGTCGAACATACCTTGACATATACTAAAGCCACATCAAGTTCCAAGTCGAATCGAAGTGGCAAGCTTGCAAAACTTGGGTCTTCGCCAAGCCCAAAAATTGCATGTGTTTCCATTCATCATTATATTGTTTTGCAAGTCAAACATACCTTGACATATGCTAAAGCCACATCAATTGCCAAGTCGAATCGAAGTGGTAAGCTTGCAAAACTTGGGTCTTCGCCAAGGCCAATCTTTATTGGTTTGCAAGTCTAGCATGCCACACACAAAACCCAATTAAGCTCCAAGTCATAATCCAAGTGCCGATCTTGCAATCTTAAAGTCATAATCCAAGTGCCGATCTTGCAAAATAATTTGAATCTTGGATGAGCCCAATCTATCAACACAAACACCAAATCCAAATCAAGAACCAATCAAAGTCCAACAAATCAAGCACCAAGCTAGAGTCCAAGTGGAGAGATTCCAAACATTTGGGTTGTGACCAAGCCCATTCTATCAAAACTTACCAAATCCAAATCATCCAAGTGGCAGTATTTCAAAAAGTTTGGCATTGGTTGAGCCCTATCTTTAAATTGGCAAAGCTTAAGTGGTGATATTGCAAGAAGTTGGGCACTCGCTGAGCACAATCTTTAAATTGGCGAGCTTACAAAAATGTGGGCCTTAACACACACCAAATCCAAGTCATCCAAGTGGCGATCTTGAAAGAAGTTGGGAAGTGGTTGAGCCCAATCTTAAAATAAGAAAGCTTATAAAATCATGGGTCGTGGCCAAATATTTAATTTGGTGGGTTTGCATTGGGTCTCTATATCAACACATACCAAAGCCAAATTTTGAGAGTTCAAGTGGCAATCTAGCATTGATTTGGCCAAATATTTAAATTGGTGAGCTTGCATTGGGTCTCTATCTCGACACATACCAAAGGCAAATTGTCAGAGTGCAAGTGGCAATCCAGCATTGATTGAGCCAACTATTTAGGCTGGGTTGTTATCCTAGCATGCATCAACACATACCAATTCCAAAGATACCGCCTAACAAGCTCGTCCACCGATTGTACAACTCAATTGACAACCATTTAAAGTTTCATCAATTTAAAAACTTAATTTTTTTTGCATGATGGATGTGGGATAAACTTCACTGGTAAAAAAATAAAAAATACATAACCCTGTTACTTATTCATCGCTCAGTCTAACAAATCAATCTTGCATTTATTTTTGGTCAACCATACCTCTCTCTGCACAAGGGATTTTGTGTAATGCACATCAACGTTTGATCTACGGTATATATGGATGGTGGATTCACGATCAATGAGATATCAAAACATTTTCATCGTATTGAGTAGACTATTAGATTGGATGAAGAATGAGGTTATAAGAAAAGACACAATTGGTAATATATGCGTGGAGATGGATTTTATTTAAGGGTTCGCTAAAATAAATACTTCTGCAAAATATTATACTGGATTTCATTGTACTCTCTATCATGAATATAGTCACACAGTATCTTCATGCAAAAAAGTTGACCAAACTAATAATTGCCAAAGTTAAAAGAAGACCGGTACTGAAGTAATTAAATTACTTACCAAAGAAAAAGGCAGTGTGGAGGTTTTAGATGAATTTTGCCGAAAATAAAAAGTTGATCAAGACATCCAAGGAACTTATGAGGATCTAGATAAACTACAGGCAGTCAATAATGAATCTCAGGAATATAGATAAATATATACATAAACAGAAGAAGATGCACTGACCTTTAAAGAGTGAAGGTGAAAAGTTCATGGCTGCAAATAAAAAATCACATGAAAAGTAGATTATATGATATCATTATGGGGAAAATCAAAATAATTAATAATTGCCAAAGTCAAATGGAGGAAAATGAAGAAATCGGATTACTTAAGCTCACAAATGAAAGGGAAAATAATGGTGTTTTCATTTCCTAAATAGAAGAAGTCGGTCAAGGCATCCCAGGAACCTACGAGCATGCAAATTCAACAAAGGTAGTTAGACATTCTTTAAATGGGAATTCCTCATTTTATGGTCTATAAACTCAAAAAGAAACTTGACGCAACCCTCAGACACTCAAGAAAAGAATAGGGTTTGTTGATAGCTTGCCAGCGCCATACAAAATTTTTCCTTGTAGGTTAATTGTAATATGATAAATAGCCACAACCAACAAACCCTAGGGGAAGGAGCATACCCACAAAGATTTGAACAAGGGTCATTGTCATGACAACCACTCCAAGTTGTTGCTACCTCATCGCTCCATGGACATATAATGTTATGCACATAAATACATATATTAAACGATCCGATCATTCGGGTTCACAAGATAAAGATGTAAGTACAATGTTTTCAGATGAATTTTGCCAAAAATTAGAAGCTTGTCAAGACATTCAATGAACTTTTAAGATGCATATTCAATAGAGCTAGTCAATAATAAAGCCTAAGAATACCATATATGTTGCATATATAATTTCAAGGAAAATTTCGCCAGGGTTCTAGAAAAACAACTTATCAAAAATATTGAGGAAAATCTCGCAAAATATCAGCGAACATAACTTGGACCTAAAAAACACACAAATATAGGCAACCAACAAAACTTGGGAAAATTCAGAAACATGGGCAGAAATAAGAGATATTTGCAAGTATATACGAAGCATTCAGAGTACTTAGGTTTGACAAAATAATTTGAGGCAAAGTCTGGACACAAATTCAGTTGAGCTAGTCCATATTGAAGTTGAAGAGAATATATATAATAGGAATCATTTTCCTTTAAAAAGTAAAGGTGAAAACCTTAAGGATATAGGAAAAAGAGGAAGAATATTGAAGCCACCCCCAAATTGATGGCACCAACAATTTTGACTTAACATTTGAACAATCCCATAGGATAAAGTTGAAATTGGAAAGTACTTTTAAAATAATAAATTGACTATATTGTCAAGCAGGAAGAAAACGAAAAAAAGAAACTGGATCGAAGGATTAATATGTTTGATTTAGTATTAAATATTGGTTGATGGTTAAATGCACAATAAACAATTTTTTGTACATTTTTTTTTATGATTTTCATAAAATCTCTCTTTTCCTCAAAATAAGAGACATGTTCCAATGATAACTGCCCTAGAAGGTGAAAGATCACATGTTGGCACTTACATTATTTTGTAGATTGTGACATAGCTCATTCAAGGTAATAAAAAAAGAGGGGAAAATTTTATAGAGAATGGGACAACGTTGCTTAAAAGTAAGTCAAATAATACAAAGATATTGTAAAGAAGGGCATGAAATTGCCAAATGAAGGAAAAAGAAGGGTCCCAATAAACATAGTTAAGACAAGGATATCATCAAAATTATATGAAATTTCTCTTGGATAAATTGCAAGTATAATTACATCTGCAGTGCAGCAAAACCTTTCCATGCAGGTCTTAATCAACTAAAATTTTGACATGAAGATGTACATAAAGAAATATCCTCACAAAATGTCCCATTAAAAACTGATCATTGTAATCTAAAACTAATTACTTTGAGAAACCAAATGAGGCTCTCAATAATGATAAAATCTTAACCGCAACTCTGGTAGAAAGTTCAAAGTTTTGAATAAACACCCTCCACATTACAAGCAATTAAAATACATACTCAAGCACATGGTGCACACAATTATTGTCTCCAAGGTGCAAGCCATGCCTTTCTCTAACGCTATAACAATGTTGAAGAAACATCAAGACAATGAATATTAGGATATCATATCCATGAGAGATATTTTTTGAACCATATACTTAAATTGAAACTTGAAAGACTCAAAGAATAAAAACACCTTTTAGTTGAGTCAGAGAACACAGGAGTGCACGAAGGAGAGGATTCCTATTTATATAATATGTTACACCATAATCAAGACTACTAGCCTCTAGAAACAACAACAAATATTAAAATTTAAGCAAACCCCAATGATAGAGATTGGAAAATAGTTCTGTAGTAGTTTACTCTTTCTCCTCTTGCAAATATACACTTTACAGTAATTCCACGGGGTGGTACTTGGCCTCAAGGAAAGGGTAAAGGTTAAGTCCCACCCCATGTAATTATTTTAAAGTGTATATATACAATAGGAGAATCTACACATAATTGTGTGCAAAACAAAGGGCAACAATTTTCATTGATTTATGAAACAAATTCAATAGAAAACCTTCATTTGCTCATTCTACTAGTTTTGTTGAAGCCTGAAGCTTATGCCATTAGAAATGGAACCTCAAGTATTGGTATCCACATTCAAGAATACAAATAAGAAAACTTCCTCTAAGGTGATCATAATCAAATACCATTTTGGCTAGATTTCGTAAAGCTTTGCTTGAAATCAATTATAATGAATTTTCAAAGTAGTTGAGCATTGCAGTGCAATGGGAAAGACACAAACAATAAATTTTTTGTTAAAAAAGTAAGGGAAGACTATGAGAGATGGGATTATCAGTAGGAATTCAATCCCTTCATTTCCCTCCCAAGGCTCCAATTTTTATTGACTCAAACAACATTTGGAAACACACCAATATTTCTAGCTTTTCCTCTTCAGAATATATGAAGACAAGATGGAGATAGTATTATTGTTTTGGGTAGAGGCTCAACTGCGTATTTAAATTTTGTGAACCAAAGATGAAACAATTCATGATTTTGTTGACGGGTCTAGATGACATAGTATTTCCTCTACTATTTATGGTCCAATTGTGAATATATAAAATTTCATGGTTTTTCCCCAACAATGTTTTAGGCTCAAGGGATCTAACTAATTTAGATTGCAATTTTTTATTAGGACATAAAAAATATGAACATAATAGGTGTGGCTACCAATAATGAAGGACAATTTTGATAAATTTCAAGATACTTACTCCTACTCCTCTAATGGGTTTGATTTTTGTTGCCGCCTTTTCACACACCTGGATCACGTGGCAGAAATCTTCAAGCCACTCGGTGTGTCCTTGGGGGCAAGTCTCGAGTCAAGGCTGTCACCTTG
>LPNX010948815.1:56454-78663 GCA_001517045.1 Pseudotsuga menziesii
CTTCTTGAGCTTTCAGCTTCATCATCTTCTTCATTCATAACAACATCATTTCTTATCCAAATTCTAAGATGGATAAGAGGTTCTTCAAGAGTTGAGTCCTTTATATTCCTCATCACTTGAGGGATCTTCTTTGGGTCGTGAGAGCTTGATCTTCATTTGATCCCATTTTCTCTTCTCTTATTATGAGTTGACCTTCTTTTTGTGTGCAATCTTCCCAGAGTCTGCTAAAGTTAATCACTTCCTTCTGGCACACATTCCTTGAATGAATTAATCCCATGATCCTGTGAAGCCATTCAAGGTGGTTATAACAATATCTCATTCTTGTTCGATTGCTTTGTCATAGCATCTAACACTTCCTTTTGTTGTCTTCAAAGATGACACATGAGGGATGAGATGATCTTTAATAGAATCTGCAATGATTCTCTTGACTCTAGCCTTAGCCTCATCTCCCTTTGGCTCTTATAACTTCTTTACTGAAATATTGATCTAAGTCAACAGAGTTCCTATACTTCTTCTAATTTATATTCTTCCCTTCAGAATATCTTTGTCAAGTAATCAAACATCTATTTAGGTGTTTTTAGGGAAAACACTTGTGGTATAAGTTGATCCTCTTGGCCTTGACCAAGTTCTTCTTGTGTAAGGATTTAGCCTCATCTCCCTCTGGAACTGGAACCTCTCCACTTATGTAGGTGTCCAATTCATTTTCTTTAAGAACAAGTGAGATCCTATACTTCCATGCTTGGAAGTTGTCAGCTTCACCAAGCTTGTCATCAAGCCGGTGTGATTAGTCATTTTGAAATGAGAACCTCAAATGTAAATAGAAAAAGATTAGATCTTATCGATTTGAGGTGTCTGTCCTGGTTCCAGATCTAGCTGATCTAGGGCTTTTCAAAGAAACCCAAATTTTCCAAAATTGGAATCTTTCAGATCTAATTGGATAGAAATATGCACCTCCTCAAGGAGAGATGAGCATCATACTCATTTTCCCAAAACTGTGATCAGAATTGCAAAATATCCGATGCCCTAGTTTTCTTCAATTTCTTCTACATAATTGGCTGATATTGTTTCTGAAATATATCTGAAAGTACTAATCCTTGGTGTCTGAAACTTTTCCCTAACATAGTACCATCTTTCCTCTTTCCAACACCACAAGTTTGATCAGAATTGGTTCCACCAATTGGGACTTATGAGAGTTTTCCCAAGGTGACTTATTTCAGGACTATTCAACATAGAGAACTTGTACTAACTTCCATGTGTCACTGTTTCACCTTTGGGGTCTGAAAATTTTATCACAAAAAATAAAGTCCGTGCCCTATCTGGAACATCTTGCTAAATTTTATTTGGACCTTATTAGCCCGAGATATAGAAATTCTCCCAAGGAGTCCTTTTTAGGGATGAATCATGGGATAGGTTGGAACCCTGATTTGGAGGAATCATATCTCCCAGAATATAATGAATCGAAGGATGAAACTTTTACACAAGGTACATCAAGAATATATATTTGTCTTTTAAAATTTTCAGCTCCTGAGCCTTCTCCAATATCAAGATATAAAAAAATGTACCAAAAGTATTAGTTTTAGTATTTTAGGGTTTTCAGGTCTGGGGTCAAATTAGGGTTTGACTTTCCCGAAGCTTTACCCAACAAAAAATTTAGATCTTGGTCTCTAAATTTCTATTTTGAGGAGGAGAGAAATCCTATGCTAGGCTCACTCAAAAATTCCTCTTCTATGAAAATCCCTAATTTCCCGCAGTAGTGACAGGTCAAAAATGGAAAATGCCAGGAATCAAATTCTACTTCGACAAAAAGATGCGCCCTTTAATGGAGAGTTATCCTGGCCTCCTTTTGCTGATTATCTGTGGAGAGAGACCCAAAAAGTAAGAATCCCTTGTTTCTGCAGCTGAACAGTGTCTTCTTCTCAGGTTAGCTCTGATAACATGTTAGATTTTTATCATTTAGTCAATATGATCTTAGGATATTATCTGAGGGAATAACATGCACATCAATAATCAAAAGAGACAAGAGACATAAAGAGTTTTCCTCGGGGAAACCATAAAGGAGAAAACCCCAAAACTTTCTCATAAATAGAATGAGCACCAATGGCAAAAGTAAAACCCAAAAACACAAAGATGATATCCGATAACTATTTTCTCTCTCACTCGTGTGAGTTCCTCTTCTCTCACTCATGCGCTACAGTTGAGCGAGTGTGTGTTGCAAATAAAGAGTCTCACTCTCTATTTATACTAGTTTTCCACTTGACAATTACTTACCAAGGCTAAACTCACTAGAAGAGTCTAATAACCCTAGTACCCCTCAACTATGGGGACTATTGCCCCGAATTACAAAGAAGGGTTAACCTCTATGACTTTACATGGATTTATTATATTAATGATTCTCCTCAGAGGAACATCAGGGTTCAATAAAATACAATATAAGATATACAAGTGAATACATTCTGAAGTTACAAATGCATCAACAATTTCTAGGCTAATTTCCCTTATCTAGAGGATTTAATGTTTGATGGTCAAACCTACATAGCAAAGGAAAATGAATAAGATTAGGTTGCATAAATATCTCTTTACTATGCTTCTAGGATTATTGACTTGGAGGCCTCTAAACATATTACTTACAATAAAGAGGTATTTTCTAACTTGAGATCATGGTTCACATGCGCCTATTATGATTGTTGAGAGATCGGAACATGAATTTATAGGTATTAGCATTGTTCCATTGACGTACAAGAATGGTAAGAAGATTATCTTACATATGTATTGTATGTAACATTCTGGAAACCATCTCAACAAACCTGATTTCTATATCAAAGTTGGTTGCTAATGGTCATCAAATTATATTTTATGATAAAAAGTGTATTGTTAAATATGGAAGCAATTAAATTTCTAATGGTTACTAGGATGGTGGTCTCTACAAACTAAATATTGTTCACAACATAGTTTGTGCGGTTGCAGAAAAATCGGAAGTTGAGAATTGGAACCAAAGGTTTTTATATCTCAACTTGGACAACTTAGAAAAACTTTCAAACATGGTGGATGGAATACCTCAATTAAATAAGGTTGAAGTATTTTTTTCTAAATGCATGCATAATCCACGTGATGAATTTTCACTAAGTCTCTATTGGAGAGCTACAATACCATTTGATGGAAATTTTCATGGACCTATGAGTTCAACTTCACCAATAGGAACTGAGTATCTTTTGAATTTTGTTGATGATCGATCTAGGTATGTGTGGGATTATTACCTAAAAAACTAGTGAAAAAATATTAATAAATCTGAAGAATTAAGAGTATATTTTAAAACAAATATTGTTTCTCATGAAAGTGTTGAGGACATATACAAGAGATGAATTCGATAAAAAATTATACATAACTCGACACCAAGAAAACTTTCCTATACAAAATTAGACTCTTGCAACTTAAGATACCATATTCAAGGGTCAATCCTCTATATTGAAAATCAAATCCCTGCGCCACAGAGAAAAATTCTACAGTAAGTACTAGGAAAATGTAATAACTTTTGAGAGAAGATGGAATATTTTTCACAAACCACATCTTTTCTAGAAAATAGGATCCCTACAATAACCCTTAGTTTAATTTTAAAAAAGAGTCATACTCAACAAACTTACAACTGGAATAAGTTTATTCAAGCTACAATTATTCAAGAAATTTATTTAATGAATGAGGTTCTATACATTTGCACTATCACCCTATCTGTTCAACTTAACTTCCATATACTATGAAGCGAAGTTATATTATCAATGCAGTTTTCCATGAACCCATTAAACACTAAATAATAATTGCACTAACAATAAAATCAAATTTAGTTTTGTAAATCACTTCACTTTACCATTAATCCAAGAATGACAAGCAATTCAAGTCCACAATTTTATAGCTCAGAAAATGTGTTCGTTCACAATAATTCATGTCAAACTTCATCCAAGGACTAGAAAAATGTAGATAAGAATGAATGAAAAAAATATATGGTAAAATTTATAAGTGGGGCAAAAAACTTGAACAAAGAAATATTTGGACCAATACATGATTACTCTTGCTACTGCAACACAATATAAGTTGTAGAATATTGAATCAAACCATTTGATTGTAGCCTTAGAGATATTAATCGATCCAAGCAAAGATGATAAGTACAAAACAAATTTTGATAGCATTGTGTTAGGTCATGATTTTGTCTTCCTTAGTTTTATGCTTTTGTTTATGTTTTTTTGAAATTTGCTAATATTTTTACTTCTAGGAAATTTTGGTGTAAAGGTTAATGTTGAGTTATACCTTTTAGTTTTCATCATTTTCATGTTTTTTCCTATTTTTAAGCTTGCTTTTATAAATTTTGCTTAGAGTTCATTCTTGAAGGGTTCTACAACATGTATATTGATTAATGGTTTCATTAATGACACTAAGATCAAGATTAATCATATAAACCAAGTCTTAAAACTGGATTAGTGATTAAATGACATGAAATTATGTGTTTGGACTTTCTTATAGCACAAGAGCGAAATTAATACACTAGCGCGCTACAAGAAAGTCACGAGTGCCAAAATAGTCATTTTTCAGTCTTATTTTTTCGGTGGGTTCGTTCCTAACGTGTTAACCACATCAATTATCACATTTGATACGTGTCTTGCTAGGCTAATCATTGAAACAGGTGTATGGTCATCATGTGAGGGAGATCGTGGCAATTGTATGCAAGATCATGGCGAATGATGACAGTGAGTGGAACGAGGCAGAATTTCTAGGAATATGTTCTTAAGCTGAAGAATACGAGGGCATTGAAAGTCGTGGTGGAGACATATTGCTGAGAAATCAGAGTTTTGACAGTTGAAGGAAGAATTAGGGCTTCCCAGCGGTGATAGTTCGAAGTGATCTGGACAGTTGAAGACAGCTGGAACGTGCAATTTGACACCTAACCTTTCACAGGATTGAATTCCAGCGCTTGTGTTAAGCTTTTGAACAGGTACCCCGCGTGACATTTGATAGGGTTTGTTAAATTTGGGGTTTTTTTTTATAAAGCCTATAATGTCAAAATTTTAAAGAAGGACATGAATTTACTCACTCAATAGACTTTGAATGATGAGATATTAATCAATATATCTAAGTATTCATCATTTGAGTTAGTAAAGTTCAAAGAAAAACTATTTGAGGTCTTTGAATATATGATTAGGTCAAATTGCTAAAACTTGGTACAAAACATTTCCTAAACTGGTGATAGGGCAGACTGTGAGAGTTTGAAGATAAATAGACTGCCAAAACTGTGCAAATTTGAAGATAAACAGACTATGAGATTACTGGCATGTTCTGCAAACCATACTGAAAATGAAGAAGAGTGGAAAAACTAATAGCGCCGAGCCCACTGATCTTAGTTGGATAGATAATTTCCTAGAATGTGCTAAGCTATTTGAAAATGCAGGATGGTTGATATTTTTCAAGAAAATTGATGGATACAATGCTGAGGTCTCCCATAAGTTTGCTCAGTGTTATGACAAAGATACTGTATCTTTTGATACTTTGAAATTCAAATTGACCAAAGAGTTGGTAGCTGAGGCAACAGGGGTTAAAAATGAGAGAGAACTTTGGTTTAAGAAAGTGCCATTCACCTTTAATGCACAAAGGTACCTACTTCCTGGTATAGTTCCAAATTGGGGTAAGGGTGTGTCGATCCATAACTTCAGGCCTGAATGGGTAGAACCTATTAAGGTTTTACAAAGTTATATTACATGTGAAGGAAGGTATGCCTTTGTTTTTAAATACCATTTCAGGTTTCTTCAACACCTCAGTAATGAATCAAAGATGAACCTGCCCTTCTCCTTGCTAAAGAGCCTGCAGAAGATGTCTTGCAGAATCAAAGAACACCAAAATTATACTAGACAACCCATTTTTCACCATGGGATTATCAAACTCATTATCAACAGTGTTTTGCAGAGTAAAGGGAAAACTTGGGAATATTTCCTTTTTTGGTCAGGGTTTCATAATAGTTAAGAAGGACAGTCTAATAGAAAACAAGCTGATAAAGGATAGACCTTGATCAGAAAGCTAAGACAGAAGATAAAAGTTAAAGAAGAAGACAATATCAAATTGGAGGAAGTTGTAGAGCTCGTAAAAGAAGATTGTGAGTCTAAACAACATCTAAATGACATTGATAGCAAAGATTTGCAGTCTAATAATAAGGAGACCGAGCCTGTTCATGATGATGCACCAACAGAGACATTTGTTGCTGAGAAGATTATACTTGTAGAGAAAGTTTCAGATGATGAAGAGGATACTAAAGTCCAAAAACAAAGTCCAATCACAGTCTTGTCAGAGGATGAGACATGCCTGTTTGAGGAGGATAAACTTCCTGTTATTGATGAAACTAAAGCCGGTACTAAAAAGGAATTGCACAACCATGAAGATGAGGTAGTAATACCAAAGAGAAAGAAGCTAAAAGTCATTGAATTTTCCTCAATCACCCATCAGGGAAAAACTTTCAAATTGTTAGGGGAACTAGCTCTTGGGTGGAGACCAAAAACTAGACCCAGAAACAATCTCAGGATGAATATGAAGAAATATCTAAACCCTAAATTGAATAAGGAAGGAGTAATTGTGATTGATGACTCCTCCTCTGATGAAAAATTGGATGTTGATAAGTTGACAGTAAAGGAAAAAGGCCAATGAAATCAGAAAAAGAATTTACCCTTACTGAAACTAAACTGTTTGATGTATTTTTAGAGATACGAAGTCAAATGTTAAAGGAACAACAAGAAGGTGATATAGAGGTTTCTCACTCAGAAAACAAGCTGATGGTTTATGGAAATGTTACCTGTGAAGCTGAGACTAAAGAAAACCTATGTTTTCCAGAAAATCCTACAGAATTGCTGCCAGAAGATGAAGAAATCTATAGGAGACTAAACATTCCATGGCTTCCCAATGAGATGCAAAGTACAGCAGGAAATAAAGCATTTGATTCAGAGAAAGAGAATTTATAGAGAACTAGAAAGCAGTATAAACATCAGGTGGAATATATGCAGGATACAAATGATGGCTTGGTTATGGCCAATAGAAGACTCAGAGAGGATCTGGATGAGGTGAATAGCCACTATCAGGAGCTGATTGCAGTCTCAAAAGAGGCATTGAAAAGAAAAAGAAATACAGAGTCACAATTTACAATGTTAAAGCAAACCATCAAAGATCTACAGTAGTAAAATGAAGAACTCACAGCTAGAAAGATGGCAGAGGTGGAAGCAGAGCAACTGAAGGCTAGAAGAAAGGCCCAAGCCCTAAAAGGGATAGCATTGTTAGCAAAACCAGCTAAAGATCTATGAGGCTTGTTAACACAATCAATTATTAGTTATGTTTTGAAGGATATTTCATTTTTGTAATTATTATTTTGATAGAACTATTTCGATGAGTAGGCATAAAAGCAGTTAGGGTTTAGTCCTTAACTGAATTTTGAAGGATATTATTAATGTATGTCACAAAGAGGACTAGAGGTTCGATATTTTGGCTGGCAAGAGGAGGTCTTCAGACTTGTCCATAAGCTAAGTAAATGACTCTTATGTGTATTTGAAAGACTGATTATGAAATATATGTTGTATTTACCCTTCAGTTTGTTCTTTGGCTTCATTTATAGCTTGTTTTAGCTACTCAAGTGGTAATTTCATTACCGGTTTAAAGTTTTTATGCTTGTAGTGCTTGCCATTTGTGGATGAAATTTAGTGTTGTTTTCTATTAGATACATGGTTATTATGTTATGCATCTCAATTTTTCTATGCTTGTGATTTAGTTTTTATTTGGGTTATGAATGCATTCCCTTTTGTCATCAAACTTCACAACCAGAAAACCTTGAAAAACCCTAAAAACCATGTTTTGTTTTATTGAGGTATTTGAGATTATGTTGGCTTGTTTTCTTGTAGTCTAGAAACAATTTCTGGCATAAACATCTTTGGTTCCGTTTCTAAGGAATGAAGTTGAAAATATATTTTTCCCTGGGATACTTATCATTTCACTGGTTTTAAGAGGTGAACTTAAACCAGCATATCTTAAAGACTACTTTTCACCAGTTTGTCACAGTGGCTACTAGGAGAATTGGAACTAGAAACAGACCTATTTCACCTTTGTAGCTGGGTGTTTCAGACCCAGAACATATATTGAAAATAGGAAGGAATATTAGAAGGTCTCAGTCATTACCAACCCTATGTGACCCTGATCAGTTGGATGGTTCATCACCTTCATATGTTTTGAGAAAAGAAGAAGAAACTTCACCTTGGTTAAGGCCTATAATTCATGTCTGTAACTTTCAAATTTTCACTGATCCTCAATCATTCAAAAAGGAAAAAATAGTATCTCCTGGTAAGATACCTCTATTTCATTTGAAAGTAGGTAAAACCCATTTTAAGCCAAGTTCCAGCCAAATCTCTTCATCACCAAAGTCAGTCAGCCTTAAAATAGCAGCCCAAAATCAGCCTATAGACATGATGGACCGAATGGTTGCAGCCATATATGCACCATTAGTTTGGCCCTCACCCTTTGAATGCACCACCTGGAGGTGACTATCAGAAATACCTGCCTAGGTTTAATGGACAGGGTGAAACTACAGCTGAAGAGCACTGGGAAGCTTTTCTCAGTTATGCTGATAACCAGAACATTGAAGCTAAGGACGCATGGATGAGGATGTTTGTGCAGAGCCTTGATGCAGATGTCAGAAAATGGCTTAGGTAGCTTCCTGCAAATTCTATCACCATCATAGAATAGCTTCAGGACCTCTTTAGGAAACAATGGGGTGACACCAAAGACCATACTTATTATATAACTGAGTTTGGAGCCATTAGGAGAAAGAAGGATGAAACTATTGTAGATTTTTCAAAAAGATTCAATAAAATGTATAGCAGAATTCCAGCAGAAATAAAACCTTCAGAAACATCTACAAAACTCACATATGCAAATGATTTCGATCATGAATTTTCTTTACTACTAAGAGAGAGAAGACATGTTTCTTTACTGAATATGCAGGATGCAGATTTAGAAGTGGAGTCTAACATATTGGATTCCAATAGATTGAAGAAGGAAACAGCTCAGCAGATGTATGACATGAAAGGTAAGAAGGAAGCAGCTCCAGGGGTTTCAACATCTCAGTCTTTAAAAGGAAAAAATGATGAGATGGCCAAGTTGGTGAAGATTTTAACTGCAAAATTAAACAAGTTAGAACTAGAAAGAAATTCAAGCAAGCCTATTCAAGAATGTGAAATAAACCCTAACAATCAGAACCAATTCAGAAGACAATTTGCTCCTCGTTTCATACCTAGAGAACAAAGAAATAATGATATTCAGCGAGAAAGGAGAGAGACCGAGGATGAAAGGTTACCTCCACCTCTTCAGAACAATGTTGTTGATGAAGAAGTGCTATTTGAAGACACAGATCAGGATATGAACTATTTTGGAGAAAGGTTGACTGAAGGTTTGTCACTGAAGAAGAGTTTTTAAATGCAGAATATTATGATGCTGATATGTTTGAAATAGAGGATGATTTGAATCTGAAAATGACTGTTGTAACTGCTGATGTCTGTAAGAATGAACCCAATAAGACTTTGAATTTGAGGTCAGGCCCAAAACAAGTAGTACAGAACCCAAATAAGAAGGTAGTTGTACCTGCTAAGCAGCAATCTAATCATGTGTCGGAGAAAAAACAAATTCCAGAAAAGCAAAAGAAGAACATGGAGTTTGAAGAGGTAAATAAAACTGTGCAGAATTTTAATCTGGAAAATGAATTAGGAAAAATAAATATTCCTATTCCTTTTACTGAACTAATGAAAAATCCTTCTTACAAAGAATCAATCCTTAAAATGATCGGTTCAGCAAACAATCAGCCTATTTCTGATACAATGAATTTGCAAGAATAAAATCCTAAGATTTATTGGATCAGCCTTGGCTGAAAAAACTGAGAATGAAGCAGGTGCTTCACCTCCATTTTACATTACTCTGACATTCCATGAACAAATGATACATAACTGTTTGTTAGATTCAAGAGAATCACACAATTTAATGCCAAAGGCTGTCATGGAGGCTTTAGGTCTGAGTATAACCAAACCCTATCATGATCTGTATGCATTTGATTCATGAGCTGTAAAGTGTTTAGCTGTGATTAAAGACATGGTTGTCAGTTTGGATCAATTACCAATGAAAAGTGTAATCATGGATGTGGTGGTAGCTGATATTACACCTAAATTTGGGTTACTTCTCTCTAGGTCATGGGCAAAAAAAGTTGGTGGAACTTTACAAGTGGATTTATCATATGCTGTTATTCCTATGTTTGGAGGAGAAAACAGAAGGTTGTACAAAGAGCTTTAGTTTTCCTATATTGTGACAGATGACAAGAACCCTACCAACCATCCTCTATATGCTGTTGATAAAGATTTGGATACTTTCATGTTACATTTTTGTGATGATGACAATACTGCTGGTTTGTTACAGGTTTAAAAGGAATAGCCAATTAAATGCAGCAAGGAACAGGAAGATGAGCTTTGGAAATTATACTTTGATGGATCATATTGCAAAGAAGGTGTTGGAGCAGGGGTTCTTCTCATATCCCCTTGTGGTGAAACAGTAAAGCTGATGTATAAATTATAATTCATTACTAAAAACAATACTGCTGAATATGAAGCTTTGTTGTTAGGATTGAAGGATGCCAAGGATTTAGGCATTCAGTAGATTTCTGCATATGGTGACTCCGAATTAGTTGTGTAGCAGGTGAGGAACAACTATCAAGTGAAACAGGATTTGCTAAAAGTCTATCAAAATGAGGTATGGGACATGATTGATAATTATTTTGTAGCTTTTAACATTACCTATATTCCAAGAGACCATAATTAGACTGTTGATTCATTGGCCTTAGCTGCTACACATTTTAGAATTCCCAAAACCACACAGTTGAGGTATCCCATTGAGGTTAGGTACAGACCATCTGTACCTGACAATGTAAAGAAGTGGAGAGTGTTTGAAGATGACATTGAAATTAAAATATTTTTGGAGCTTACACATGAGTTTTCTAATTCCTTGATTGATCAGGAGGAAGATGATGAGGATTGAGATGTTGAAGAGATTGCTGGAAATGAAATTGTTGGCCACAAGATTATTGAAATAAAAGGTAATTTCATCCCAAAAGGTTTGGTACCTTTAGAAAGGATATTTTCGAAAGATGATACACCCCTAAAACCTATTGTATAGTCTTCAGAAGAGAATGTGGTGGATTGTAACATTGGCACTGCAGAACATCCTAGAATGGTGAAAATTTCGAAAGCACTCACAGCTGAACAAAGAAACAGGTACATAAAATTGTTAAAGGAACATGTTCATGTCTTTGCATGGTATTATGAAGAATTGAGAACATATGATACTAGAATTATACAACATAAAGTCCCTTTAAAACCGAATGTTAAACCTTTTCGTCAGAAATTGAGGATTAATCCAGCCTTGTTTCCTGTTATTGAAAAAGAAGTGAAGAATTTATTAGATGCCAAGATCATTGTTCCTCTCAGGTACTCTTCATGGGTGGATAATCTAGTTCCTGTTAGGAAAAAGAACGAAGAAGTGGGACTGTGTGTTGACTTTAGAAACTTGAATAGATCTTCACTAAAGGATAATTATCCTCTGCCTAAAATTGAGCAAATATTGTAGAAGGTTGTTGGAGCATAGAGGATTTCTATGGTTGATGGTTTCTCATGATACAATCAGATTTCTATGCATCCTGATGATAAGGAGAAAACAACTTGTACCACTCCCCAGGGAAATTTCACGTATGATAAGATGCCTTTTGGTTTAATGAACGCTGAAGCAACTTTTTAGAGGGCCATGGATATAGATTTTGTTGGGGAAAAGGACAAGTTTGTGGTAATTTACCTAGATGATATTACTATATTTTCAAAATCAGATGATGAACATCTAAAACATTTGAAGCAGACTTTCCTAAAGTGCAGAAAATTTGGTTTGTCCTTGAATCCAAAGAAGTCACACTTTGTTGTACAGGAAGGAAAATTACTGGGTCATTTAGTTTCTGCTAATGGTATAAGGATTGATCTAGAAAGGGTAAAAGCAATATTGAAGATAAGTCTGCTCAGGAGTAAAAAAGATGTCCACTTTTTTATTGGTAAAATCAACTTTCTGCGTTGGTTTATACCAAACTTTGCTGAGACTATCAAGTAGATTACAGCCATGCTAAAGAAGGATCAAGAATTCAAATGGACCACTGAAGCAAAGAATTCATTTGAAGAAATCAATATGGCTCTTACTGAATCCCCTGTATTAGTAAGTCCATATTTCACCAGAGAATTTCTAACATTTTCATTTGCATATGAAGATACACTAGCAGTTGCTTTTTTGCAGAAGAATAAGGATGGTTTTGAGTAACCTATTGCATTCTTCAGCAAAACTCTAAGAGATTCTGAATTAAAATACAACACCTTGGAAAAATAGGCTGATTCTTTGGTGAAAGATTTAAATTTTTTAGAATCTATGTTTTGCATTCCAAAGTTATTTCATATGTGCCTAATGCTGCTGTAAAAGATGTTTTGACACAGCCTGACAGTGAGGGGAAAAGAGGCAAGTGGATTGCTAAAATCATGGAGTATGATGTAGATATCAGACCTACCAAACTAGTCAAGGGACAAGGTTTAGCCAAGATGTTGGCTAAATCAAATTTCCAAGCTTTAGGATTGCATGTGATGGTAGAAGAGCCAGGTCAGGAAGAAAATCAAGCAGAGTTGGAGAAAGAGAAGATTATGGACTTCTATTCAGCATCCACATAGTACGCAGACATTGTGTACTTTCTGTTGTATTTGCAATGTCCTGAACATTTAGATAGAAAAGCTGCTAGATTTTGAAGCTAAGAACTACTAAGTACTGTTTAGTAGAACAACAGTTATTTTGGAAGGACCCAGGGGGTATTCTACTCAGATGCTTAGATAAACTTGAAATTGAAGGAGTGATTTCTGAATCTCATGAGGGTGCTTGTGGAGGTCACAAGTACTGGAAGGAAACAACATACAAGATCTTAAGAGCTGGGTACTATTGGCCCTCTTTGTTTGCAAATGTATATCAGCAGGTAAGAGCTCCCATCCCTTGTCAGAAGTTTGATGGTAAACAAAAATTGTTGTCATTACCTTTAAAACCAATTGCAGTAAGTGATCCTTTCCAGCAATGGAGTCTGGAATTTATAGGAGAGATAAGCCTCATCTTCCTCAGGACAACATAGGTGGATTTTGACTGCAACAGACTTCTTTACCAAATGGGTGGAAGCTATCCCTACAAGGAATGCCATAGATAAGGTGATTATGGAATTTATTGAAGAAAATATTCTCAGTAGGTTTGGATGTCCTTAGAAAATAGTAACAGATAATGCAAAAGATTTTAAGTCTAAGGAAATGGAATCATTTTGTGAAAAGAATGGTATCTTGTTGAAACATTCAACTCCTTACTATCCCCAAGGTAATGGTTTAGTTGAGTCCTCCAATAAAAATGTCATTTAGAGTATCAGGAAACTGCTAAAGCATGATAAGAGATCATGGGATTCTATGCTGAAATATGCATTATGTGCTGATAGAATAATAGCCAAGAAAGCAATTGGAACTTCACCTTTCCAATTAGTGTATGGTACAGATGCAGTCTTTCCTGTTCAGTTGGGCATTCCAGTGATGAATTTCTTTCAGCATTGTTAGGAGGAACCTAATGATATGCAGAGAAGGTTTTATGCAATGATAGAGTTGTAGCAGAATAGAGAAAAAGTGGAAGAAAAGGCACAGTTATACAGATTGAAGATAAAAGAAAGATTTGACAGGAAAATCAAAGATAACACTTTCTCAATTAGTGACATGGTTCTAAGGTGGGATGCCAGGAAAGAGAAAAAAGAGAAACATGGAAAATTTGACAACCTCTGGTTTGGCCCTTTCCTAGTATCTAAGTTTTTGGAAAATAACACTTTTGTCCTACAGACTTTGGAGGGTGAGGAATTGTCAAGTCCAGTTAATGGAAGATTCCTCAAGCATTTCTACAGTTTTTGAGGGGAATTTTAGTTTTTCATTGTATATACCGGTGTGAGTAAAACACAATAAGGACTCCATAACCCAATAGAAATTTGTAGATTAGCAAATTGCAGGAAAGAAGACACTAGTCTACAGGTTCTTGAAGCCTCACAAGGAGGACTTCATCTCGCAGCAGGAGCCAGATGTTAGGTCATGATTTTGTCTTCCTTAGTTTTATGCTTTTGTTTACGTTTTTTTGAAATTTGCTAATATTTTTACTTCTAGGAAATTTTGGTGTACAGGTTAATGTTGAGTTTATACCTTTTAGTTTTCATCATTTTGATTTTTTTTCCTATTTTTAAGCTTTCTTTTAGAAATTTTGGGAAGAGTTCATTCTTGAAGGGTTCTACAAGGTGTATATTGATTAATGGTTTCATTAATGACACTAAGATCAAGATTAATCATATAAACCAAGTCTTAAAACTGGATTATTGATTAAATGACATGAAATTATGTGTTTGGACTTTCTTGTAGCGCAAGAGAGAAATTAATACACTAGCACGCTACAAGAAAGTCGCGAGTGCCAAAATAGTCATTTTTCAGTCCTATTTTTTTGGGTGTTTCATTCCTAAGGTGTTAACCAC
Source organism: Pseudotsuga menziesii (assembly GCA_001517045.1). NCBI lineage: Eukaryota > Viridiplantae > Streptophyta > Pinopsida > Pinales > Pinaceae > Pseudotsuga > Pseudotsuga menziesii. Next base: position 71,108 of record LPNX010948815.1, read on the forward strand.
ATCAATTATCACATTTGATACATGTCTTTCTAGGCTAATCATTGAAACAAGTGTATGGTCATCGTGTGAGGGAGATCGTGGCAATTGTATGTAACATCTTGGCGAATGATGACAGCGAGTGGAACGAGGAAGAATTTTCAGGAATATGTTCTTAAGCTGAAGAATGTAAGGGCATTGAAATTCGTGGTGGAGACATATTGCTGAGAAATTGGAGTTTTGACAGTTGAAGGAATAATTAGGGCTTCCGAGCAGTGACAGTTCGAAGTGATCTAGACAGTTGAAGACAAATGGAATGTGCAATTCGACACCTAACCTTCCACAGGATCGACTTCCAGTGCTTGTGTTAAGATTTTGAATAGGTACCCCGCGTGACATTTGATAGGGTTTGTTAAATTTGGGGTTTTTTTTGATAAAGCCTATAATGCCAAAATTTTAAAGAAGGACATGAATTTACTCACTCGATAGATTTTGAATGATGAGATATTAATCAATATATCTAAGTATTCATAATTTGAGTTAGTAAAGTTCAGAGCAGAACTATTGGAGGTCCTTGAATCTATGATTAGGTCAAATAGCTGAAACTTGGTACAAAACATTTCCTAAACTGGTGATAGGGCAGACTATGAGAGTTTGAAGATAAATAGACTGCCAAAACTATGCAAATTTGAAGATAAATAGACTGTGAGATTACTGACAGGTGCTGCAAACCATACTGAAAATGAATAAGAGTGGAAAATCTAATAGGTACGAGCCCACTGATCTTAGTTGGATAGATAAATTCCTAGAATGTGCTGAGCTATTTGAAAATGCAGGATGGTTGATATTTTTCAAGAAAATTGATGGATACAATGCTGAGGTATCCCATATGTTTGCTCAGTGTTATGACAAAGATACTGTATCTTTTGATACTTTGAAATTCAAATTGACCAAAGAGTTGGTAGCTGAGGCAACGGGTGTTAAAAATGAAGGAGAAATTTGGTTTAAGAAAGTGCCATTCACCTTTAATGCACAAAGGTACCTACTGCCTGGTATAGTTCTAGATTGGGGTAAGGGTGTGCCCATCCATAACTTCAGGCCTGAAAGGGTAGAACCTATTAAGGTTTTACAATGTTATATTATATGTGAAGGAAGGTATGCCTTTGTTTTTAAATACCATTTCAGGTTTCTTCAACACCTCAGTAATGAATCAAAGATGAACCTGCCCTTCTTCTTGCTAAAGAGCTTGCAGAGAATGTCTTGCAGAATCAAGAACACCACAATTATACTAGACTGTCCATTTTTCACCATGGGCTTATCAAACTCATTATCAACAGTGTTTTGCAGAGTAAAGGGAAAACTTGGGAATATTTCCTTTTTTGGTCAGGGTTTCAGAATAGTCAAGAAGGACAGTCTAATAGAAAACAAGCTGATAAAGGACAAACCTTGATTAGAAAGCTAAGACAGAAGACAAAAGTTAAAGAAGAAGACAATATCAAATTGGAGGAAGTTTCAGAGCCTGCAAAAGAATATTGTGAGTCTAAACAACATCTAAATGACATTGATATCAAAGATTTGCAGTCTCATAATAAGGAGACCGAGCCTATTCAGGATGATGCACCAGCAGAAACATTTGTTGCTGAGAAGATTGTACTTGCATAGAAAGTTTCAGATGATGAAGAGGATACTAAAGTCCAAAAGTAAAGTCCAATCACAGTCTTGTCAGAGGATGAGACATGCCTATTTGAGGAGGATAAACTTCCTGTTATTGATGAAACTAAATATGGCACTAAAAGTAATTGCACAACCATGAAGATAAGGTAGCAGTACCAAAGAGAAAGAAGAAAAAAGTTATTGAATTTGCCTCAGTCACCCATCAGGGTGAAACTTTCAAAATGTTAGGGGAACTAGCTCTTGGGTGGAGACCAAAAACTAGACCCAGAAACAAGCTCAGGCTGAATATGAAGAAATTGCTAAACCCTAAATTGAATAAAGAAGGAGTAACTGTGATTGATGACTCCTCCTTTGATGAAAAATTGGATGCTGATAAGGGTGACAGTAAAGGAAAAAGGCCAATGAAATTAGAAAAATAATTTTCCCTTACTGAAACTAAACTGTCTGATGTATTTTTAGAGATACGAAGTCAAATGTTAAAGGAACAACAAGAAGGTGAGATAGAGGTTTCTCACTCAGAAAACAAGCTGATGGTTGATGAAAATGTTCCCTGTGAAGCTGAGACTAAATTAAACCTAAGTTTTCCAGAAACTCCTACAGAATTGCTGCCAGAAGATGAAGAAATCTATAGGAGACTAAACATTCCATGGCTTCCCAATGAGATGCAAAGTACAGTAGGAAATAAAGCATTTGATTCAGAGAAAGAGAATTTACAGAGAACTATAAAGCAGTATAAACATCAGGTGGAATATATGCAGGAGACAAATGATAGCTTGGTTATGGCCAATAGAAGACTCATAGAGGATCTGGATGAGGTGAATAGCCACTATCAGGAGCTGATTGCAGTCTCAAAAGAGGCATTGAAAAGAAAAATAAATACAGAGTCACAATTTACAATGTTAAAACAAACCATCAAAGATCTACAGCAGCAAAATGAATAACTCACTAGAAATATGGTAGAGATGGAAGCAGAGCAACTGAAGGCTAGAAGAAAGGCCCAAGCCCTAGAAGGGATAGCCTTGTTAGCAAAAGCAGCTAAAGATCTATGAGGCTTGTTAACACAATCAGTTATTAGTTATGGTTTGAAGGATATTTCATTTTTGTAATTATTATTTTGATAGGACTATTTCGATGAGTAGGCATAAACGTAGTTAGGGTTTAGTCCTTAACTGAATTTTGAAGGATAGTATTAATGTATGTCACAAAAAGGACTAGAGGTTCGATTTTTTGGCTGGCAAGAGGAGGTCTTCAGACTTGTCCATAAGCTAAGTAAATGACTCTTATGTGTATTTGAAAGACTGATTATGAAATATATGCTCTATTTACCCTTCAGTTTGTTCTCTGGCTTCATTTATAGCTTGTTTTAGTTACTCAAGTGGTAATTTCATTGTTGGTTTAAAGTTTTTATGCTTGTAGTGCTTGCCATTTGTGGATGAACTTCAGTGTTGTTTTCTGTTGGATACATGGTTATTATGTTATGCATCTCAGTTTTTCTATGCTTGTGATTTAGTTTTGATTTGGATGATGAATGCATTCCCTCTTGTCATCAAAATTCACAACCAGAAAACCTTGAAAAACCCTAAAAACCATGTTTTGTTTTATTGAGGTATTTGAGATTATGTTGGCTTGTTTTCTTGTAGTCTGGAAATAATTTATGGCATAAACACATTGAATAACTATACATCCTCAGTCATTACATTAACACAATGTTTTACCTGAATTAAAGAATACAAATAAAAAATTCTAATTTTTTTTACCTACATGAATATATGTAGACACAAAAAAATGAAGTTAAATATTTGAATTTCAATAGGTAATTATGTTTAACTGGACATTGCTTATAACTGAAAAACGGTGATTATTGAGCAACAAAAACATTGTAAGGTTGAAAAATACCAAGAAAAAATGGGAAAAGAGAAAAGTAGATGGAGAAGATCTAAATTTATAGTGATTTTTAAGGCTAGGAACATACATGTTCATTTTTCAATCCGAGGATATGTGAAAATGGTTGGAAAATGAATTCACAAAAATGGTACTTGGCACATGAATGGAAACCATGAGCCAATGAAAGGTTCAAGGGAGCTCAATTAATGAGGCTTTATATGTGGATGAATCACTCCCTTGTAACTAATATTCAAGAAAATTGAGGCAATTTCTCATGCATTCATGCAAATGGGGAGGGTGAAATGTGAGTGAAATCTCTCCCAGAAGTCCCCCATTCCTTAAAATATGAGCAAAGGTAAATCCATGTCCCAAATTTCATGGGAAAAAACAGATTTTTTTCCCTATTCCTGGTGAATACAGGTGGGCTAACCCTTTGCACATGAATTTATTTTAATAAATTTGGGACAAAAGCAAAGAATAGTAAAAAATACTACTATATAAAAAATCATCCCAATAAAAAACTGAAACCCTAGTAAATTTCACCCATGGGCTAAATTTTTCCCTTCAAATTTTCCTTGCATGGAATTTGATGTCTTTTAGTGAAATTCGCCACTATGTTCTTGCATAATATTATTTTGTCATTAATATTTGACATGATGATGCTCAATATTGATATATAGAAGAAAACATGGCATGGAGAGAGAAGAGATATCAAGTGGATCTTAACGATCTTCTTGGGGTATGTTGAACTATTATTTCATATTGTTTTTTATTTTATAAACACTTCTTCTTGTCCCTTTGCTTCTGCCATTGTGGAATACTAGCCTCACTCTTTTCAATCCCTACCCTTTTTTGGGATGAAAACAATTTCATGTACCCGCTTCATGATTATTTCTTTGTCTTGTTACTCAATCACCATTGATTCATCATGTGGCATCATTCTCCTCTTTATGTTTTTTTTTGTTTGGCTAGATATTGATTCACAACATCGAAATAATTATGAAGTGTTAGAATGCAATGAATATGATGCAAATAAATTTATCTCACATTTATTCCGTCAGCACCCATCATGTGCAAGGTGAAACACTTGTCATTTCCATATCTCATTTCATCATTTTCACTTTCATATAACCCTATGAAAACCTTCCAAAGTTGCATCATGGCATAGATAGAGTCACGAATAGCATATTTTTCCTCTTTCCCTTTGTGTATCGTCATGCCATAGATTCATTGTTACTGTGTCCATATCGTAGCACTTGCCACGACCATATCTCATTTGACAAAAATTATTGTCGCTTGACACCTTTGGTACATAGTCAAAGCCGTTTCTCATCTAAGTAAATTGCATCTTGTTAGATGATTTTTTTTAATTATTTCACGCCCATTGATCAATTTTACAACCGTGTATTTCATTAGTTCTCTTGTAATTCCTATGCTAAAAAATTTCAACAAAAAATCCTCCTAGCCCTCTCCCTAACAAAAAAATGATCCAATGTCCATGTTTTTAAAAGAAAAAAAAAACATTTTTTTTCCATTAAAATTCCCATCTTTTTATTCTCAATAAACACACACACAGACACACACACATGAAAACCATACTCATTACCTTTACCACTAGATTCCCTACCTTATTCCTTTACCCCTCTTATTCCATTAACATTTTATTTACATTACCCACCTCATTCCTATCACTATTTCCCTTTTTAACCCTAACAAAAAAATTAGAAAAACAATAAAACAAACATTTGCAATGTTCCATGTGGAGCACATAACATAGAGGGTGATGATGTTGGGGAACCTCTTGCAATTGAACAATAGAAAAAAAGGAAAGAATAACATCAGTAGTAAATATTCCAACAATATGTGTGGTGTTTAAAGACATCATTTACAACATTTAACCATAGTACATTGTGATCAAAACATCGCAATGCATTATCTCATAAGAGATCACCATAACAAGTCCATATCAACACAAAAAATTGTTGAACATGTATTGTCATCGATGTCAAAGGATCAAATGAAAAAATCAAGGATCAGATGTCAAAGGTTCAAAATTCAAAGGTAAAAAAATCAAATGTCAAAGGAATTGATGTCAAAGACATTGAATTGAATGTCAAGGGGGTTGCTGTAAGAACATCAGAAGAAGCTGAAGAATTCCTCACATATAGTCAGCTTGAATAAATACATATGGAAGAATGTGGAAGTCACATGAGATCAAATATCCCATCATGAAACTGGTCACAAATACACATATAATTATACATAAAGAAGAACATTGAAAATGACACATGTGTAAACATCATTTGTGAGAATTATGAATAAATAAGGAGAAACAAAATTTTGTGTGAAAGTCCCATAAGGAAAATGACATGTGGTACAAATATTTGTAAAGGAAAATATAAGTTATAAACCTATTTGCAAAAGTCCCACAAGGATGTTGACATAAGTGCGTCATACACCACACAAAGATGAATTTTGGTAAATGGCATGCTGACGCAGAGCCTGACTTGTTTCAAATGAAATCCAGTGGGGTGTTACCAGGTTAAGGAACTTCACTAAGTGGAGACATCTCTTGAGCCAAGAAGACTATAAATAAGAAAGAGATGGATGTGGTGAAGTACGCTTGTGAAAAATGAATATCTAAGATAAACTATTTGGAAAAACTTCAGAATCTTGGGGTATCAATGGCTTGTTGATCGCAGTAAGTATATTTATTCAATGGAGACAAAGTGAAAAAATAAGTTAGTGATGAACACCTAATAAGTGCGCTATATGAAGAGGATACATGTATTCTATATTTGCGATGTTCTTTCTAAATAAAAGACGTGGATTGTTGAACAACATATGTGACCGAGCTGGAAAATCTATTCAAATGCAGATTGCAATAGTTATCACACATCATATTTTTTGGAAACTATATGTTTTGACACAGATACTAAGATGCAAATCAAAGAAGTTACAACAGTTGTAGATTGTGAAAACATTCACAAGGAGAAGGTACTTTTGTACTTGCAGTTTTTTAGTACAATCTTATTTCATATCAGGGAGTTCAGACGGGGCAAGGGGCATGGGGTTGTAGCCTCCTTTCAGTTGGTGCTGGAGAATATAATCAAGGTATTGTAGAATCCTTTTTGTTGGTGCAGATAAAACCCATGGGGTTGGAGACTCCTTCTAGTTGCAACTAGTAAATATAATTTGGGGTGTTGTAGCATCCTTTTTGTCAGAGAAGATAAAACCTAGGGGTTCATAGACTCATTCCATTTGGTGCAGGAGAACACAAAAAAAGTTTGTTCTTACACAACCAGAGAGCCAATTATCTACAGGTCAGAGCTTGAATCCAGAAGTCCCAATTTATGTAGTTAGACAGATATATATTCAGGTCGGTGCCTGAAGCTCATGAGTCAGTGTTTGCACAAATTGAATTTGTTGCAGGCCGATGCCAACAACCCACAGATTGTACTTGGGGATCAGGTCAAATACTAAAATGAGTTGGTTCTCATGTTTATAAATTGCAATCTCTCACTGATATATATATATATATATTGATAGATATTGTAGCATCCTTTTTGTCAGAGCAGATAAAACCTAGGGGTTCATAGACTCATTCCATTTGGTGCAGGAGAACACAAAAAAAAGTTTGTTCTTACACAACCAGAGAGCCAATTATCTACAGGTAAGAGCTTGAATCCAGAAGTCCCAATTTATGTAGTTAGACAGATATATATTCAGGTCGGTGCCTGAAGCTCATGAGTCAGTGTTTGCACAAATTGAAGTTGTTGCAGGTCGATGCCAACAACCCACAGATTGTACTTGGGGATCATGTCAAATACTAAAATGAGTTGGTTCTCATGTTTAGAAATTGCAATCTGTGCCTGAAGCTCATGAGTCAGTGTTTGCACAAATTGAAGTTGTTGCAGGTCGATGCCAACAACCCATAGATTGTACTTGGGGATCAGGTCAAATAATAAAATGAGTTGGTTCTCATGTTTAGAAATTGCAATCTCTCACTGATATATATATAT
>LPNX010948815.1:79239-146739 GCA_001517045.1 Pseudotsuga menziesii
GTCATAGATATACAATATACATATCTACAAAATTATTGATTCTCCACCCATATTAGTAATAAGATGAATCCAACAAACATAGGTTCATTCTTTTATATCCTTTAGATAGAACAAGATACCTTGAAGTGGTGATGATCAGGTCCATAAATAAGAGTAATTGGTCCTAACCATTTCCACAAAATAAACAATGTCCCAAAGATTAGTTGGTTTCTCTATTCAATCTAACCATTACCTCATTGCCCATTTATTAAACCAATCAATTAACCACTTAGTCAATCCTCCATTTAAATTATTTACTAATCAAGTGATGTATTTTGACTGATTGTATCCAAAAGATACATAGGTGTGATGAACTTGCATAGCCTTTGGTTATAACACCTCCCCATAAGCACAATTCTCTGGAGATTCAAGAGGTGAAATTATTTTTTGTGAATAACCCCCCATAATTGTAGTAGCCTAAATCCCAATCATAGCACAATTTTTCACAAACTTAAAGTTTTAGTATAGGCTACATACCACATTGACCTATACTAGCTTTGTCATATAATGAACATGAAGTTCAACATGCTTCATTTTGTTGTGAGAAACATGATTATTAACAACCTATATTGTACTATGATTGTCATAATGGATAAGGGTTAAGGCATGAACAAGAAAACCACTCTTTTCTAAAAGTTAATGCATCCAAACTTCCTCTATACCTACATTGACAACTCCATGGTATTTTGCTTATCTAATTGAAAGAGAGACTACCTTATATTTCTTACATGACCAGACCAAGGGACCATAACTAAATCGAAACACATAGCCAGTAGTGGACTTTGAATTGTTAGTGTCACCTCCCCAGTTGGAATAAGTAAACCCAACCAATGGTTTTGTACTGCGACAATATTTAATATGATACTAATAAGTTCCTTTAATATAGACTCAACAATTCTCTTTGTAGCTTTCCAATGTCTTTCTCAAGGATCTTGCATGAAACAAGAAACCACACTAACATGAACTGAGAGATCAAGTTGATAGTGAGTTAAGAAAATCAAGCTATCGACCAACTAATGATAAGGAGTGGTGTCGAATCGAAGAGAGTCACAGTCCTTAGAAAATTTAGCTCTCGACTGACAAGGTGTAGAACAAGACTTACAACTATCCATTTTCAATTGTTTGAAAATATCCAAAGCATATTTTGGTTAAGAAAGAATGATACCATCACCCATTTGAAAATTTTGAATTCCCAGAAAGAAATGTAATAGACCAAGATCATTCATTTCAAAAGTGTCTGCAATTTATTTGTTCAAGACAAAAATTAGAGTGAAATTATTTTTTGTTATGATTATATCATCAAAATATAATGCCACAATCAAAGTATCACCATGAACATGTAATACAAAAATACTCTTATCAGTCTCACAATGTTGAACCCAATATTGATAAAGAAATGGTCAATATTCTCATACCAAGAATAGGGTGCTTGTTTCAAACCATACAATAATTTATTGAGTCGGAAAACAAGATCAGAATGTATCACAAAACTACGATGTTGTTCCATAACAATTTCTTCAAGCAAGCCTCTGGAAAGCTGGCATTGTTAACATCCATTGGATGAAGTTCCCATCCAACATGGGTAGTAAGGGAAATAATCAGTCGAATAAAGTCATCTTTGTAACAAGAGCAATTGTTTCATTTTAGTTGATATCTTCTTTCCAAGAGAATCCCTTAGCTACCAGTCGAGACTTATTACGTTCAACATAACCATAAGAGGTAAACTTCATATTATAGCCCCATAGACACTTCACAACATTCTTTCCTTGATGTCAGGATATCAGTTACCAAGTATTATTCTTTTGCAAAGAACCAATTTCAACAACCATAGCATTTTCCCATTTAGAAACTCCCTCAACATAAATATAAGTGTCAGCATCACAAGTTTCAAGAACATGTTCAATCAGTGCAAACTTCCATATTGTTTTTTACTACAAGTTTGCTGACCAATTATTTTTTTACTGCAAGTCCATCATCAAGTCCAATAGATTCAATTTTTTTAGTATCCCACCGAGGTAGAGAAGTTGAAATTTATGGTTAGTCGAATGAGCAACTATGTCAGTGTTCTGATTTAATGTCGATCAACTAATAATCATCTCAGTAGTATAATTTGACTGTTTGGTTGAAACTTCAAGGAAGGGTATAATAGATCCAAATTATTCAATAATATCTAAATGATCACTATGCAATATATTTTAAGAGGAGTTCAATAACTTATTACTTGAAATATTATCCTCAAAGATCACATTTTTTCTCAAAATGATCTATTGTTTTACTACGTTAGACAATCGATAACAGGGAAAATTTAAAGGATCCATAACTTTTTTTAAGTGTAGAAAGCTTGGCGGATCTTACTAATTTGTAAATTTCCAACCATAAAATGTTGGGTGATATTTTTATAACAAGATTCAAATGTCTAAGGTTTTTATATAGTTTCTAGACAATTTTGGTGATTTTTAGAGTATTTTTTTTTCTCCATGGAATTTGGGTGAATCAATTTAGAAATAAATGGAAATTAGTGAATCTTTTCTTTGGAAAAAGATAAAAAAAATAGCCCCTCAGCTAAATTTTGCCCCTAAAATTTTCCATGTCCCCTACTATGTAGGACATATTCCACTCATGATCTTCATGCAAAGTAGTTGGTAGTGGTAAGAAAAATATCACTTGGACTAGTCATATTATTAAGAATTCAAAAAAAGAAACTAATGGTTTAGATGCAAAGGTCTTGAAAAAATATGCAATTTCAAAGAAAAACGCACTAAAAATGAGGCTCTAGATGTCAAAGTTATAGATTTTTGAAGAAATGCATGAAATGAAACCAAGAAGCCACATGGAAAGTAGATGTTGAACCATGTGGTGATGGGTACAAAAAATGCAGTAAATAATACCCCCTACTAACTTTTCTTATAAGCTCACTTTTACTAATAAGTTACTATAAAATAAATAACCCACTTTTATAAAAACAAGTGGGAAGAAATTTTATAATGTACTTACTTTATAAATTGAAGTTGCAATGAACTTTTGTTAAAAGTAACAAAATAAAAACTTGATCCCAAGACCTTGTACTTAATAAAGTAATTTTCGATAAAGTGAGTTAAGAAAAAGGTTCTTAATATTCTAGAGGTGAATGTTATTTTTTTGTTGCTAGATAGCATGCCTACCCAAAAACCTTGTTTTTTTTCTTGCAAGGCACTTTATAAAACCACACAAAAGCAAAAACATACAAAATCTTAACACTGAAATTTCTGAAATTTGGGGTTGATACTTGGTTAGCTTACCCAAAAATGTAAGTTGTCTCACCGTTTTCGGTTCATTAAGTTTGCATGATGCATTGAAGTACACAGTTAAGAAAACCTTTCTTCTATGTTTTTTATTTGTCAAGTTCACATAGAGCACATGGGAAATAGAATACGTAGACCAAAGAGGTAACACCTTGAGAATAAAACATAGCCTTTAGGATAAAATATAAAATAATATGAGAATTTATTTATTTATTTTTAAATGTGTAAATATAAACAATATACCTCCCGATATGTTAAAATTGGCATATATTGGGAAATCAAAATCCTTTTAGAGTGAAATTAAAAAAAATCCAACTAAAAAAAACACTCTAGATAAAATGGAACACCTCTCTCAACCCAAAAAGTAACAAAAATTAATCCATAAATCTTGTGATGCACATGGTGACGTCGATTCAAGATCTCAATCAATAATGGAAGTAGGCATTCATAAGTTCTGTAATACCATGTTTGACTAAAATAGGTTATATTTTAGAGTGAAATTAAAAAAAATCCAACTAAATAAACACTCTAAATAAAATGATACACCTCTCTCAACCCAAAAATTAACAAAAATAATAGAATCCATAAATCTTGTGATGCACATCGTGACATCGATTCAAGATCTCAATCAATAATGGAAGTAGGCATTCATAAGTTCTATAATACCATGTTTGACTAAAATAGGTTATCTCCACAAGGTTGAATGCCTTAAGAAACCTATCACACAAACCTATCACAAATAAACACATTGATGTTTTATGTGGTTAAACCCTTAGAGAGGGAAACAATCTACAACCCCAACCAAATAGGTACCTGAGTAAATATACTTATAGAGAGGGAAAATTGATTTACAAATTGATTTCTCACAATCAACCCATGAAGCAAATGAATCTCCATGCTATTGAAATAGATATCATATACCAATTGAGTGTTAAGACATGGATCAATAGCCATTATGATCAAGGTGAAGATGAACTATCATATCACTTTATGTATAGAGCATATTGTGACCCATAGAGTACACAAGTACAAATTCATATTAATGCATACTAAAGAAACACATTTTAACTAAAGACACTTTAGACCAAGTTAATATTAATGAATTCCTAATTGTCTGGATATCCAACAAAAAATCATGATAAACAAAGTATATATCTATTCCAAATTTTCGAATGCATCTAATATCTCAAATATCTAGACATAACCAAACTATGAAATCCCATACAAAGGAACAACCATCCAATAGAATACATGGGCATCTGACTACTTCAACTACTAGTATAGTAGGACATCCTTAAGGTACATGGTGCATTCAAATTCTTGATGAGATCCATATTAATGTATAAGAAAGATAAAATATCTAGGCACCTCCTATTTTCTACTTATATTCCACATGTTCCACTCCTCCAAGTATATTAAATCTATAACAAATGTTACTATACCAAAAACGCTATCCAAATATTCAAGGACACATGGCAAAGGGGTAAGCGTGAGTGTCCATGGTTTACAATAATATTCCCTTTATATGTTACATGCATAGATATTATATATAATTTACCTACTTTATCTGATGGAGACATTAGGTACATGATTTTAGAATCACTTAGGTACAATGGAATACTTATCCCAAGTACCAACTCTAGGTTAGATACAAGCTCAAAATTTTCAAGCAGACCAATACAAAGGATATAATGTCCTGGGATTTCTACAAATACAATGTATGGCTCAAATTTCCATATATACAATGCTTTAATGGAACACAACACACAAAATTTACCTTGTTTTTCCATCACCTTTCAACCAAATTACACTTTGTTGCATTGAAAACAACGTATTTTCCCTTGTTCTTGTTGTATTCTCATCATTCCAACATAAAATTAAGTATTCTACCTACGTCACTTGGTTTCTCCAATGAGAATAATGCAATCTGACTAAGTATTTAACTATTATGATAACCAATGAATGGTTATTCATCAAAGTAACTTACTTCGATATTTGAATCAAGGTTTCCATGCCCCTCCCTTCATTTACTAGATTGTGATATAGAACATCATACCAACTGGGAACTAATCATATATTTGGGTTGAACATTGGTACCACACAGTTTAACTAAAATCTATTGTACTCAAGGGCCTAACATCAAATTGACTATAAATATTGAATAATTGACCATCTTATGGACATATTTCCATGTACCGAAACACCTAGGTGTTCGACCACACTTTATGCATTCATCAATGCAAGGAATTATGGAAGAATATTCTTCAAATAATATTTAATCAAGTATCAATTAGAGGATATAAACCACGTAGCTATATTTTCCCATCAACTATAACACACCTTACAAAGTAAACTAGGAATGACTTTTACATTACAACTATGTGTCCATGTAGGGATACAAAATGTCAACAAAAAATAATAACCAAACCCATATACCTTCTTGTTCCTTTGCAACAATTCACATACTTAGACTCTTTGTCTATGTGTTTGACCTATGCACCTTAAACATCTTATCTTGGTGTTCATATTGGATCTCCATACTTCACCTAGAAATTGTTAGACTAGGCAGTTGTAAAAAACATTGCATTCATATATTAGGTTGATTAGGCTCAATATTAAATTCCTAATTTCCAACTCCAAGATATTTTTCAAGGAATCATTTCACCTCACAATTTCACAAGTTCAAATTTCAAAGTAAACAAAACCATGCCATTATTTTTAATGTCTTAACCATGTGAATACAAACATATCTGCCATGTTCAATGAGTCATCACTCATGCCTTGGGGAGGTTCCTGATTGAATGAATGAAGTGATGATGTGAACAATATATGGACCATCAGAATCCCCACACATCATATCCTTTTTTTTATGGGATTCCAGCCACTCTTTTTGCAAAATAAGCATTTGATATAATGTAGGAGAGGTTGCTATGAAACATACAAAGAAAAAATGCACCTTTCACGTTCCACTCGAGCGACAAAATAAAATCTCCCATGTCGACCTCTCATCATCCATCAATCTTCACCAATTGATTGATTTCTTCTATAGGAAGCTCCCTGATGGCCACCATAATCCATTTTTCAGTAAAACAACATTATATTTTCTCTTACATCACTACTGAAATTGCATGCCATTGAACTACTGCAGGTTTGGAAAAGGGATCATTTCCTCTCTCTTGCCCTTACTCCAAGCATTGTCACACCATTGTGTAGCCTTTACTATAAAGGATTATAAGGTGCACAACACTCATAAATATGAAGTAGATTAGGAGGGTATAACATCATTTCCAAAATATTTTCAAGATTCTTATAGGTTAAGGATATTTTTTAGGGGCAAAATTAAGCTAATTTGGTTTTTTTTTTGTCTTCTTTTAAATAAATTCCTTAATTGGTCAATTTTTCTAAAATATAGCCTAGATTTATATAAAATGTGTTTTTAAAATAACTTGTCAAAATATACAAATTTTAGTAGTTATTTAGACGTTTTAGGTGTAGGCACATGGAAAGCATAGTGTGCCCATTAAACATGGCAAACTACAAATAGATTACAATTTTTTGCTACCAAAATTTATACAACCTCAACAATAGTAAAGTGGATATGAATAAATGATATTCACATACATTACACTGCTAATAACAAAATCATAGAAAATTGTTACGACACTCTCTAAATAGTCTCCTCTCACCTACCACTAATCTACTCCTAAAGCTACAATATAAAATCTTTCATTTGCTCGCCTTATTAAACTTAAACGCCGTCTATTTTTCATACCATGTAAAGAAATGTGAGATTATACAATGTTTCTACACAACAAAAGGGGTTGAGTAATATATTAAACATATAAATATATCAAGTTTTGTTTTATGGTAGATACACTATTTTAACATACTAACAACATACAAATTTACCTATTTGAGAAAATATCTCAAATACACTAAAACATGAACCAACTACTTAAAAAGAATCTCACATATCTAACCACATCAAACAATTTCCTAATACTTAAAAAATCAAACTAACATCATAGAGACAAACTCTACATTATAATAATCGATACATTAACAAATCACTACCTTGGCATGTAATCAAGCATTACATATTAATATACCAGCATAGATCCAAATCCTAAGATCTATCAAGCATCTAGAGGGATCAAATATCTTATTAAGTATAACACTCAAGGAGCTATTGATTTGATTCAAATCAAAAGACACATCTTTTTATTTAGGATCGACATATAATATTTTTATTATTAATATATAATATTATTTATGGTCCACATATAATTTTTTATTATTAATATTTAATATTATTTATGATCGACATATAATATTTTTTATTTTGTTAGGAATGAACATTACAACATCTCTCCCATACATGGTTTTAAAACCATGTGCAAGGCCCTCTTAAAACCATGGATTGTTTAGGAGGCATTGCACATGGTTTTAAAACCATTTGCAAGGCCCTCCTAAACCATGTATAATAAAACCATGGGTTTCTTAGGAGGCCTTGCACATGGTTTTAAAACCATTTGCAAGGCCCTCCTAAACCATGTACAATAAAACCATGGGTTGTTGCACCGAGAGGCGCTCTACAACTCAGTATGAGGGAGATCTTGTAACGTTTGTCATGAGGGAGATCTTGTAACGTTTGGTACTAACAAAAAAATAAAAAATAATAGTTTTAATTATCTACCAAAATAAATGTTGGCTACAAAAAAACCTAATATGGGGGATCTGTTGTAATGTTCATACCTAAAATAAATAAAAAAATTAAATATTTAATTATTCACGAAAAAAACGTTGTTAAAAAAACAACACGATATGGGGGAAATGTTGTAATGTTCCTACCTAACAAAATAATAAAAAATAAAAATTGAATTATCCGCATAAAAAATGTTGGTCTTGCACATTGTTTTAAAACCATGTGCAAGGGCTGCTAAACAACCTATGGTTTTATTGTACATGGTTTAGGAGGGCCTTGAAAATGGTCTAAAACCATGTGCAAGGCCTTCTAAACAACCCATGGTTTTATTGTACATGGTTTAGGAGGGCCTCACAAATGGTTTTAAGACCATGTGCAGGCCTACTAAACAACCCATGGTTTTAAGAGGGCCTTGCACATGGTCTTAAAACCATGTATGGGGGAGATGTTGTAATGTTCATTCCTAACAAAATAAAAAAAATAAA
Source organism: Pseudotsuga menziesii (assembly GCA_001517045.1). Taxonomy (NCBI): domain Eukaryota; kingdom Viridiplantae; phylum Streptophyta; class Pinopsida; order Pinales; family Pinaceae; genus Pseudotsuga; species Pseudotsuga menziesii. Next base: position 87,750 of record LPNX010948815.1, read on the forward strand.
AAATATTATATGTCAGCCATAAATTATATTAAATATTAATAAAAAAAATATTATATGTCCATCTTAAATAAAAAGATGTTTCTTTTAGTTTGAATCAAATCAATGGCTATATATAGGACACGCCAAAGCTAATAGAGGTTTTCACCTCAAAATATTTGATTCCTTTGAAACCAGAAATGAGAAATAATAAATGAGAATGGTACGAAAAATAGCTTGGAGGTTACAGATACAAAGAAAAAAGGAGAGAGAAAAACAATAATATCAAAAGTGAAGAAGAATAGAAAGATTGCACAAACTCTTTTAGTATCTTTATGTGATAAAAGCTTGGATATAGAAATGATTCATGAAATTCTTAATAACATTCACCCACATCAGTCAATAATTAGACACCTCTTAATTACAAGGGATTAAATTAAATCCGAATAATTAAATAAAGAGATACTTAAAAATAACACAAATTTCTACTTACCTTATTTTTGTGTCGAGGGGCGCTCTACAACCCAGTACGAGGGAAATATCGTAACGTTATGTGGAATATCTTGTGATGTTTGTCGATATTATGTTGTAATGTTTATTACTAACAAAATAATACAAAATAAAATTTTAGTCATCCACCAAAATAAATGTCGGCTGCAAAAACAACCTAATATTAGGGAGATGTTGTAATGTTCCTACCTAACAAAACAATAAAAAATAAAAAATTTAATTATCTGCCAAAAAATATGTCAGTCAGAAAAACAACACAATATGGGGGAGATGTTGTAATGTTCCTACCTAATGTTGGCCTTGTCCTAATCAACCCATGGTTTTATTGTACATGGTTTAGGAGAGCATTGCATATGGTTTTAAAACCATGTGCAAGGACTCCTAAACAACCCATGGTTTTATTGTACATGGTTTAGGAGGGCATTGCAAATGGTTTTAAGACTATGTGAAAGGACTCCTAAACAACCCATGGTTTTAGGAGGGCCTTGCACATGGTTTTAAAACCATGTATGGGGAAGATGTTGTAATGTTCGTTCCTAAAAAAATAAAAAAGAATAAAAACTATTATATGTCAGCTATAAATAATATTAAATATTAATAATAAAAATATTATATGTCGATCATTAATAATAAAATATTATCTGTTGACCATAAATAATATTAATATTAATAATAAAAATATGATATGTTGACCTTAAATCAAACCAATAGCTCCTTGAGTGCAATACTATTAAGTTTACACCTCGAGATATTTGATCCCTCTCAGCGCTTGATAGAGCCTAGGATTTGGATCTAAATTTGTAGTGATTTTTAAGGCTAGAAACATACATGTTCATTTTTCAATCCAAGGAAATGTAAAAATGGTTGGAAAATGAACTCACAAAAATGGTACTTGGCGCATGAATGGAAACTATGAGCCAATGAAACGTTCAAGGCAGCTCGATTAATGACGCTTTATCAAGCGCCGTGAGGGATCAAATATCCCGAGGTGCAAACCTCTCCTCGAATAGCTCCTTGCGCTCAATACCTAAGAAGATGTTTTCACCTCGGGAGATTTGATCCCTCTCGACACTTGATAGAACCTAGGATTTGGGGTTAGGATGGTTCAAGTCATGGGTGATGAAACGAAACTGGATATTGATTAACATTGAAAGGAATAATCCCACAAATATGTCTCATTCAGATCGGATTTTTGACCGACATTGACTGATTTTCCAGCATGTTGACCTCTTGTCCATGATAATCCCATTTGACTATCACATGTTTCAAGTTTCTCCAAAAAGTGGGAGGTTGCACAGGTTGTAGAATTTAGAAAGCCAATATTTGGTAGAGGAAATTGGGATAGGTCACTATTCAAAGTAATGCAGCTACCAGGTAATTTTCTTCCATCATTTCTACCAAGTGGCATGTCCCCTCTCCCAAGCAATTTCTTCCATTTCTCATCGATCTATCCTCTGATAGAGAGTTTCACTCAATAGCTCCAACTCCTCGCATAGTGTTGATGCCTACATAATCCCAGGTACTGATAGTAGGGATTCCCCCCAATAATCGTTCCCAATTAGATCGCTTATCGTTTGGTATGGGGAATCCGTTCAGTTAACGAAATGACTACCGTAAGGCTAAATGAAAGATTAAATCTATTTACCAGTTGTGGCCCGGTCCACCGTTTATCTTTTTTTTATGTTTTATATAAATGATATGCAAGTTCCTAGATTAAATGCAATTTTAACAGGAAACAAAAGGCTTCACAATGTGATGCATAGGTTCTTACCTCCCGTATTATCCCGTTTGTCCTCGAACTACAGAAAGCAAATAAAAACTACTCTAAACTAAATAACCTATCTAACCTATCCCTAGGGAGAAATAGTACTATTTATATGAGTAATGTAATGCATTCATTGCACAAGAAATTTTACAGATAGCTGATAAATTCAGAATACATAAGCATAGCAGAAAATTTAACGTAGAGAGAGCTCAGTGTTGGTTAAAAAATTCATTACTCATTTGATGCATAAGATTCATGACAAGGAAATAAAATCATTCACAACATAGGAATAGTCTAGAAGTTAGAATGATCTCACATATTTGCATATTAAGCTAAAGCAGAAATAGTTCCATATCCAACCATATACACAACATGCATTTGAAACTCCAACGGCCCCTTCTCTAGCAGAAACTTTATCCTCTTTATTATAAAAAGAAATAGTCCTTCGTACAAGTATTTCACATATTAGAGCTAGAAAAGTTGTCTTCTATTTTATTCTATTTATATTTATACATTTTCAAAATTAGTACTCTTGGTATTCTCTGCCCTTTGGGCTTCCCCCATCCTTTCATTTACAAAATTTTGTCCTCTAGTGTGCTCACTACGAAAAGGACTTAAAACAAAATATTACATCAAGAAAAACTCCTACTTGTGGATAAGTCAAATAGTCTAGGTGGACCCATTTTGACTCTTAATGTACACATCCCATGCTTGGGATTCTTCATTTATAGTTTGATATTCTGTTGGCTCCAACACTCGCGCTACTATCTCATGTTTTGACAACTAGGACTCTATCTCCTTGACCTTTGGTGTGTTCTGACTCAGCAGCTCTTCAAACAGATGCTTGTGTAATGAAACCTATACAATCCATATTCAAATGGATTTCTAACTAAGACATTAAATCTTAGATATGCTCTCTTCTCTTGTCTGTAGCCTGTATTGGAGGTTCTTTAAGTGCTACTCTATGGCTGGGAAATTCTGCTCAGAGGCACCTTCTAAAATTTGGCATTGGTGGTGGATCGAACACATTCCTTTGTAAAACTTAGTACACTTCTCTATGGTTTCATCAATGGATATGTTCAACTGTACTACTAATTTGCAACCAAAATTTAATATTGCTAACTCCATCTTGATAATTCCTGAGTTCTTCTGGGACATGTTTATTGGGAAAGTTGAACGAGCTCCAATCCAAGCGAGATGACTTCGCACAATTTTTTGCCACATCAGAAAACTTCTTTCAGATCTCTGCTGCATTTTGTGTTATCTCTTTCAACCTTGCTTCAATATTTTTTACCTTGTACATTTCACCAACCATCTTCAACAAAACTTGATTCAATTCTTGCTGCAACACTGATGCTTTATTTTGGAAAGGAGTGATGTCCAGTTGTTTCTTCTTTGCTTCCTGGAGTTGCTCATTTAGCAAATTGTTTTGAACTTATAACTCTTCCACCCTTTTATTTGTTGCATCTCCTTTTTGTTCTACTTCTACAACTTTCTTCTCGAGATCCATTTTTTCCCATTCAATGATATTCACTGACAATACCAGGGAATCCTTGTCCGATTGCAAGATATGGCATGCCTCTCTAAATCTTTCCAACTCGCAGAGACTCTCCTCATGTTCTCTTTTCAGGTTTTTTCCTTCACCCCTTTATTTCTTTAAAGTTTCTCTCATTTGAGATATCTTCTCCTTATATTTCTCTAGATCATCCACCATTTTATCCACATTATCTACATTTGCAAGGGTTGAGGCTACACTTTCCCTTTCAAGGAGTTTAGGATCCTTGTTAGTCCCATGGACGACTATTTTCTCAGTTACCATAACTCCTATATGCTTCTTTCCATTGTCCACCCTCTTTTCGGTTCTCATGACATTCCTTTTCTTATTCTTATCATAGAAAATTGTATTAAGGTCAACTATTGCCTGCTCCTAAGATGGGATGAAATGAATTAGCCCAAATTCTAGCGTAGGAGCTGTATCTTTTGTCACCGTGTTGCTCGATGGAAAAATGGATCGATGGGATCATTATGAGCCTGTCCATGCTCCTGATTCTCTTGATCTAGATCTTCTTGCTCTTTCTGCTTTAGTTCATTGGCTTTCTTTTCTACTACTTCTTTTGCATGTTTAGTCGTTTCCTTCTTAATCCTTTCAATCTCCTCCCATACTCTTTGCTCTTCTTCTTCTTGCTTTCTACTATTTTCCTCTTCTTGTCTTTTCTTATTTTCTCTTCTTGCCTTTTCTTTTGTGCTTCCTTAGAGAAACGTTGCTCTACCTCTTATGACAATCTGTGGGCTTCTTCTTCTCTTTTCCTGGTATCTTCTTCCTCTTGTTTTTTCTGCTCGATAGCACTACTATTGCCTCCTTTGCCACCTACAATCTTTATTTTCTTCTTGAACCTCTGACTCAAGGCTGACATATTGTGGTAATTTCGGAAAATCTCTTTGTCTTTGTCATAGCAGTTCGTGTATTCGAAATGCACTCCTAACCATGTGCAAGGCATCCTAAGCAACCCATGGTTTTAGGAGGGCCTTGCACATGGTTTTAAAACCATGTATGGGAAAGGTGTTGTAATGTTCATTCCTAACATAATAAAAAATAATAAAAACTATTATATGTCGGCCATAAATAATATTAAATAGTAATAATAAAAATATTATATTTCAACCATTAATAATAAAAATATTATATGTTGACCATAAATAATATTAATATTAATAATAAAAATATTATATGTCGACCTGTTGGCCTGATTTTCTGACCTAGGCCAACTAAGGAGATTAAGCCCACACAAGTTGCTTAAAGCAACTCTTGGTGTGTTTAAGATGGCAAAACCTCGCAGGTTATGGTCCTGCTACCAACTAAATCTTTCTCTTAAGGAGAATTTAATATTCAGTAAAAATTTATCATAATCTTATTACTATCTAAATAAACCCTAGAATTAGTTTTATATGACCTAAGTTGTCCTAAGATGCTTTATTAATGAAAGTCTTCAATTTTTTGAGGATTTTGCTTCAAATATTTTAATTCAAAGACTATTATAAGTTTTACAGAATTAATCTAATCCTATTTAACAACTGTTAAATATAAACTAAAGTTTAAAATAAACTACACTAAGACTAAAATTAACTAGTTATACTATCTGAGCTCAAAGCAATTTGTAAACTAAATTAATTATCAATTACTAATTCAAGTAAACAAAGAGATAGACAACAATGAATTAAATGAAAATATTTAAATCATCATCATTAGATCACTCTGCTAAATATGCACACAACAGAAAATTAAAACACATAACTATTTTTAATTTCTCTGTAATGTTCTATTAATCAATAACTAATAATCAATACCAAATATTTAAATAAAAGATAATATTTATTATGAAAACATTGTAAAAACACAAATAAAATTAAAAAAAAACATGAAATATTAATATTGCTAAAATTCCAATTCTCAATATAAATATTGATAAATCAAATCAGTAATATTCTCATTTAAATATTAATATCGTGTAAACAAAGTACTAATTTAGATAATGAATACAATCATAACAAAGCATAATTGCACCAAGACATAAAAAGAAATTGATATATTGAAATATATATAAAGTGTTCAAAAATAGTACCATACAATGATACCAGTTTAAGAATTTTAGACACAATCCTTCTCCGAAGACAAAAATCTAGCAAAGAGATTAAACTAGAACTGAAATGTTATTTCAAATAAGTTTGTTTCTTTGATACTCCATCGACCCTTTTACATCGAACTTACTAGTTTATATAACCAAACTAGTCACTCATTTCAGTTTCTAATAAGTGATATAATAAAGACCACAAGAATCCTATCCCTATTTAGTTGCATCGAATCTCTTCAAAAAGACACTTGGCATAAACATTTATACTATGGGATAAAACTAACAATTAAATGACTAGCATGTATTATCTCCTGCTCAAATGAACTGACTTATAACGTGGCCATCTTGAGCATCCAATCCTTCCAGAATCATTAACGAATGCCAACTCTGAAAAAAATAGCCTATATTCTTTATAGCATAACGATACCATGTAACCTGTATCATACGAAATAAAATTCTTATTAAAATCATGTTAACAGAAAATGAAATAAAATAAAACAAATTATAAGCATGCCTGCAAAATCTACAATTTTGTAGGTGTGCTCATTAAAACATTTATTACCTGTCAAAAAGGGAAATAAACCAACTTAACTAAAAGATAAAAGATATCAAGTTCTGTTTTGTAAACTGATTACTCTTCTTGCTTTAGAAAGTTTAGCTTTGAGCTTTATGATCGTCAGCTTCTGTCGATTTACTTGCTCAAGCAAGTGTTGGTTACTATTTACCATTGATTTCTTGGCTTCCTTGTACCGATTATTCTTCAAGTTCATATCTTTCCATCTATTAACTCAGTTTAGTAAATCTTCCCTGAACATTTTATTTTCTTCATCTTTTAAGGTTGCATTTGCTTAACATTCTTTTAATTCCTTTTTTAATTCTGCAATTTTGGTTTCATATACTCGGTCAAGTACCTGTTGAAGGGTTTCTTCATCTTGGTCATGAAATGAGTCATTAGACTGAGAAGAATTAAGATTATTCACATCCTGATCCGGTGAAGGGATGCTCATAAATGATGGTTCAGGGCCAGACCCACAAACATCCATAAATCATGGTGCTACTTCAAACTTAATTGGATCAGTAATGTTTTTGGCTAACGATTTTTCAATATTCTCCACTATGGGAATAGGTTCATTCATATGCGTTGTCTCAGGAATCAAAGACAAAACATCATCGTCAAGTTGAACAACAATTGGCTGAGTATTCTACTGAATGGTTACAAGAATGGAGGTTGTAGTCATGCTTCGAGTGAATCTTTGTGTACCAACATACACAGAACCCTTTGACTTAAAATCTCCTTTATCACAACAAACTTGTGCTAACTGTTCAAGTTTTCTTATATCTTCATCACAAGGTTTTTTAGGAGTGCACAAATCAGAGAGGAATTCATGAGTAATAGAGTCAAAATTTACATCATTCATCAATTCACTATCCACCTTTGTAGATGCGCCGAAACGTTTGACAGATGGAGATGGGTCCATATTAGTTCCATCATCTAATGGATCAACATTATTTGTAACCTCATTACTAATATGAGTATCTAAAGATGAACTTGCTTCATGTAACCTACTAACCCCTGGCTCAACTTTGTCAACATCATCCACTTCAGATTTTAATGGAGTTTTACGCTTTCTGCGATTTTTAGGAGGAGGATTAGGCCAATACTGTGTCAACCCTAGCTTGTTTTCAGCCAATAATTCAACCCTGGATCTACAACTAAGGGATAACTGATGCCGAATTAAAATTTTAATCAAACCATGGTGGAACAAGCTCCTATCAGGATTGCCTATAGTATTTTTTTACCGAGTGTGCCATTTTCCTCAAGCTTTGAAGTAGGTAGAAAGGTAGATTAAGTTTACAACCTTTCAAAGCCAACAATAATCGTAGATGATAATAATGGAGATGAGAGAAACGACCGTCACAAGAAACATACCTGACTAAAATTTCATAAGACGTCGCCATTCTGGTTTTAAGAATTTAACTGAAACCCCAACCTTTAGCTTTGCATTAGCGGGTAAGGGTAAAAGTAATGACCTGCACCTTTTCTTATTAACCTTTCCTCCTTTAAACCAATGTTCTCCGATCTGAGGAAGCTTTATTGCTTTTGCAATTTTGTCTTCATCAATTATAAATTTAAACCCCCCAATTTGAGCTACATTCTCCTTTAATCTCATAGCAAAATATCTGGTAACTTCAGCATTATGACCACTGAAACATCTAAACAACGAACCCCATCCTATTTTTTTGAACAATTCATCAACTTTCTCATCAGCTTCCACCAGTTCAGGCCCTAAAATCTCAAATCAACTGAAAGGAGCCATTTTCTCATCATTGCAACTCTGGCCTCGGTTTGAAATGAATGTAGTTGTGAAGATCAAAGGAATAGGGATCCAAGTGAAAGACATTATGTGAATCGTCAAATCCCTAATTGATTCATACATGACAAGAACAAGAACCCCAAATTTGGCCATCGTAATGAAATTTTGAAATAATGAGAACAAATGCTAGCGTTTTGTGCTATGAGTAATGGATAAACTAGTCATGACTAACTGAACTCTCAGAAATCATTATGTTAACACTTCCAATTCTAACTGAACTTCGACATTCAAAATAATTTAATTCAGTGTTTGATACAAAAATGAAGCATTGATAATACGCAGACTGGAATAATAGCTTCCTACAGGCGCAATAAATGGTATTGGTTATCAGTAATTATGAAATTGAATTTCAATGACACGATTCCATCAATAAACCAACAAATGTCAGGTTAATTGATTGGTGTCATAAAATTAAAACCAAAACCAAATATCAATACGATCTCAATCTTTACGTAGTGATTTGAAAATATCATTATCATTAAAATCCCTATAAACAGATGTTATCAAATCAATCATTTGTATTCCTGTACCATAAACACAACTATCAAATGATAATAAACAAGTATTATACGTGGAAGGAAATTATGCTCATAAACCAGATGGTGTGAAGTTGTCATTACGATCTATAATGTCTCCTAGGGTTTCGTAATTACAACTAAGTAGCACGATCAACTCCAGATAATAATTAAACCATTCAAAACCATATTTATACATGTAATTGATTCAAGGATAACAAAATATAGTTTCAAATGAATTCATGAAATCCCAATTAGCTATGGCCAAATACAAAATATGATTGGATGACAAGCTTATAAAAAACTAACACTAAATCAAAATTCGATTATGATGATTATATTACAATGAAAATTTCAAAATGATATATATATGAATGAACTCTAGTTATTTCGTGAGACATATGTACATTTTTCACAAAATAATGACATGATATTAAAAGATTAGGTTATAAGTAAAATATAAATTTAGGGTTAATATAAAATATTCCAATTAATAAATCAATCCTAATTATAAAAATTACAAAAACTTATGATAATCAATACCTTGTCAAAACCAAATTTGTAACATGTTCAAAATGTGTTCTCATTTTAATCCAAAGAACTAATTAGCATACTATACCTTAAATCTCATGAATCAATATATAATCAAATGAATTAATAATGACAAAAATTGATTATATATAAAATTTACAAGATCAACAGCTACTAATTTATCAAATTTATGAAAGTATTTCATAAATTCCTAATATGACTCTTAGCTCTTCTGAAATTGAGAGTACCTTCAGAATCAAATATTCTAAAGGCACTCTTATATAATCTTTTAAAATAAATCATAGAAGAGAACTGATCATTTTTTCAGCAAAATAGAAAAAATGAGAGGTTGTTGCCTGCCAACAAATGGCGATGACCTAGGTGAACCAGTTATCTCTGCTCATACAATTTTCAAATGATCGTATAAACAAAATCTTAAAACCTATTCAAAGACAATAAAAAATTCTCTGTCTAAGTAAAAACCGTTATTCTGATTTATATTCGCAAGTATACTTCAGAAATATCCCATCTCTTTAAATAAAAATCTTGTTAAAGATAAAATTAGTAATATCCTAATCGAAACAAAGTTCTTTATAGTAAAGATAATCTGCACCATCAGTATAAGGTGTAGGAATCTACTTCTCTGAAAAATTTCGAGAATCTGTTCCATGAATATAATAATTTTTCTTCCTTTATTCTCTTTTTATTATTATTATTATTAAAATTGAAGCAATTACTCTGACTGAAGACTACTATCTAGGCATGATAACCTAATGTGATAGTATCATTCATGAGAACTGCCTAGAATAAGCAAGCTGGCTCGTGATGAGACCTGTTGTCTCTTGATATTTTAACCAAGAGCCATCACCTTGATGATCAGAAATGAAGTTATAATGGACAACATTGATGATCATGATTAGGTTGACTTGTAATGAGACCTCCTATTCTTTGATCAAAATTATGTTTCACTTTATTCAATTTGAAATTTTACATTTTATAAAATAAGAGATCATTACCTAGCATGGTGACCAAATGGTAATGTCAATAACTAATATCACCAGAAAATGAATCACATGGCTCGTGATGAGACCCCCTATCTCTTGACCTTACGACCAAGATCCATTATCAGTTTGCTAATAATGGCATGCCAATGATAATTATGATCCTGATCGGATCGGCTTATTACTAAGACCTTTCGTCTCTCAGTTTGGCATTTTATTGAATGGAACAGATTCTAAAAAGTTTTCAGACCGTAAATAGCTTTAAAAGAAATGACTGATGGTAGAGATCCATAAAAAAAATTTCAAAGTACAAGTTTCGAAAAAGACATTAATCAGCTATCCCAACTATTAGAAGAAAATAGAAGAGTAAGGAATAATCTGAATAACACTTACAAATATTTACAAATAATGATAGGTTCTTAATAGACTTAAGAAACTTTGATCATTCTGAACCAATTAAAATATTTAGTCTAATACCATAATTTTAAACTAATGAACAAACCGGTTTTAAACCATAGGACTTATTTATTTACACTTGTCCTCTTAATTGACATATGTACATTAGTGACTGATTATTTTAAAACATATATAGAGAGATTCGATAATCCTTAATACAAATGATCAATATATTAATACTTGATTAAGAAAATAAAAAATTAGTTTCAAGAGTAGAATGATGTTTAAAATGTACATAAGTATCATGAATTTATCATAATCCTTATTTGATAAAAGATTGTACAAAATATTGACAATTTTATAATAAAAATATATACATGAAAATTTTAAATGAAATTATTTACAGATAGAAAACAAGCTTATATACAATTTTAGGGTCTGAAAAATTAGCAGAAATATTTTTTTAAGATCAGTCCATTCATTGGGAATGTTTCGAACTGACCTTCTACGGTTTGAAAATGAAAGGTACTTGGACCTATCTTTTCAGCAATAACAAATGGACCTAACCAAAGTTTTTGAAACTTAGTATGATCTCCTTTCTACTCATGAACTTTGTCCCATTTTAAAAATAATTCCCCCACATGAAATTCTCGATCAGAACTTGAGGATTGATCAAACCAGGGCTTCACAATTTGTTGATGTTTTGTAAAATGTTGCTTTGACCTGTCTCTTTCTTCCTCAAGTTTTAATAAAGTGTTAATCCTTTTCTCCATTGCTGGACAATATTCATCTTGAATAGACTGAGCTAATTGTAATGAAGGTAAAAATAAATTTGGTGGCAATAAAGCCTCAGTTCCATAAACCAAGAAGAAAGGTGAGTTACCTATTGCAGCTTTAGGAGTTACCCTGTCTTCCCAAAGGGCATTAAACAATTCTGTATGCCAATCACGATGGTGAGCTGAAATAGTTCTTTTGAGAATTTTCAACAAATCTTTGTTTGTTGATTTAGCTAAACCATTTCCATGAGGATGATAGTTAGCTGAATACCTAACCCTTATTCTCTTCTCTAAGGCAAATTGAGTTAACTCAACTGATGAAAAATATGAAGCATTATCAAAGACAAGGGAATCTGGAACACCAAATCTCATTATGATAAAAGATTCTAAAAATAATATAACATGATTGGTGTTCACAACCCTTAAAGGTGCAGCCTCTCCCCAACGGGTAAAATAATTATTTGCATTTATTATGTACTTGTGTTGCATACAAGAGGGAGGGTTTATTGGTCCTACTATATCAATACCCCATTGCTGAAAAGTTCTTTCTACTAAAACAAGTTGTAAAGGAAAAGCAGGCTTCTTAACTCTTCTTGCAGCAAGTTGACATTCCTGACATTTCCTGACAAAGGAATAAGAATCTCGAACTAAAGTAGGCCAATAATGACCAGCCCTAAGAATCTTATGTGCCGTAGTTTCTCCGCCAAAATGACCACCTACTGGACCAAAATGTAATTCTTTCAAAATCACTTCTGTTTCATCTTTGTCTAGGCATCGAAGCAAAACCTCATCTGAATTTCTCCTAAAAAGGATATTATCAATTAATAAATAAGGAGAAGATTTTAGTCTAAGTTCTCTCCTTTTCCTTGGTTCCAGGTAATTAGGAGCAGTTCCTATTTCCAAAAGTGTTCTTATATCTGTATACCAAGAATCCTGTGGTGGAGGATAGAAGTAAATTTCCCTCGTAAGTAAAAATTCATCAATGACAGCTTCAGAATTGTTATTAGGTAGATGAACTGCTTCAGCAGCAAGTTTACATAATCCTTGACCTTTGACTATTATTGAAGGTTTAATCTCCAAGTCATACTCTTGAAGAGCTGTCATCCATGGTGCCCTTTTTTCACCTAAATCTTTTTGCACTAGCAAATTTCTGACTGAAGGATAAGGAACTATCACTTTCATTCTAGATTTCAATAAATATGGACGAAAGTGTTTGACAGCTTTGAAAACAGCAAAAGCTTGCTTATCAACTTCATGGTAATTAAGTTTAGCACCTTTAAAATTTGAACTCATAAAAGAAATTGGCACTTCATTATTTTGCTGATTTATTTGAGCTAAAACTGTTGCATATGATATGTTGGAAGAGAAAGTATACAGTATGAAAACTTTGTTAAAATATAGGCTCTAAAGACTAGGAGCTTCTGAGATGGCTTCTAAAATTCCTTGAAATGATTCTTTTTTAGTTTGTCCCCAATAAAAAATGACATCCTTCTTAATCATTTTTTGTAAAGGATAGATGATTTCAGAAAAACTAGGTATGAATCTTTTGACAAAATTTATTTTACCAAGAAATGATTGCATTGCTTTCTTGCTAGAAGGGTAAGTTATTTTTGAAATAGCTTGGGTTCATTCAGGATCAATCATGATCCCATGTTTTGAAACCATGCAACCTAATAAAATACCTTCTGAACCAGCAAATATTGTTTTCTTTGGATTTAAGGATACTCTGAATTTTCTACATCGTTCAAATACCTTCCTAAGATGATTAATATGATCATGTCGACATTTAGAATATATATTAACATCATCTAAATAGACAACTACTGAATAATTAATTAAGCCTCTAAAAGCAATATCCATTACTCTTTGAAAAGTTGCCCCAGCATTGATTAACCCAAAGAGCATCTTTCTGTAAGCGTATGTTCCCCATGGAGTTCTAAAAGTTGTTTTCAATTGATCATTTGGGGAAACTAATATTTGGTTGTATCCTGAGAAACCTTCAAGAAGTGACAGTATCTCAGACCCAGAAAATTTTTGAAGAATTTGTTCCATGGGAGGAACTGGGTAATTATCCTTTTTGGAAGACTTATTAAGATTTCTAAAGTTGACACATAATCTAATATCACCATTTTTCTTCCTAACTGGAACTAAGTTGGCTACCCACTGAGTATGCCGAATAGAAAAAATAATCCTAGCAGCTAACAATTTATTTAATTCCTTCTTAATTGTTGGCTCTAATGACGGATGATATTTCCTTAGTTTCTGTTGAAAAGGTTTTGACTCTTGTTTTATTGGAATAATGTGTTGCATGAATTGTGGATTTAAGGTTTTCAAATCATCACATGTCCATGCAAAGATATCCTTAAATTCTTTAAATAATTTTATGAATGTTTTTTTTTTTTTTTTTTCTGCGGGAGTGCAATCTATTCCTAGATTTACAGTTTGAGGATTCAGTTTCGTTTCTAAATTTATGGTTTCATATTTCATTTGAGAGCTATTGGTTTTGCAATTGGGAATAGATATAAATTTATCTTGAATATCAAAGAACTTTTCTAATCTCAAAACTGAATTGGGAATTGGTTTTACCTTCTCAAAAGCTTTTTCAACTGAACAAAAATCATATATTACCGAAAAATCCCGCAGATTTTCATCACGTGTAACTTCATCAATGGTTGAATATTTAAAGGTATCATCATTTGTTAGGAAATTCAGCACCTGCAAATCATTATCAAACATGCGCCAGTTAAATATATTATCTGGTATAGAAGGCCTAAAAATCAATTCAACTGAAAAGAAATCTGGTGTAAATTTTTTTGATGGGAGTAATTTTGATGCTACATTCGTTAATAATTCTGCCTCTTGGTTTTGAACTCTTGGAACTGATATTATGTTAAATGCATCAAAATGTGAAATGAGATTCCATACCTCTCGTTGATAATTCTACAAATGTTCAGAAAGGTAGTGAATAGAATTACAGACCTGTCTAACGATGATTTCAGAATCACCATATGCAATTAACACTTTGATATCCAAATCAATCCCTTTTTTCAAACCCTGTATTAAAGTTTCATATTCCACAGTATTGTTTGTACGATTAAATTCCAACCTACAAGCTATACATGTTTTATTTCCTTTAGGGTCAATTAGCATGCAACCAGCTCCTGCTCTTTCTTTAGACTTCGCCCCATCGAAATATAAAGTCCAAGTAGAACTATTAACAACTACTTTAATTTCGATAATATTTACAATATTATGATTATCTACGTCATTTATAATTTCCTTGAATGAAGAGTCATGAGAAATAGTTGTCACATTAAGAATTTCTGATTGCTGTTTATTTTCAGAAAAAACATAATTTTCAGATTTAAAATTACTAAACCCTAGTTCATACATGTAATTGCCCATAATGGAGTCTGAAAATAAAACTAGTTCACTAGGATCAAGTAATTCTGCCACAGTATGTTTCAGATATCTGTCTTTGTTTATCTTAATTTGATTTGACTTTCCATTCTTAGGAAACCATAAAGTTGACTAGTCTGTAGCAAAGAATCCATTAAATTGTTGAAACCAATCTCTACTAAAAAACATCCCATACGCATCAGGAATGTCTGCAACCACAATATCTATAATTTGAAAAACTGAAGGGTTACAAACAATCCTGACTAAAACATCTTTCATCTCTCCTACAACCCTCACATTTGTCCTATCCAATTGATTTACTTGTGAATTTGATGGAAGATACTTTCCATTCAGCCTTTTGCATACAGATAAAGGCATTACATTGGAAGAAGCTCCGGAATCAACCATGCAATTATGAACATTCCTATTAAAAATATCAAAGGTAAGTAGGAATGGAGGAGTTGTTGATTTTGAATTTTTCCCTATTAGCGAGGCTTTATTGGCTGCTGACTTTCCTTTATCAATTGATGTTAAATCATTATTAGAATTGTTAGCAGCTATATTTTGTTTAGCATTAGGAATTATTGAACTCATGGTAGGATTTATAATAGGACTATTAGGCATTGGATAAATTTGAAGAAGATCATATATACTGATGTTTGCACGTGTCTTCTTTAAATCTTCAATTATGTCATATTGTAAATCCAACTTTGAAGCATTTTGAATAGGCTGAACAATCCTCACAGATTGAGTTTGTTTATTGGGTTGTGAATTATTGTTATCATTACTCGGGGTAGAACTTGATGAAGCTCCAGGAGTATTTGTGAATGTTCTAATACAAGTATTATAGGCATGTTGTCCTGAAGGAGGAATTTTACCTTCATAATATTTTACAATACTGTCCCCGAAACGACCATTAACTTGTTGAGTTTCTTCCAATTCTTCTTCATTTTCAGATTCCTCTTCTTCTTCATTTTCAACAGTTTCTTGGTTTGAGGGATTTTCGGATAAGGATAAGATAGCTCGAATAGTATTAAAAATTTCCTCATTTACTGCTATATCAGGTGGTCTATTTGTTTTATTATTAGTATTAGGATTCTGTCTAAACTGATTTCTAAAATATCCTCTAGAGGAGGAAGCTTCAGAATTAGTTTTTTTTAATCCTACAACTTCTTTAGTTAATGCCCGAATAGCATTCTGCAGTTGTTCTACATCAAATTCCTTATGCTTTTCTGAATTAGGTTTTTCGATCTTCCTACGAGGAAAAGTATCATCTTTCCCACTTCTGTCTGATTCATAGGACACAGAATCCTTCTCAACCTTAATGGCCTCCTCAAAAGTTTCCACCAAAGGTTTTTTACCAGCTCTCTTAATGAACATCCCAGGATATTTTGGTAAAGTTGAAGTATAGTTCTCTATGATTATATCCTCAGGTGGTTGAGAAGCAACAGGAATTTTATTTTTTAATGTAAGAAACCTCTAATTAAAATCTTTAATTCTTTCTTTAGGTTCCATTTTAATCCGAGATAACTCAAGGGCTAAAAGAGCAGGTGTTTTATCCTCCCCAAATTTATCTAAGAAATATTTATTGAATTCAGCCCAATTTGTGATTGATCCTTGGACTAACGAAAAGTACCAAGTAGATGCTTTTCCCTCAAAAGTTAAAGGGAACAACCGACAAACCACATCTTCATGCTGAACATTCATGGTTTGAACAGCTAACATGAATTTATCTACATGCACCTATGCAGGCTCTTTGTTATTTGGATTAAACTTTGGAAGAAGTTTATCAAAATGTTTGGGCAGAGGATGTTGTACACCAGGCACAGCTACAGTAGTTGTTCTCGACCAAGGAAGTTGTAGGTTAGGTGGAGGATTAGGTGGAGGATTACCTCCTCCTCCTACAGGTATGCTTCCAGCCATAGGACTTCCTTCAGAATCTGAAGAACTCCCTAAATTAGATGACCTTGGACTATCTGGTGGTGATTCTGGAGGAGAAGGTGGTTGATCAAAACCGCCTATAGAATTCAATCTTCTAGCAGTATTTGTTCGAGTAGTTTATGTCTGATGACTTCTAACTTGATAACTTGGAGTGCTATCAGCTTCTACTAAATCTTGAGTAACTATATTGAATTGTGGATTACATCTTTGTTGTCCAGGTAGACCATAATCTATTGGGGTTACACCAACTTGATTAGCATATCCTCTTGTAAGAATATGACATGATTCTTCTAAAGTTTGAGTACTCTGTTCAGGAATAAATGGGGATGTGATATGGTGATGCTCAAGGATGCTCCTGACGGTTTCTATGAACAATGATTTGCTAACTTCGGATTGTAATGGAGGTTGTTGACTGGCTGAAGTTTTATCATTAGTTATACCTGCCATTAATCATTATCAGGCCCTCCTTCTAGCGCCATTTGTTGGCCTGATTTCCTGACCTAGGACAACTAACGAGATTAGGCCCACACAAGTTGCTTATAGCAGCTCCCGGTGTGTTTAAGATGGAAAAACCTCGCAAGTTATGGTCCTTCTACCAACTAAATCTTTCTCTTAAGGAGAATTTAAAATTCAGTAAAATTTATCCTAATCTTATTACTATCTAAATAAACCTTAGAATTAGTTTTATATGACCTAAGTTATCCTAAAATGCTTTCTTAATGAAAGTCTTCAATTTTTTGAGGATTTTACTTCAAATATTCTAATTTAAAGACTATTATAAGTTTTATAGAATTAATCTAATCCTATTTAACAACTATGAAATATAAACTAAAGTTTAAAATAAACTACACTAAGACTAAAATTAACTAGTTATACTATCTCAGCTGAGAGCAATTTCTAAACTAAATTAATTATCAATTAATAATTCAAGTAAAAAAAGAGATAGACAATAATGATTTAAATGAAAATATTTAAATCATCATCATTAGATCACTCTATGCACATGACAGAAAATTAAAACAGATAACTATCTTTAATTTCTCTATAATGTTCTATTAATTAATAACTAATAATCAATACCAAATATTTAAATAAAAGATAATATTTATTATGAAAACATTATAAAAACACAAATGAAATCAAAATAAACATGAAATATTAATATTACTAAAATTCCAATTCTCAATATAAATATTGATAAATCAAGTCAGTAATATTCTCATTTAAATATTAATATCGTGTAAACAGAGTACTAATTTAGATAATGAATACAATCATAACAAAGCATAATTGCACCAAGACATAACGAAAAATTGATATATTGAAATATATATAAAGTGTTCAAAAATAGTACTAGACACTGATACCAGTTTAAGAATTTTAGTAACAATCCTTCTCCGAAGACAGAAATCCAGCAAAGAGATTAAACTAGAACTGAAATGTTATTTCAAATAAGTATGTTTCTTTGATACTCCATTGACCCTTTTTACATTGAACTTACTATTTTATATAACCAAACTATTCACTCATTTAAGTTTCTAATAAGTGCTATATAATAAAGACAACAGGAATCCTATCCCTATTTAGTTGCATCGAATCTCTTCAAAAAGACACTTGGCATAAACATTTATACTATGGGATAAAACTGTCAATTAAATGACTAGCCTGTATTATCTCCTACTCAAATGAACTGACTTATAACGTGGCCATCTTGAGCATCCAATCCTTCCAGAAGCACCAATGAATTCCAACTATGAACAAAAACAACCTATATTCTTTATAGCATAATGATACCATGCACACCTGTATCATACGAAATAAATTTCTTATTAAAATCATGTTAACAGAAAATGAAATAAAATAAAACAAATTATAAGCATGCCTGCAAAATCTATGATTCTGCAAGTGTGCTCATTAAAACATTTATTACCTGTCAAAAAGGGAAATAAACCAGCATAACTAAAACATAAAAGATATCAAGTTCTGTTTTGTAAACTGATTACTCTTCTTGCTTCAGAAAGTTTAGCTTTGAGCTTTATGATCGTCAGCTTCTGTCGATTTACTTGCTCAAGCAAGTGCTGGTTAGTATTTATCATTGATTTCTTAGATTCCTTGTACCGATTCTTCTTCAAGTTCATATCTTTCCATCTATCAACCCAGTTTAGTAAATCTGCCCTGAATGTTTTATTTTCTTCATCTTTTAAGGCTGCATTTGCTTGACATTCTTTTAATTCCTTTTTTTAATTCTGCAATTTTGGTTTCATATACTCGGTCAAGTACCTATTGAAGGGTTTGTTCATCCTGGTCATGAAATGATTCATCAGACTAAGAAGAATTAATATTGTTCACATCCTGAATCGGTGAAGGGATGCTCATAAACGATGGTTCAGGGCTAGACCCACAAGCATCCATAAATGATGGTGCTACTTCAAACTTACCTGGATCAGTAATGTTTTTGGCTAACGATTTTTCAAGATTCTCCTCTATGGGAATAGGTTCATTCATATGCGTTGTCTCATGAATCAAAGACAAAACATCATCCTCAAGTTGAACAATAATTGGCTGAGTATTCTGCTGAATGGTTACAGGAATGGAGGCTGTAGTCATGCTTCGAGTGAATCTTCGTGTACCAACATACACAGAACCCTTTGACTTAAAATCTCCTTTATCACAACAAACTTGTGCTAACTATTCAAGTTTTCCTGTATCTTCATCACAAGGTTTTTTAGGAGTGCACATATCAGAGAGGAATTCATGAGTAACAAAGTCAAAATTTACATCATCCATCAATTCACTATCCATCTTTGTAGATGCGCTGAAATGTTTGACAGATGGAGATGGGTCCATATTAGTTCCAGCATCTAATGGATCAACATTATTTGTAACCTCATTACTAATATGAGTATCTAAAGACAAACTTGCTTCCTGTAACCTACTAACCCCTGGCTCAGCTTTATGAACATCATCCACTTCAGATTTTAATGGAGCTTTACGCTTTTTGCAAGTTTTAGGAGGAGGATTAGGCCAATACTGTGTCAACCCTAGCTTGTTTTCAGCCAATAATTCATCCGAGGATCTACAGCTAAGGTATAACTGATGCTGAATTAAAATTTTAATCAAACCATGGTGGAACAAGCTCCTATCAGGATTGCCTATATTATTTTGCACCGAGTTTGCCATTTTCCTCAAGCTTTGAAGCAGGTAGAAAGGTATATTAAGTTTACAACCTTTCAAAGCCAACAATAATTGCAGATGATAATAATGGAGATGAGAGAAACGGTTGTCACAAGAAACATACCTGACTAAAATTTCATAAGACGCTCGCCATTCTGGTTTTAATAATTTAACTGAAACCCCAACCTTTAGCTTTGCATTAGTGGGTAAGGGTAAAAGTAATGACCTGCACCTTTTCTTATTAACCTTTCCTCCTTTAAACCAACGTTCTCCGGTCTGAGGAAGCTTTGTTGCTTCTGCAATTTTGTCTTCATTAATTATAAATTTAAACCCCCCAATTTGAGCTACATTCTCCTTCAAGCTCATAGCGAATTTTCTGGTAACTTCAGTATTATGACCATTGAAACATCTAAAAAACAAACCCCATCCTATTTTTTCAAACAATGCAGCAACTTTCTCATCAGATTCCACCAGTTAGGCCCTGAAATATTGAATCGACTGAGAGGAGCCATTTTCTCATCACTGCAACTCTGGTCTCGGTTTCAGATAAATGCAATTGTGAAGATTGAAGGAATAGGGATCTAGGTGAAAGGCAGTATGTGAACCATCAAATCCCTAATTGATTCATACGTGGCCATGGTAACCAAATTTTGAAATAATGAGAACAAATGTCAGCATTTTGTGCTATGAGTAATGGATAAACTAGTCGTGAATAACTGAACTCTCAGAAATCATTATGTTAACACTTCCAATTCTAACAGAACTTCGACATTCAAAATAATTCAATTCAGGGTTTGATACAAAAACGAAGCATTGATAATATGTAGACTGGAATAATAGCTTCGTACAGGCGCAATAAATGGTAATGGTTATCAGTCATTATGAAATTGAATTTCAATGACATGATTCCATCATTAAACCAACAAATGTCAGTTGAATTGATTGGTGTCATAAAATTAAAACCAAAACCAAATACCAATACGATCTCAATCTTTACGTAGTGATTCGAAAATATCATAATTTATCATTAAAATCCCTATAAACAGATGTTATCAAATCAACCATTCGTATCTTGTACCATAAACACAAATGTCAAACGATAATAAACAAGGATTATACGTGGAAGGCAATTATGCTCATAAACCAGATGATGTGAAGTTGTCATTACAATCTATAATGTCTCCTAGGGTTTCGTAATAACAACTAAGCAACACGATCAAATCCAAATAATAATTAAACCATTCAAAACCATATTTATACATGTAATTGATTCAAGGATAACAAAATATAGTTTCGAATGAATTCATGAAATCCCAATTACCTATGGCCAAATACAAAATATGATCGAATGACAAGCTTATAAAAAACTAACACTAAATCAAAATTCGATTATGATGATTATATTACCATGAAAATTTCAAAAAGATATATATATGAATGAAATCTAGCTATTTCGTGAGACATATGTACATTTTTCACAAAATAATGACATGAAATTAAAAGATCAGGTTATATGTAAAATATAAAATATTCCAATTAATAAATCAACCCTAATTATAAAAATTACAAAAACTTATGATAATAAATACCTTGTCAAAACCAAATTTGTAACATGTTCAAATTGTGTTCTCATTTTATTCCAAAGAACTAATTAGCATACTATACCTTAAATCTCATGAATCAATATATAATCAAATGAATTAATAATGACAAAAATTGATTATATATAAAATTTACAAGATTAGCAACTGCTAATTTATCAAATTTATGAATGTATTTCATAAATTCCTAATATGACTCTTAACTCTTTTGAAATTGAGAGTACCTTCAGAATCGAAGATTCTGAAGGCACTCTTATATAATCTTTTAAAATAAATCATAGAAGAGAACTAATCATTTTTTCAGCAAAATTGAAAAATGAGAGGGTTGCTTCCTACCAGCAC
Source organism: Pseudotsuga menziesii (assembly GCA_001517045.1). Lineage (NCBI taxonomy): Eukaryota > Viridiplantae > Streptophyta > Pinopsida > Pinales > Pinaceae > Pseudotsuga > Pseudotsuga menziesii. Next base: position 109,681 of record LPNX010948815.1, read on the forward strand.
GACCTTAAATCAAACCAATAGCTCCTTGAGTGCAATACTATTCAGTTTGCACCTCGAGAGATTTGATCCCTCTTAGCGCTTGATAGAGCCTAGGATTTGAATCTAAATTTGTAGTGATTTTTAAGACTATAAACATACATGTTCATTTTTCAATCCAAGGAAATGTGAAAATGGTTTGAAAATGAACTCACAAAAATGGTACTTGGCACATGAATGGAAACTATGAGCCAATGAAAGGCTCAAGGGAGCTCTATTAATGAGGCTTTATCAAGTGCCAAGAGGGATCAAATCTCCCGAGGTTCAAACCTCTCCTTGAATAGCTCCTTGCGTTCAATACCTGAGAAGATGTTTGCACCTCGAGAGATTTGATCCCTCTCGACACTTGATAGAGCCAAGGATTTGGGTCTAGGATGGTTCAAGTCGTGGGTAGTAACATGAAACTAGAACTTGATTAAAATTGAAAGAAAGAATCCCACAAATATGTCTCATTCAGAGCGGATTTTCGATCAACATTAACTAATTTTCTAGTACGTTGACCTCTTGTCCATGATAATCCCAGTTGACTATCACATGTTTCATGTTTCTCCAAAACGTGGGAGGTTGCACAGGTTGTAGAATGTCAAAAGTTGATATTTGGTAGAGGAAATTGGGATAGGTCACTATTCAAGGTAATGCAGCTACCAGGTAATTTTCTTCCATCATCTTTAGTAAGTAGCACATCCCCTCTCCCAAGAAATTTCTTCCACTTCTCATCCGTCCTTTGATCGAGAGCTTGATTCAATAGCTTTGGATCCTCACACAATGTTGATGCATGGAAAATCCTAGGTACCGATAGTAGGGATTCTCCCCAATAATCATTCCCAATTAGATCACTTATTGTTTGGTATGGGGTATCCGTCCGGTTAATGGTACGACTACTGTAAGGCTAAATGAAAGATTAAATTTATTGACCGGTTGTGGCCCGATCCAACATTTTTATGTTTTATATAAATGATATGAAAGTTCCTATATTAAATGCAATTTTAACAGGAAACAAAAGGTTTCAAAATGTGATGTGTAGGTTCTTACCTCCCATCTTATCCCCTTTGTCCCTAAACTACAAAAAGAATATAATAGCTACTCTAAACTAAATAACCTATCCCCAGGGAGCAATATTAATATTTATATGAGTAATGTACTGCATTCATTGCACAACGAATTTTATAGATAGCTGATAAATTTAGAATACATAAAAATAGCAAAAAAATTAACATAGAGATAGCTCAGTGTTGGTTAAAACATTCATTACTCATTTGTTGCATAAGATTCATGACAAGGAAATGAAATCCTTCACAACATAGGAATAGTCCAGAAGTTAGAAAGATCTCACAGATTTGCATATTAAGCTAAAGTAGAAATAGTTCCATATCCAACCATATACCCAATATGCATTTGAAACTCCAAAAAAATTATCCTCTATATTATAAAGAGAAATAGACATTCTTACAACAAGTATTTCACATATTAGAGCTAGAAAAGTTCTCTTCTATTTTATTCTATCTATATTTATACATTTTCAAAATTACTCTTGGTATTCTCTGCCCTTTGGGCTTCCCCTAACCTTTCATTTACAAAATTTTGTCCTCTAGTGTGCTCACTAGGAAAAGGACTTAAAACAAAATATTACATCAAGAAAAACTCCCACTTGTGGATAAGTCAAATAGTCTAGGTGAACCTAGTTTGACTCTTAATGTACACATCCCATGCTTGGGATTCTTCATTTATAGTTCGATATTCTGTTGGCTCCAACACTCGCGCTACTATCTCATGTTTTGACAACTGGGACTCTATCTCCTTGACCTTTGGCACGTTTTGACTCAACAGCTCTTCAAACAGATGCTTGTGTAGTGAAACCTATGCAATCCAGACTCCAATGGCTTCCTGACTGAGACATTCAATATTATATATGCTCTCTTCTCTTGTTTGTATCCTATCTTTGAGGTTCTTTAAGTGTTTCTCTCTGGATAGGAAATCCTGCTCCAGGGTACCTGCTAAAATCTAGCATTGGTGGTGGATCGAACAGATTCCTTTGTAAAACTTAGTACACTTCTCTATGGTTTTATCAATGGTTGTGTTCAACTATACTACTGATTTTCAGCCAAAATTAATATTTCTAACTCCATCTTGATACTTCCTGAGGTCTTCTGGGGCATGTTTGTTGGGAAAGTTGAATGAGCTCCAATGCAAGCGAGCTGACTTTGCATAATTTCTGCCACGTCAGAAAACTTCTTTCGGAGATCTGCTGGATTTTGTGCTATCTCATTCAACCTTGATTGAATATGTTTTACCTCGTACATTTCCCCAACCAACTTCAACAAAACTTGATTCAATTCTTGCCGCAACACTGATGCTTGATTTCAGAACGGAGTGATATCCAACTCTTTCTCCTTTGCTGCCTGGAGTTGCTCATTTAGTGAATAGTTTTGAACTTCTAACTCTTCCACCCTTTTATTTGTTTCATCTCCTTTCTATACTACTTCTGCAACTTGCTTCTCAAGATCCCTTTTCTCCCTTTCAATGATATTCACTGACAATACCAGGGAATTCTTGTCTGATTGCAAGATATGGCATGCCTCTCTAAATATTTCCAGCTCGCCGAGATTGTCCTCATGTTTTCTTTTTAGGATTTGTCCTTCACCCCTTTATTTCTTTAACTTTTCTCTCATTTGAGATATATTCTCCTTATATTGCTCCAGAGCATCCACCATTTTACCCACATTATCTACATTTGCAAGGGTTGATGCTACACTTTCCCTTGCAAGGAGTTTAGGATCCTTGTTAGTTCCATGGACGAATATTTTCTTAGTTACAATAACTCCTATATGCTTCTTTCCAGTGTCCACCGTCTTTTCTGTTCTCATGACAATCCTTTTCTTATTCTTATCATAGAAAATTGTATTAAGGTCAGATATCGCCTACACCTGAGATGGGGTGAAAGGTATTAGCCCAAATTCTAATGCAAGAGGTGTATCTTTTGTCGCCATTTTGCTCGATGGAAAAAATGGATCGGATGGAAAAAAAGGATCGATGGGATCATTATGAGCCTGCTTCTTTTGCTTGTTCAACTGTTTCCTTCTTAATTCTTTCAATCTCCTCCCATACTCTTTGCTCTTATTCTTCTTGCTTTCTTTGATTTTCCTCTTCTTGTCTTTTCTTATTTTCTCTTCTTTCCTTTTCTTTTGTGCTTCCTCAGCTAAATGCTGCTCTACTTCTTTCAACAATCTATGGCCTTCTTCTTCTCTTTTCCTGGAAGCTTCTTCCTCTTGTTTTTTATGCTCGATAACACTACTACTACCTCCTTTTCCACCCACAATATTTATTTTCTTCTTGAACCTCTGACTCAAGGCTGTCATATTGTGGGCATTTCGGAAAATCTCTTCGTCTTTGTCCCAGTAGTTCGTGTATTCAAATTGCACTCCTACCGCTGCACAGTAATATGCAATCTTGTTGGCTGAATCATTTATGTGGAAACTTTTTTCCCCAAACTAAAAATATTCTAATTCCTTTACAAACTCGGATGCACTCTTTACTTTAGAAAACTTGTAACTACCTGTATATAATGGGATATTTGGATACACAACCTTTTCTAGTCAAACAAGAAATTTCCAATCCCATCTATATAAAGCTACCTCACCACCTCCTTTTGCACAATATAATCAGTAGCATAATTTGGAAACAGACAAGGGGCTTTGGACCCCCCATACATCCTTATGTAAAATCCCTCTTCAGAATGGTAATAGTTTCCATTCTCCTCCACTACTTCTACTATCTTTTTAGACACGCAATCACACTATGTGAAGAATATTAGCTTGTAGAGGGGCATGATGAAGTCTTCATAGATGTTCTTGTAAAAACTGTGATATTTATGGGCCTAGAAGAGTTGGTACGCAGAATACATAGGGATATTTGTCTTATCCCATGTGCAGTTTAGCGCTGGGAACTGGTGAGTACATAATATGAAATCAACCAGAAAGGAGCTCATGTAGAATTCTGATTTATTTTGTGACGTACCTCCAAGTGTTGCGTTGATACATGAAGGTAAACTATGTGAGACTATGTCAGACCAGTTGAAGATAGTGCCTTTGGTGGCTACAAAGTATATTACTGGTACCCAACCTATCTTATAAAATTTTCCATGTGCTTGGCCAAATATTCGGTTCAACATCAAAGCTATAAGCCTATATGGGGTACATAAATTTGTAGTTTCATACTCCCCAGTAGGCTTTGTACTAAACTACTTCCCGTGGATCATCATCTTCCTAACAAAGTCGAAAATGTTCAGGTTTAATTCCGTCAACGATTTTTTTGTTAGATACATCTATTCTATGGGTAGCTTACATGCTTGAGCCACATATGCTAGACTTTTAACCAGCAAAACCTTGCCCATTTACATCTACTAGGATCATCTTGACTACATCTACTCTTGGAATTATCTAGCCGATGACTTCAGATAATGGAAAGAGCTCAGGATGAGTGGACACTTTCATGAGAGATGACCTTTTTATATTTGTGTAGATTGGTATATCTTCTAAAATTTCCCCTGGGATAGTGTGGTCTTTGATCATTTGATATATCTGGCCCCATCTGAACTCTAGATCAGCTCCAGTCACTGGTTTAGTGTCTTCATATATGATTTCTACCTTCATGATTTACACTTCTGGATCATCTTCCATAGCTTGAGCCTTCGTTTTCCTTTTTTCGGGAAAGATACTAAATAAATATTGACGTTGTCAAAACCATCAAAACTACTCTTAGATTGATATAAAGATGTGTTGATGTATTTGTAACTTCGGAATGTATTCATCCATATATCTTATGTGTTGTACCCCGATGTTTATTCCAGGAAGTGTTGTAATGTATTTGAGTCATGTCATGCCCCGATGTTCCTATCGGGAGATTCAATAATGTAAACAAGTCATGTAAAGTCATTGTGGGTAACCCTCCTATTGATCAAGGGTTAAATTCCCCACAGTTGTGAAGCACTAGGGTTATTAGAATCTCCTAGAGAAGTCATCCCTAGGCGAGTTAATGTAAGTCAGATCATTAGTACCCCAGTTGTGGTTACTCGAGCCTACATAACTGAGTTAGGATTACTCGAGCCTACATAACAGAGTTAAAGGTTAAGTGAATGAAATAATATAAATAGAGAGTGATACTCTCTATTTATCACACACACACTCACTCACTGGGGCGCATGAGTGAGAGAGAAGTTGCTGGGACAAGAGAGAGACTACTGCTGTCAGGAGATCATCTTACTATTTTGGGGTTTTACTTTTGGTGCTAATTCTATCTCTGAGGAAGTTGTGGGGTTTTCACCTTTATGTTTTCCCTGAAAAAAATCTTTGTGTCTATTTTCTCTTGTGTTTGATTGATGTGCTTGTTATTCTCTCAGTTAAAGATCCTAATATAATGCTAGCTCGAATGATAAAAATATAACATGGTATCAGAGCTAACCTAACAAGAAGACATTGTGTAGCTGCATAAGCTAGGGCTTCTTACTTTTTGGGTATCTCCCCGCAATCCATCAGCAAAAGTATGCTAGGCTGACTCTCCATTGAAGGGTGCATCTTTCTGTCGAAGCAGAATTTGATTCCGAGCATTTTCAGTTTTTGGTGTAGGAAATTAGGGATTCTTACAGAAGAGGAATTTTTGAGTGAGCCCAACATAGGATTTCTCTCCTCATCAAAATCGAAGTTTAGAGACCTTGGTCAAGATTTTTGGTTGGGTATAACTCTGGGAAATTCAAACCCTAGTTTGACCCCAGGCCGAAAAAACCCTAAAATACTAAAACTGATAAGTTTTCGTACATTCCCTATATCTTAGGATTGGAGAAGGATTAGGAGATGAAACTTTCAAAAGCCTAATATGCAATCTGGATTTACACTTTCTCCAAATTTCAGCCTCATATTCTCTATATTCTAGGAGATATGATCCCTCCAAGTTAGGGTTCCAGCCTCTTCCAAGATTCATCCCTAAACAGGACACCTCAGGAGAATTGCTATATCTCGGGATACAAAGGTCCAAATGAAATTTATGAATATTTTATAGAAAGGAAATGGAATTTACCTTATGTGGTAGAATTTTTAGATCCTGAAGATGAAACAGTGACACGTGGAAGTTTGTACAACTTTTCTATGCTGAACAGTCCTTAAACATGTCACCTTTGGAAAACGATCATAAGTCCCAATTGGTGAAACCAATTTTGATGAAACCTATGATGTTCGAATAGGGACAGGCGAGGCTATCTCTTTGGAAATTTTTAGACATAGAGGAGCAGTAATTTTGGATATTTTGTAGAAACAGTAGTAGGAATCTCTGTAGAAGAAATTGGTAAACTAGGGCTTCCTGTTCCGGGACCTTCCCTCCACTGTTTTCAGAAAAAGAGTACATTGGACATCTCACCTTGAAGATGTATATCTTTATATCCAATCAGATCTTAAAGATTCCAAGTTTTGAAAATTATGGTTTCTCTGACAAACTCTAGATCAGCCAGCTCCGGAACCGGGACGAACACCTCAAATCAATAAGATCTAATATTTTGCTATTTTCATTTGAGGTTCTCATTTCAAAGTGATCTATCACATTAGCTTGATGATAAGCTTGTTGAAGTTGACACCAAAAGATATGGTTGATTCCTTGACTAAGATATTTGAATGGAAGAACATAAATCGGAATATGACTTTGAGGAAACAGTTGAAGAATGTGAAGATCTAGAATGCAGAGACCATACAGTCATACTTTACAAGGGTCTCTCAAATCAAAGAACAAATTGAAGTGGTAAAAGAAGAAGTGAAGAATGCAGAAGTGGTGATAGCCACCTTGAAAGGCCTCCCAATATCATGGGATTTATTCATGCAAGGAATGTGTGCCAGAAGAAAGTGATTACTTTCAGCAGACTCTGGGAAGAAGAAGAAGCTTGACTCATAATAAGAGAAGAGAAGATGGGAGAAACTGAAGATAACGCTCTCACCATGCAAAGAAGATCCCTCAAGTGATGAGGAATACAAAGGACTCAACTCTTGAAGAAAATCTTATCCATCTTAGCATTTGGATAATAAATGATGAATGAAGAAGATGATGAAGTGGAAGGCTTAAGAAGGAGTCGACCCATGAAACAAATTGAAAGATAAGTACTCAATTGTCATTTCATGATATTATTTTGTTATGCATTTATTTATATTCAGTTGATGTATTATGCATGGTAGAATGTTTGTATTAATGACAGTATACTACTAATACGCATGTGATGGGTAAGTAGTTCATGGTGCTATACAACTCTCCATTGCTACTTATCTAGAATGAAACATCTTTGCTGACATATTGGATTAGTGCACAATCTCAGTGTTGTCCTGGTAGAGATGGAAGGCATCTAGAAAGTTTTCGTGAGATATGGATGAATGTTGTATTGGATAAAATAGTTGCATAATAATATATCTTCATGCAAAAGAATTTTTCATTGTGAATATACCTTATGAAATGTTTCTAACCATATAACTAATGCATTTGACTTGTAGGAAAGATCACGTAAAATCACCTACAAGAAAAGAAGGTTGAGACTTGTTCCGAAGAACAAGTGACGAGAGTTCAAGATGAAGAATACTATGAAGAATGCAGTGACATCATTGATACAAAACCTTCCATCCATGAATAAGTAACCAAGAAGAAGGGGAAGACCAGTTCAAGAATAATGATGTCTAGGATGCAGTATCAATAGGTAAAGGGAAGTTTGTAGTTCCATCATGCAGTGGATGGAAACATCATGGAATACAAGGCAAGATTCATAGCACGAGGCTTCTTATGAAAAGAAGGCATAGACTATGAAGAGACATTTGCAGCCACTAGAAGTTAAGACACATGACATGCAGAATCATGTGTGCAAATGAAAGAAGGCCTTGTATGAGCTCAGAAGACACCCATGTGATAACACATACATGAGGAGCTTGATGAATATATGAACCTTTGCTACAAGGTTGAAGATGAAAGTCTATAGAGGAGGACAAGCTCATAGATGGGTGCGGCAAGAACTTTTAAAAAGGTTCAAGATAGAGGATCTCAGTATCTAGTGATCCTAGATGGATACATAGAATATTAGTAGCGAAGGAAGCTACTTGTCACTCCGGTACAGAATGTTTCAGTGCATAGAGTACAAAAGATAGAGGGAGTGACTGTAGAAGGTCCTAAGGTTCGACATGGTACGACAGGATGGACAGATTACTGATGACTCCAGGTTTTACTAAGAGTAAAGCAGATTCCAACCTTTGCTTCAAGGTTGAAGGAAAAAGACCAGTGATGCTCATGTTATATGTCAATGATTTGTTCCTAACAGAAAAAAGGAACTCATTAAAGTTGCAAGAGGAAGCTTGCTGTTAAGTTCAAAATGAAGGACTTGGGCATGATGCACTATTTTCTAGGAAGGGAGGTGTGGCAGAATGCAGATGGAATATCCCTGGGATAAGAGAAGTATGCAATATAGATCCTAAATAGGTTTAGGATGATGGACTACAAGTCCATGCCCACACCTTTGGCATCAAACCTGAAGCTATTGAGTGATGCTTCATTAGAGACAATTGATGCTACTATGTATTGTCAGATGATTAGGTCCTTGATGTACCTGAAAAATACGAGACCAGATATTTCCTTTGCTGTGTACACATTGAGACATGTTCACCTGATGGTTGCAAAAAATGCACTGAGGTACCTGAAGAGTATAGTTGACTATGGGCTCAAGTATAAGGCTGATCAAAAGATTAACCTGGAAGGTTATGTTGATTTAGATTGGGAAGGCAGTGCCATCGATAGGAAGAACACTTCAGGGTGCTGCTTTAGTATGGGATCAGGTGTGATCTCTTGGTTTAGCAAGAAACAGTCTTGCGTGGCACTGAGTACAGCTAAAGCAGAGTATGTCGTAGCTTGTTCAGCCAGTTGTGAGGCAGTATGGCTGAGGAAGCTACTGTCTGATTTATTTGATCTCCATTTGGATGCTACTTATATATATTGTGACAACGAGAGTTGTGTGAATTTGTCAGAGAACCTGGTGTTCCATGACAAGTCGAAGCATATCGAGATCAAATATCACTATATCAGGGATATGGTGCAGAGAGGAGCATCGAAGCTCTAGTATGTTGTGATGAACAAATAGATAGCTGATGTGCTGACTAAGCCATTGGCTAGAGTGAAGTTTGAGTACTTTAGGGAGAATCTTGGTGTTCTCCAGATCGAGGTTCCCTCTAAGGGGAAGTGATGAGTTTATGAGCCATTCTGACATGGTGAGAGGATTGGTCCCTTCCATGGTCAGATGTAAGGGCTAAGCCATTCTATCATGGTGAGAGTATTGGTTCCTTCCATGTCAGATGTGAGTGCTGAGCCATTCTGTCATGGTGAGAGTATTGGTTCCTTCCATGTTAAATGTGAGTGCTGAGCCATTCTGTCATGGTGAGAGTATTGGTTCCTTCCATGTCAGATGTGAGTGCTGAGCCATTATAATGTGACTATAGCATTGGTTCATACATGATCAGATATAAGTGTTGAATGTCATTCTTTGAATGGAGGCACCTGGTCAGTTACGAAGAATACTCAGTCTGGGACTGAGGTCCATTCTGATATGACTGTGGGATGTGTTCTCACATGATTAGATATAAGTGCAGGGCCATTCTGATGTGATTGAGGGATGTGTTCCCACTTGATTAGATATAAGGGCTGATCCCATTCTCTAGGAGAATGGAGGCACCTGGTCAGTTACCAGGAATCCTCAACCTGGGGTTGAGAGCCCTTTCAACATGTAGGCTAGATTGGTTCCTCACATGGTCAAATATAAGTGCTGAGCCCTTCCATGGATGATACATGGTGTTTCCTATCATGCCAGTGGATGTGAGTGCTGTGCCTTTCCACATATGATAGTAGTTGTGTCCTATCATGCTGGCGGATGTGAGTGTTGAGCCTTTTCATAGATGGCAGTAGGTGTGTCCTACCATGCTGGTGATTGTAAGTGATGTGCCTTTGCACAGATGGTAGTAGGTGTGTCCTATCATGCTGGTGGATGTAAGTGCTAAGCCCTTTCATAGATGGTAGTAGGTGTTCCCTACCATGCTGGTGATTGTAAGTGTTGTGCCTTTCCATAGATGGTAGTAGGTGTGTCTTGCCATGCTGGTGGATGTGAGTGCTATGCCTTTTCACAGATGATAGTATTAGTGTCCTATCATGCTGGTGAATGTAAGTGTTGTGCCTTTCTGACATGGTGTTGGATGTGTTCCTCTCATGGTCAGATGTGAGTGCTGGCCATTTTGACTTAGGGTTAGATATAAGCGCTGAAGAAGACCTACATGGAGGCTAGGCCTACAACTAGCATGAAAAAGGGATAGCTGTGTAGAACTTCCTATGATGAGAAGAATCATGGGATAACACCTATGATGATGACCCAGTGATGATCCAGATCGAGTGATGATCCATATCTAGTTATGATGATCCAACAGTGATGACCCAGATCCAGTGATGATGTCCCCATGATGATCCATATCGAGTGATGAACCATATCTAGTGATGATGATCTAGATCCATTGATGATGATCTAGATCGAGTGATGATCCAGATCCAAGATGAAGATGACAAGATGATCCAGTTGATATAGAGAAGAAGACCAGTGCTGACAAATTGTGTCGAGATAATACCTTCCTAGTTAAGAGGAAGTGTTGATGTATTTGTAACTTTAGAATGTATTCATCTATATATCTTATGTATTGTACCCCGATGTTTATTCCGGGAAGTGTCTATAATGTATTCGAGTCATGTCATACGTCGATGTTCCTATTGGTAGATTCAATAATGTAAACAAGTCATGTAAAGTCATTGTGGGTAACCCTCCTATTGATCAAGGGTTAAAGTCCCCACAGTTGTGGGAAACTAGGGTTATTAGACTCTCCTAGAGAATTCGGCCATAGGTGAGTTAATGTAAGTCGGGTCATTAGTACCCCAATTGTGGTTACTCGATCCTACTGTTATAGCTGATTTTACCACTCAGGTGAATCACAATTGTATTTCCTTCCCCTATCCCTCTGCAGATTCCTTAGACCCCTTGGACCATTTTTTGTCCTTTGATGTTTCTTTGACCATCCCTAAAAACATGTGAAAATTAATACATGTGACTTTTAAACCTATAATCGCATATATACGTGGGTTTGACCCCTAAAAATGCGTACATCGGGATGTGTGCATAATCCAAATCCTTTTGGAGTTTTCCTTAACATGGATCTGACTCACTTGACTCCTGGCCTTCCATATGCCTTGAGATCACTCGGATTCGACCTTTCATTACCCCTTTGAAAAGCTATATAAGGAACTCTTTGGTACATTGAAGGAATAAGAGAGAATTGAGAGCAAAGGAACTATAGTCCATTGTTGCCGGAACTTGTGCTTGAGTCTACATCCCTTTGTTTCTTGGAGCACTTTGGTGTTCTTCCCAAGATTTCCTTTTGCTTGTGAGCTTGCTATTGAGAGATGGAGGATTGAGGTGGTGGAGGCCCAAGTGGGGGATTCGGTTTCTACGATTCGCAGACGTGCCGATAGAGGTTGTATCCATTGTAATCTCTGATTTTATATTAATAGAAATATATTTTCTTGTCCAATAATGTATGTTTGATTGAATATTTTATCCATGGATGATTTCAAATTATTATACATTGTTGATTATATATGATAGAATAGATCTAACACCATTATATATAGTATGCTTGTCTTGTTTACTTGTTGTTGAGGAAGTGATTTATCAATTCAAGCTGAAGTTGGAAAGCTCAACGGGGATCTACTTCAACCGTCTGGAATAAGGCACGAGGTCTGATCCTTTAGTGTTAGATATTTAATTTCTATTGCATATTAGAAAGGATTGATTTCTGGAGTCAAGCTGTCTGTTGTGGTACCCCAAGCCATAGGAATTTCTCTCTGTAACAGAATTGACGAATCTGCTGGGGATGTTCCTTGTTTTTATTTGGGGCTTTGCCAGCAGAATGGGATTGATATTCTTCACTTGCTCTTTGCTTCTCCTTGTTTCTGTGTTGTATTTTATAGGATGTTCATCCATTGACACTCCCCTTTATTGGTTTGACCCTTGGCCTGCTTTTTACCACTGTCTTCTCTGTATACGCAGGTTTTTGGCCAAAAGTCATGTACATACGCGGATTTTTTGCCAAAAGTCACGTATACACGCAGGTTTTTGGCCAAAATCCACGTATACATGCAGCTTTTTGGCTAAAAGTCGCGTATATACGCAGCGGTTCTTTAAATAGTCACGTACATCCTCCCTTTTGGTGAGTTTGATGTTGTGGGAAGTTCTTGGGTGGGTTGTGAGTGTGGTTGGGTCTTCCTTGGGTCTGATGTTGTCTGTTGGATGCTTCTTTTGTGACCAGAGACCACTTTTTCATTGATTTTTCTTTGAAAGTAGTTTAGTCATTTATCCTTTTTGTTTTTCCATTAGTGCATTACTCTTTTTTTTCTCGGTGTCTTGCTGCGGAGACTGAGAATTTTAGATGACTTTCATTACATTTTTCATTCTTTTTTATTGAAAAATACAAAGTAGTTGCACTCTTAGTTGCATCTTAGATATGGATTTGAGGAGGTACTTGCATTGGATTGCTTGGATGCGAGTTTTATTTAGGCTTTCATATAGGAAGGATTGCATTGGCATTCGAAAAGGAATATATATTTATGCATCTCATGTAGTTGTATACCCTATTTTTCATTTGACAAAGATTGCACTTAGCATTGTGTTTTATGGTGTGCATATTTATTTCACTGCTGAGTCATAATGTCATTAGTTGCACGGCCATTTCCCTTTGAGTAATTACAGCCAATTAAAATCAATGCATAATAAAATGAATTACACTCTTTTCTTTTATAGGGTGCACCAACAAGATTAGGTTTTAGGGTCTTGGAATAGTTCATTGTGAGTTAATTCTCCAAGACTACTAAACAACAAGTAGTGTCTATCTAGGAGAGATAGTGAAATCCTTGGTATAATTAGTGTTTCTCAGGACAATCCTCTTACATGGGAGTTAAGGACGAGGTAGTGTGAGCGGTTATTGATTGGGATGACCCCTAGTCATAACTGAGTAGCACCGGAGATATTTATAGGATTGTATTCATATCTGGGGGCTCTTATGAGAGTTTTGGGATTTTCTACCCTACCCATACGGTCAATCCCACCTGCGACTGTCTTCTTGAGCATTGATTATATTGAGGTGACCTTAGTTTCCTTACCTAGGTTATCAAGGGGGTACTTTGCAGAGGTTATTCTACGGGTGTCCTGGCCAAGTTGGGGTCGGACAGCACAGTCGCTATATGCGTTGAAGCTAAGGGCCACTATAATTGGTTACGTACCTCCGCTTATAGTGTATGGGAGTTTCGAGCCTCTCCTAGGTGAGACATACCTGCTGCATTCGGGAGCTCACATATCCTCCCCTTGGTTTGCTTGTATTTTGGCTGTATATTTTCTTAGGAGTGTGCTCTTTGTGTGCTATTTTGTCTTTGGGATCGTGGTTACTTGAGTATATTTATGCTCTCTTGAGTTTGGGTCCTTTAATTTTCGGCATGCCTGGTATCCTATCGCCCATCCTTAGTCCTAGTACGGACCCCGGTGTCAGACTTGGGGGCATCACAACCCCTTACCGTGCTCATAGATTTGGGAGTGGTCACATTCCACCCTATACTCCATTTGTGGAGGATGTTGACTCCCTTATCTTGGTCTTTACACTGGTGGTCACCCTCATGGGGGTGGTGGTGGATGCATGAAAGTTGGGTCTACACCTTATTTTCCTTTTTATGTCCCATCGTTCACCGCATTATTTCCTTTGGGAGCAGTTGTCCTGATCATTCCTCCCTATATCATATAGTTTGGATTCTTTATTGAATATTTTGGGTTGTTTTGGACTAATATGGTTGTCATGTAGGGTCCATTTTTTGTACACTCTCTCCGAGGTTTCGACCCGTTCATTCCTATCACAGGTATCATGTCTGAACTGGAATATAGGTTAGGATATCACATCCGCTTGCACTTATGCATTGCCTTATAACTGTTCCATCTTAACCTTAGGTATGAACCCATTCCACGGTATCACAGAACCTTCATGCTACTGTTAGAAGTGGTAATATGTGAATGGTAGAGCTTTCCTATACATGGGTGTCCTAGTTATATCCCTTTTGCATTTGGTACCCATGCCGTGAGTCCTCTCTTAGGTACGGGAGTCCCCCTTTAGTCCCACCATGTCCTTGAGCAAGAGCTTCATACTCCTCTTGAACTTTATGCTGGCCATTTCCCTGGGACTCCCTTATGTCAAGTTTTAATTGCATTATCATGAGCTTTGCCTGCCTTATTGAACCTTACGCTGGCTTCCCTGACATTGAGTTTCATCCATATAACCCAATCTTGTCTCATGTCTAGCCATGCAAAGCCATTTTATATATCCTTTGCAGCTTGATTCCCTATTTTTACCAGGAGGGGACTTTCCCCCGAGTGTCGCTATCCTACACATGTATCCTTGCATTGAGCATAGGAATGTTCCACTGCTTGGAACTAGTTTGTTTGACCATATGACACTTGTTTCCTCCTAGTCTGTAACTATAAAGCAACTTTATTCTTTTTCAAGCTTTTTAAATATTTGAAAAAGTCCAAAAAAATAAAAAAACCAAAAATCCAGACAAGGAAAGATGTTATATTTTGGTAGCTATCGAATCGTGTCGCCTTCGAACATAGCAAAATATATCACATCCATTGGTTGGGTTTATAGTTTGACTTTAGGAGTTGTACTCATTTATCTGAGTTTATCTCCACCGACTGGTTAAGCTTCTAGTCCCCATGGAGCCTTTGTCGATGCCTCCTATGTCGCAGAGATGTCCTAGTGTTGCATATCGAGTCTATGCTGTCTTTATTCAGTCACCATTCATCGTTATGCTCTTGTTTGAAGGAAGTTGAAATCTGAGTCGGCCATTCCTCAGTTATCTTGACTTTGCATGTCGGCCATTCTCGGTACAGTTACTGGTTCGTGCACCTTATGATTGATTCCTTCCACATCATACATCTTTGCTCAGTACCTCGTGTTGGATGATGGGGGATGCCTTAATGCCCTCCTTCCAGCAAATTTCATCCCATCGACTTTAGATCATTTATTCTAGGATTGGAATCTAGAGTCATTTTTGAGTACCTTGAGACTTGCAGTCATCAGTGGCAGGTTCTCTCGCCATCGACAGTCTTTGGGAATACATCAATGTCCCCTGATCGATGGATCCTCTCAAGTGTTCGACCTCAACACATTTATTCACACTTGTTAGTTTTCACTCTAGTACCTTGATTCCCATTTTCATTATCGATGGGTGATCTCGCGTCTATTAACGGTATACATCAATGACTGGTAATCGGACAATGGACTACTATGTTTGACCTCAACACCTCTATTCACATAGTAGGACATGTACTCATAGTGGTTTGTGTAGAAGTCCTTCCAGATTGGTGGCATCTCTTATATGCTACCTCCTTGATCGTGCCAGTGTTCATGAGATTTCAGCTCTCGTGACTTGATTCCAGTATATGTCAGACATTTCCAGCCATTATGGAGATCTTGATCCATTATATATCCTCAGCCATTATGGAGATCATGGTCCTTTGTATATCTTCATCATGGAGATTCTGATCTATGTATATTGTATGTGGCGATGACCACTTATGTGATATCTTGTACCATGCCTATTCATGGCCATTGTACTCTTATGTATCCGAGACTACTATATGTATTTGCAGTATGTGCAGAGTTGTATCATTGTGCTATGCTGATTGGGTGGTTGATATTCCATTTGTGATCCTTCATCACTCCACTTCTGGGATGGACTTATAATGTATTTCGGCCATCATATGACCCCTCTGACCTCACACATTAGGGGGCATATGTTATAGCTGATTTTACCACTCCAGGTGAATCATAATTGTATGGCCTTCCCCTATCCCTCTGCAGATTCCTTAGACCCCTTGGACCATTTTTTGTCCTTTTATGTTTCCTTGACCATCCCTAAAAACATGTGAAAATTAATACACACGACTTTTAAACCTATAATCGCGTATATACGCGGGTTTGACCCCTAAAACCGCGTACATCAGGATGTGTGCATAATCCAAATCCTTTTGGAGTTTTCCTTAACATGGATCTGACTCGCTTGACTCCTAGCCTTCCATATGCCTTGAGATCGCTCGGATTCAACCTTTCATTACCCCTTTGAAAATCTATATAAGGAACTCTTTGGTACATTGAAGGAATAAGAGAGAATTGAGAGCAAAGGAACTATAGTCCATTGTTGTTGGAACTTGTGCTTGAGTCTTCATCCCTTTGTCCCTTGGAGCACTTTGGTGTTCTTCCCAAGCTTGCCTTTTTCTTGTGAGCTTGCTATCAAGAGATGGAGGATTGAGTTGGCGGAGGCCCAAGTGGGGGATTTAGTTTCTTTGATTCGCAGACGTGCAGACAGAGGTTGTATCCATTGTAATCTCTGATTTTATATTAATAGAAATATATTTTCTTGTCCAATAATGTATGTTTGAATGAATATTTTATCCATGGATGATTTCAAATGCTTATACATTGTTGATTATATGTGCTAGAATAGATCTAACACCAATATATATAGTATGATTGTATTGTTTACTTGTTGTTGAGGAAGTGATTTATCAATTCAAGCTGAAGTTGGAAAGCTCAATGGGGATCTACTTCAACCATCCGGAATAAGGTACGAGGTTTGATCCTTTAGTGTTAGATATTTAATTTCTATTGCATATTGGAAAGGATTGGTTTCTGGAGTCAAGATGTCTGTTGTGGTACCCTAAGCCATAGGAATTTCTCTCCGTAACACCTACATAACTAAGTTAGGAATACTCAAGCCTACATAACAGAGTTAAAGGTTAAGTGAATGAAAGAATATAAATAGAGAGTGAGACTCTCTATTTATCACACACACACTCACTCACTAGGGTGCATGAGTGAGAGAGAAGTTGTTGGGACAAGAGAGAGACTAGTGTTGTCAAGAGATCATCTTACTGTTTTGGGGTTTTAATTTTGGTGTTGATTCTATATCTAAGGAAGTTGCAAGGTTTTCTCCTTTATGGTTTCCCCGAGGAAAATCTTTGTGTCTATTGTCTCTTGTGTTTGATTGTTGTGCTTGTTATTCTCTCAGTTAAAGATCCTAATATAATGCTAGATTGAATGATAAGAATATAACAACATGTATATAACTAGAAACAACATGAACTCATCTAAAACCATAAACGTTACCACATCATCCTGCAACATTATGTTATAGTGAGAGCTGAGCGCAGGCTTAAGCTTCTCCATAGTTTACACATAGTCCGTAGGTAAAAGTATCTAGATCAGGATATCCCTAGGCAAGAAAAAACCTCCACCCCTGGGCCATAAATACCATCAATAGAAAAAAATGCCTGCTAAGTTATGGGCATCACAACTAGGAAATAACTTACGATGGTTTAAAAATACCTAGACCAAAAACCTCTCTACCCAGCCAATGATAATGACCACCCTTCCCACGCTCCTCTGGATAAGAAACCAAGTGGTGCAGATGGTGAAATTCTAGTCTGCACACACCCACCCCTCTGCAACCTACTGCCAATGAAACCCCCATGGCAAGGGTGGAGGCGACGACTGGCGCGAGGCAGGTGGAAAAACTCAACGCCTCGCGAGCCATGATCAAAGCAACCTCAAAAAATAAAATATGAAAACACAAAGGCAAAACCCCATTAATCCCCGGGTATAAAAAAGAACCGAGGTAAAAAACCTAAAACCAACAACCCCAACTAACTGAGCGTGACTAGGAAGGATAATGAAATCCTACTTGGCGGGGAAAATGATGGGCTGAAAGCGCTCGGTCCTTACGCAGCTTACTGGATCTACAAAGTGACTAACAACTCACTAAGAAAATCGCAACAACTTCGATGGGTAACAACTAACCATGACAAGAGCACATGGTGTTTAAAAAGACTCGGCCAAAGGATCAATAAATGGTCCATGCATACAAATTTATGGCATTAAATTGGGACTGCGCATTGGCGCCAACTTAAAATAAAACGATGGCATCTGATGACAGATGAAGAGGTAGTCGACGTTCACTGGGTGGAAAAATATCTTTCTCGCCGAAACTTATCGGATGATTCCAAATCTTCTAACCGCAGGGTATCAGATGAACCCTCGAAAGACAATCGAGTGGAAATAGACAAGCGCCTCCAATAGTGTCGGGTGGAAAGCTTGAAGTGTTCCGACAGGAAATTCTTCTTTCGAAAAAAAAAATCATGCCCTCACTTGGTATCGGTTGGGATTCTGGAGAACATTAGGGGTGGACAAAACAGTCACCCAAAACATTGACTAGGATTTGTCAGAGAACTCATTTGAGTCTTCCGAAGGAAAAGGACCCTCCTTCTACATCGGATGCGGACCTCAGAGTTTAAGCAATGCATTGATAAACTTACGTGAGTCTTCCAAAAAGGAATAGGGCATATAGATTGGCAAGCAAACTTGGTAGAACCTCCACCATATCGGATAAACTATGTGAGTTCATTCGATACGTCGGGTAGAAAAAACAAGGTTTCTCCAAAATATTTTTCCGATTTGTCAAAGAAAAATGAAGTCATAAAGAAGGTAAAAGAAATTTTAAGACACACCAAAGACTAGAAATAAAAAGGGGGGCCCCAGGATATGAAAATTTGTTGGGGATTTTATGCAGCAACAACAATTGCCGACTGGTTGGGGAACTCAGATCTCTGGAAAAACTATCTTTTAAGGTAAAAACTACTTTAAGGCATTCTGTTAAACCAAATTTCCCCCAAACTTTCAATATTTCTTTAAGATGTCTTAGGGATATGAGATTCATAACTTTAACATTGATTATAATCCTCTAGGGTAGGGAAACCTGGTTTTTCAAAGTCCTAATAACTCTTTTGAGAACAAAATATGAGGTTCATTTTACCTCTGCATTTGGTTTCTTATAGCTCAGACACCACAAGATCATAACAGTGTGTGGATAGATGTATTCATTTGTTCCTCATTCTGATGCCCTTTGCATTCTTTTGATGCTTTTATACTTTTTTTTTTTAGTCTTCCTGGATTGCTTCCTTCATTTGGAACTTGGTTTAGGTTCTTCCATCCACAATGTCCTTTTGTGTGAGAGATGGTTTTTTTTCATCTCACGAACAGAGAAGAACCTTTGAGCAATCTTATCCTTTTTACTGATTTTATTCAGTATGTCTTTTGATGTATGCTTTCTTTCTAGAAAATGTGACTCTTTTAAGCCTTTTGGATTTTATTTGTGGCATGGGATCATTCTAAATAACATACATCTGTCCACCCTTCTCCCTTTTCGTGGGTCCATTGAAGTTAGCTTCCTAGGACAAATTTTAGTGTGAAGTGGATGAAGCCCCAAAATAGTATTCTAGACTTGTCTTACCTCAGTTATTTGATAGGGGTTAAACAAGAATTCAATGTCTTCATAACCTCCCTTCAAAGAGTCTATCAACTTAAGGAATCTTAGTCATGATACATGTACATTTAATAAGCAACCTTTTAGTCGGAATATTTGCAGTTTTCCCAAAATTCCAATGTCCCCCAAATGCCAAAAATTGTGCTGGCTTATTTAAAAACTGAAATAAAGAAAAATAGAATAAACTGAAACAACTCAGACTCAAAGAAAGCAAAACTAAATAAAGTAATACTAACTACGAAAAATTTGAAACAAAAAATCAACAAGGTTTATTTATGTACAGAAACTTCAAAAGCATCAAGTAAAATAAGGTTTGAGAATCAAACCATTAACTGGAAGATTCTCTTCCCACCCCTGAAAATCCTGTAACTTGTAAGTCGAGGGGCCTATATTTCTGCAATCTAAAATGGGCATATCCATATATGTTGAAAATTAGTGTTCTTTCCTTTTCATCATGTGGGTGATTCCACTTCAGAACCAAATCTCCTACCTCAAACTCCTTAAACCTTTCTTTAGACTTCGATCTAGACTCCTCTAATTTCAGTAGAGTATTGATTCGAGCTTGTAAAACCTCACTATTAGACCCTCTATATGCTTGGGCTAATTGAGAAGAAGGAAACAAAAAGTTAGGGGGCAGGATAGATTCCTTTATGTAAACTAAGGTATAGGGTGACACACCTAAGGATTTCCTGGGTGTAACTCGATCAACCCAAAGTGCATTAGGAAGAGCTATATGCCAGCTTCTCTGGTTTTCAATGACTATTTTCTTTAGAATCCTAATGAGATTTTTATTAGTAGATTCAGCTAACCCATTGCCTTGTGGATAATAGTTAGCAGAATAATGTAATTTAATTCCTTTCTCATTAGCAAATGCAGTAAGCTTAATGGACAAAAAATAATATGCGTTATCAAAAACTAGGGAAATTGGAACCCCAAACTTGGTCATAATATGGTATTGCAAGAAATCCATAACCGCATCTTCATTTACTTTCCATAAAAAGATTGATTTCACCCATCTAGTAAAATAATCTATAGCTGTGAGGATGTACTTGTGTTGTAGTGAATAATTTGGATTAATCTCTCCGATAATATCAATCCCCCATTACTCGAATGGTTCAGAAATAATAACTGGTTGCAAAGGCCCAACTTCTTTCTCTTGTCTTCCACCGCTCCTTTGGCATGTATCACACTTCTAGACATAAGCGTGAGCATATTTAAACACACTTGGTCAATAGTATCCGACCCTTAGGATCTTGTGCGTTGTAGTATTTCCTGAAAAATGACCTCCTGCTGGGCCATCACGCAATTCTTTAACTACCTTGGCTGCATCTTCTCATTCCAAGCATCTAAGAAACACTCCATCATAATTTTTTCTAAACAACACTCCATCGATTATCTGATAAGATGCGGACTTTAAGCGCAATTCCTTTGTTTGCTTGGAATTCCAATGTTCAGGAAAATACCCTTGTTGGAGATAGTGTACTAAATCTCTATACCAAGATTCTGGGGCTCTAAATAAGGGACACACATCGATCATATGCAGCTCAATTGCATTCTCCCAATCATTTTCTTCATTATCTTGACTTTCAGCTATTAGCTTACAAAGTCTTTGTCCTTTGATGATAGTTGCTGGTCTAAATTCTAAGTCATACTCTTGCAAGGTTGTTACCTAGTTTCCTCTTCTCTCTCCTAAATCCCTCTGTTCAAAAAGATTCTAGATTGTTGAGTGAGGTACAGTAACTTTGGTTCTATTCTTAAGTATGTATAGCCTGAATTGCTTTACCACCTTAGAGAATGCATATGCTTGTTTGTCAATAGTGGGGTAATTCAACTCAACACCTTGTAATCCAGTGCTCATGAATGATATGGGGTACTCATCTCCCCCTTCTTATTTCTACGTAAGCACTGCTGCTAGCAAGTTTTCTAAAGCAAAAGTGTATAAGATGAAATATTTCTCAAAGTTGGAAATTTTGAGAGAAGGCGCGTGAGCTATCGTTGATTTAATCTTGTCGAATGCACCTTTCTCTAAGTCGGTCCATTTGAACTAAGCACTTTTCTTAACCATTTGTTGCAAAGGTTTGACTATCTGAGAAAAATCCGGTACAAACCTTCACATAAAGTTTATAGTCCCCATAAAAGACTACATTCCTTTCTTATTGTGGGGAAAAGTGATCTCTGCTATAGCTTTAATCCTTTCTGGGTCTATGGAGATCCCTTTCTTAGAAATTATATGACCCAGTAACTTTCCTTATAATACAACAAAAACACACTTCTTCGGATTTAAAGAAATTCTGTACTTCCGACAACGATCAAAAATTTGTTTTAGATGCAAAGTGTGCTCTTCTCTTTTCTTGGATAAAACTGTAACATCATCCAAATAAACTACTACGCTGTGGCCAATCAAACCATGGAAATCTATGTCCATCAACATTTGGAAAGTTTCTCCAGCGTTTATAATACCAAAAGGCATCCTTCTATATGCAAAAGTCCCCCATTTAGTTCTAAAAGTGGTCTTTAGTGTGTCTTATTCTACTACCAACACTTGGTTGTAGCCTGAGAAACCGTCTAACAGAGAGAATAATTCTGATCCTGAGACAGTCTGCAATATATGTTCCATGGGTGGGACTAGGTAGTTATCTTTATTAGAGGCACGATTCAAGTTCCTTAAGTCCACACAAAGTCTAATATCCCCGAACTTTTTTCTCTCTAGTACCAAATTCGAAACCCATTCTGAATGTCCAACTCTGAAAATAAATCTTGCATGAAGTAGCTTCTTCACTTCGCTTTGAATCAAAGGTTCTAATTTGGGATGCATCTTTCTCAAAGGTCGTTGTAATGGCTTGATTCCTTCTTTAATTGGAACAACATGTTGTATAATGCGAGTTTCATACGTATTAATATCTTAATATCTTCATATGTCCAAGCGAAGACATCTTTGTATTGTTTAAACAAGCTAATGAATTTGCTTCTTTCCCCAAGTGAGCAGTATGTTCCCAAGTTTACATATATGGGATCAACTTCTAATCCCAAATTTACCAGCTCAAATTGCATAAATGAACGGTGTGTTTTGACATTGGTCAGTCTTCTAAACTTGTTATTCAGATCAAACATTCCTTCCAAAGTTCTAATTGCTTTGGGTATGAAATTTACACTTCGAATATTTTCTTGATGTTCCTCATCATTGATTACATCCCCTTTGAAATTCTCATCATTTGTTAGAAATTCTAAGATCCACGGGTCGCCATTGAAAACTCTTATATTAGTGATGTTATCTAGTACAACAACCTTGAAAATCACTTCAATGGAACATCGATTATTAGTAGGAACACGCCTAGTATCTGAAGTAGCTAATAAATCAATTGCTGCTTTTTTTAGTCTAGGAATTGAAACTATATTAAATGCATCAAAATTTATTAGAAGATCCCAAACTTTGTTTTGATATCCTTTTAGATGTGGTGATAAACAATGGATTGTATTTTGAACTTGCTTAACAATAATTTCAGAATCTCCATAGACTTTTAAATTTTTAACCTTGAATTTAATTGCCTTCTTTAATGCTTGTATTAATGCTTCATATTCGACTATTTTATTTGTGCATTCAAATTCTAATATACAAAAAATAAAATGTTTATTGTTTTCTGGATCTATCAGGATACAGCTAGCTTCTGATCCTTCCTGATTTTTTGAACCATCAAAATATAAAATCCAAAACCTATCTGCTAATTCTACTGAACTATTTCTAATTTCTATATCGGGGACTAAGCTAACTATGTTACAATCAATTTTATCAGCCTGCAAAAACTGAAGAATTTTGGGCTTTGGATCTAATCCATTATCGACATCCTTGGCTTGGTAACTTCCCAGTTCCAATTCAATGAAATAATTCCCCAAAACTGAGTGTGAAAAATTTATCAGCTCATTCTTCCCTTCCAGTTGTGTCACATTGTGTCTCATATGCGATTCCCTCATTACTTTAATCTAGTTTTGACAACCTTGATAGGGAAACCACAAATGAGACCAATCATTTGCAAAATATCCATCTAGTTTCATAGACCAGTCTCAGCTCAAAATTAGTCCATATGCCTCAAGGATGTCTACCACCATAATGTCTATAAATCGGCACACCCTTTTGTCGACAGCTAAACATATCAGAACATATTCCGTCTCTCCTACCACCTTCACCGTTGTTCTCTCCAATTGTATAATATTTCCATTAGATGGCTTGGGTTGGCCATTTATCCTTTTACACATCGATAGAGGCATAACATTTGCAGATGCTCCAGAATCTGCCAAACAGTTGTGCACATTATGATTAAAAATTTCAAATGTAAGTAGAAATGGTAATGTTATGAATTTGGACTTCCCCCCAATACTAGATTCAATGATTTCTTCTTGTGACTAAACATATTCTTGGGGTTTACTGGTTGGTGGATCCAAGGACTCCAAAAGTTTCTTCTTATGTTGGTGTAAACTGCAGATCTCAAATAAAAAAATATTAACCTTGGTCTTCTTGATGTCTTCTATTATATCATACCCCATCTCACAGTCTGTTGGGATTTTCTTAACACCTTCTACTTTAATTTCAGCATCCTTCATGGGATTCCTGATAGTTGGAACATTTTTCCTTGTTATGAACAAATCAGGTATGGGTTGGGTCTAAGTGTTATTTTTTACTTTCTTCATGTTTTCCTGAATTCTCTTGATTTTGGGTAGTAATGTGTTATCTTTAATTAGTGGACCTACTCCTAGTTGTGACATTCATAGCTGACAGATGTATCTCCTTTTTAGGCTCTTCATCTTCTAAACCCAGCATAGGTGCAAAATCCCACAAGACCATGGTAGTTTCCTTAGGTGATTCCCCTGATTCGTGAACCTTTACATATTCAACCTCAGGATCTATTAACTTAGAGTCTAGTAATTGATTCATAACCAACTCCATGGAGTTAATCCACTATGGGAAATTCTTTTTAGAGTGAGGTTGTTGATGAAATGTACATAAATTGTCCATTCCAACTTCAGTGAGATTCCATGACAGAAAGATTGTGTGTAGGTGGCTGAGAGGACCCACTTTCATCTCTTTCCTTGAAGAATGGTTTATACTACTTTCTGCCTGAATTGACCTCTTTATATTTCTCTAAGTCTACAATCTTGTTGGATAACTTTTGTACCATCTTGACCAAACTTTCTAACTCATGAGAATACTCATCCTTGGGCCTTGTCAACAACAAAGGTTTTTTACTACTGAAGGGTCTAGTCTCTGGTTCCACATAATTTTTATTTACACTTTCAAGTTTAGCTTCTATCTTTTTGGCTTCCTCATAAGTTTCTGCTAAGGAAGGTTTTACTGATGTTTTGACAAACATTGCTATATCAGAGCCAAGAGCTAAAGTGTAGTATTCAATCATATTTTCTTCAGCAGGTCTTATGGCTACTCTGAAATTATTTAAGTGAGCGGTAAACCTTTGACTGAAATCTATCACTTTTTCTTTCTTTTCCCTTCTTAGAGCCAGTATTTCTTTCATCAAAGAAGCACTAGTTTTTTGGCTACCAAACTTGTTTTTAAACAGTCTTTTGAAAGTGTCCCAGTCTGTGATTGAATTTGCCTCTAAGCCAAAATACCACGATGTTGCCAAGTAACTTTGAGAGTATGAGGAAACAATCTACATACCATTTCCTCATGCTCAACTACTAAATCTTCTAAGGCCAAGAAAAAACTCTATAGGTGATCATCCATAGATATGTCTTCTCTTGGATCAAATCTAGGCAAAGAATTTTCATGATTCTGAGGAAAATCATGGAGTGGAGGAGCCAAGTTCAATGGTGTTCTATCCCTCCAAGTTAGTATAGGTGGTGGATTAGGCTGATTTGCATTAGGATTTGGAGGTACATTTCCAGCCATGATTCATGGAGGAGATCGAGGTGGAGACTGAAAAAGGAGATTGAAAAGGTGAACAGTGCAGAGATTCAGGTCCTAACTGATTGAGAGCTTGGTTGATTTCTTGTAAGGATAAATTCACCAATTCTTCCAAGTTTCATACCAAGACTAAATCTTCTGTGCACGTGGGTCTTTGTTTAGAAGCTCTTCTTCTTGGTAATTTAGGGATTATCTGCAATCCCCCAAGATTTTTCATGTATGACCTTGTGTGTCTTCTGAAATGATCAACTACTTCAAAAGGAACTTGGTAGAGGTGCTTGAAAGTTTTAGGAATTATTCTTTCTTTAGAAAAGCTAGTTTCAGTATTCTTACTGATGGAATAGTTCCATTCAAACGGATTTCCTTTTCCATCCATGCACTGGTGGCCCTCCTTCTAGTTCCAAAACCGTTGATGCCTAGAAAATATAAGGTACCGACAGTAGGGATTCTCCCCAATAATCGTTCCCAATTAGATCGCTTATCATATGGTATGGGGAATCCATATGGTTAACGACCCGGCTACCGTAAGGATAAATGAAATATTCAATCTATTTACTGGTTGCGGCCCAATCCATCGCTTATGTGTTTTTTATGTTTTATATAAATGATATGCAAGTGCCTATATCAAATGAAATTTTAATAGGAAACAAAAGGCTTCACAATGTGATGGGTAGGTTCTTAACTCCCATCTTATCCCATTTGTCCCTGAACTACAGAAAGAAAATAAAAACTACTCTAAACTAAATAACATATCTAACCTATCCCCATGGAGAATTATTACTATTTATATGAGTAATGTACTGCATTCATTGGACAAGGAATTTTACAGATAGCTGATAGATTCAGAAACATAAACACATTAGAAAAATTAACATAGAGATAGCTCAGTGTTGGTTAAAACATTCATGACTCATTTGTTGCATAAGATTCATAACAAGGAAATGAAATCATTCACAACATAGGAATAGTCCAGAAATTAGAATGATCTCACAGATTTTCATATTAAGCTAAAGCAAAAATAGTTCCATATCCAGCCATATACACAACATGCATTTGAAACTCCAACAACCCCTTCTCCAACAGAAACTTTATCCTCTGTATTATAAAAAGAAATAGTCTTTCTTACAACAAGTATTTCACATATTAGAGCTAGAAAATTCCTCTTCTATTTTATTCTATCTATATTTATACATTTTCAAAATGACTCTTGGTATTCTCTTCCCTTTGGGATTTCCCTAACCTTCCATTTACATAATTTCATCCTCTAGTGTGCTCACTAGGAAAAGGACTTAAAACAAAATATTACATAAAGAAAAACTCCCACATATGGATAAGTCAAATAGTCTAGGTGGACCCAGTTTGACTCTTAATGTACACATCCCATGCTTGGGCTTCTTCATTTATATTTTGATATTTCGGTGGCTCCAACACTCGTGCTGCTATCTCATGTTTTGACAACTAGGACTCTATCTCCTTGACCTTTGGCGCATTCTGACTCAATAGCTCTTCAAACATATGCTTGTGTAATGAAACCTGTACAATCCAAGCTCGAATGGATTCCTGACTGAGACATTCAATCTTAGACATGCTCTCTTCTCTTGCCTATATCCTGTCTTTGAGGTTCTTTAAGTGCTTCTCTCTGGTCGGGAAATCTTGCTTCGGGGTACATGCTAAAATCTGGCATTGGTGGTGGATCGAACACATTCCTTTGTAAAACTGAGTACACTTCTCTATGGTTTTATCAATGGCTATGTTCAACCGTACTACTGATTTTCAGCCAAAATTTAATATTGCTAAGTCTATATTTCTACTTCATGAGGTCTTCTGGGGCATGTTTGTTGGGAAAGTGGAATGAGCTCCAATCCAAGCGAGCTAACTTCACACAATTTCTGCCACGCCGGAAAACTTCTTCCAGAGCTCTGCTGCATTTTTTGTTATCTCTTTCAAACTTGCTTCAATCTATTTTACCTTGTACATTTCCCCGACCAACTTCAACAAAACTTGATTCAATTCTTGTTGCAACAACGATGCTTGATTTCTGAAAGGAGTGATATCCAACTGTTTCTCCTTTGCTACCTAGAGTTGCTCATTTAGAAAATTGTTTTTAGCTTTTAACTCTTCCACCCTTTTATTTGTTGCTTCTCCTTTGTTTTCTACTTTTGCAACTTTCTTGTTGAGATCCCTTTTTTCCCCTTCAATGATATTCAATGACAATACCAGGGCATTCTTGTCCGATTGCAAGATCTCGTATTCCTCTCTAAATATTTCTAACTCACTAAGACTGTCCTCATGTTTTCTTTTCAGGATTTGTCCTTCACCCCTTTCTTTCTTTAAAGTTTCTCTCATTTGAGATATATTTTCCTTATATTGCTCTAGATTAGCCACCATTTTATCCACATTATCTACATTTGCAAGGGCCGAGGCTACACTTTCCCTTGCAAGGAGTTTAGGATCCTTGTTAGTACCATGGACGGCTGTTTTCTCGGTTACCATAACTCCTATATGCTTCTTTCTAGTGTCCACCCTCTTTTCGGTTCTCACGACAATCCTTTTCTTGTTCTTATCATAGAAAATTGTATTAAGGTCAGCTACCTCCTACTCCTGATATGGGATTAAAGGAATTAGCTCAAATTCTAACGCAGGAGCTGTATCTTTTATCTCCATGCTGCTCGATGGAAGAAATGGATCGATGGGATCATTATGAGCCTGTCCCTGCTCCTGATTCTCGTCATCCTAGTATTCTTTATCTTTCTGTTTTAGTTCCTCGACTGCCTTTTCTGCTGCTTCTTTTGCTCGTTCAGACGTTTCCTTCTTAATTCTTTCAATCTCCTCTCATACTCTTTTCTCTTATTCTTCTTGCTTTCTCTGTTTTTCCTCTTCTTGCATTTTCTTTTGTGCTTCCTCAGCTAAACGATGCTCTACTTCTTGCGACAATCTGTGGGGTTCTTCTTCTATTTTCTTGGTAGCATCTTCCTCTTTTTTCTTCTGCTCGATAGCACTACTACTGCCTCCTTTTTCACCCACAGTCTTTATTTTCTTCTTGAACCTCTGACTCAAGTCTTTCATACTGCAGGAATTTTGAAAAATCTCTTCGTCTTTGTCCCAGTAGTTCATGTATTCGAAATGCACTCCTACCGTTGCACAGTAATCTGCAATATTGTTGGCTGAATAATTTCTGTGGAAACATTTTTCCCCAAAATGAAAATATTATAATTCCTTTACAAACTCGTATGCACTCTTTACTTTGGAAAACTTGTAACTTCCTATATAGAATGGGAGAGGTGGGTACACAACCTTCTTCTGCTCAAACAATAAATTTCCAATCCCATCTAAATAAAGCTACCTCACCACCTCCTTGTGTACAATATAATAAGTATCATACTTTGGTAACAGAGAAGGGGCTCTGGACCCCCCATACAGGCTTATGTACAAGCCCTCTTTAGAAAGGTAATAGTTTCCATTCTCCTCCACTACTTCTAATGTCTTTTCGGACATGCGATCACACTCTGTGAGGAATATTAGCTTGTAGAGTGGTATGATGAAGTCTTCAAAGATATTTCTTGTAAACATTGTGATATTTATGGGCCTGGAAGAGATGGTACGCAGAATACACAGGGGTCTTTGTCTTATCCCATGTGCAGTTCAGCACTGGGAACTGGTGAGTATATAAGATGCAATCAACCAGAAAAGAGATAATGTATAATTCTGATTTCTTTTGTGACATACCTCCAAGTGCTACGCTGTACATGAAGATAAACTGTTTGAGACTATGTCAGCCCAATTGAAGATAGTGCCCCTAGTGGCCACAAAGTAGATTACTGGTACTCAACCTATCTTATAAAATTTTCCATGTGTTCGGCCAAAGATTCGGTTCAACATCAAAACTATAATCCTATATGGGGTACTAAATTTGCAGTTTCATACACCCCATTAGGCTTTGTATAGAACTGATTCCCTTGGATCAACATCTTCCTAACACTATAAAAAATGTCCAGGTTTAACTCCTTCAACCATTTTTGTATTAGATACATCTGGGCTACGGGTAGCTTACACGCTTGATCCACATATGTTGGACTATAAGCAACAAAACCTTTCCCATTTACATCTTCTAGGATCATCTTGACTACATCTACTCTTGGAAGTATCCAGTTGATGGCTTCAGAACATGGAAAGAGCTCAGGACGAGTGGGTACCTTCATGATAGCTGACCTTTTTATATTTGTGTATATTGGTATATCTTCTAAACATGCCCCTAGGACAGTGTGTTCTTTGATCATTTGATATATCTGGTCCCATCTAAACTCTGGATCAGCTCTAGTCACTGGTTTAGTGTCTTCATGTCTGATTTCTACCTTCGTGGTGATTTCCACTTCTGGATCATCTTCCACAGCTTGGGCCTTCTTTTTCCCTTTTCTTTGCATGGTACTAAATAAATATTGAGGCTCTCAAAACCATCAAAACAAGTATTAGATGCATATATACATGTATAACTAGAAACAACATGAACTCATCTAAAACCATAAACATTACCACATCATCCTGCAACATTTCAACAAAATAAGATGTTATAGTGAGAGTTGAAAGCAGGCTTAAGCTTCTCCACAGTTTTCCACACAGTTCGTGGGTAAAAGTATCTAGATCAGGACATCCCTAGGCAAGAAAAAACCTCCACCCCTGGGCTGCAAAGACCATCAATCAGAAAAAATGTTTGCCAAGATATGGGCATCACAACCAGAAAGAGCTTACGGTGGTTTAAGAAGCCCTAGACCAAAAACCTCTCTACCCGGCCAACGATAATGACCACCCTACTCATGCTCCTCTAGACAAGAAACCAAGTGGTGTAGATGGCTAAATGCCAGTTTGCACACACCCAACCCTCGGCAACCTATTGCCAACGAAACCCACATCGCAAGGGTGGAGCTGACAACTAGTACGAGGCGGGTGGAAAAACTCAACGCCTCACGAGACATGAGCAGAGAAACCTCAAAAACTAACATACAAAAACACAAAGGAAAAACCCCACTAATCCCCAAGTATAAAAAAGAACTGAGAAAAAAAATCTAAAACCAACAACCCTAAATAACTAAGCTTAACTGGGTAGGATAATGAAATCCTACCTGGAGAGGAAATTGACGGGTTGAAAGTGCTCGGTCCTTATGCGGCTTACTGGATCTGCAACGCGACTTACAGCTTGCTGAGAAAACCGCAACAACTTCAACGGGTAACAACTAACCTTGACAAGTTCCTGCGGTGTTTAAAAAGACTCGGCCAAAGGGTCAATAAATGGTCCACAAGCACGGTTTTATGGCATTAAATCGGGGCCACGCATTGGCTCCAAATTAAAATAAAACGACGGCATTGGATGAAAGATGAAGAGGTAGCTGATGTTCATCAGGTGGAAAACTATCGTTCTTGCCGAAACTTATCGGATGATTCCAAAGCTTCTAACCGCAGGGTATCGGGTGAACCCTCCGAAGACAATCGGGTGGAAAGAGACAAGCACCTTTGATAGTGTCGGTTGGAAAGCATGAAGCGATCCTACGCACAATGGCCGATAGGAAATTCTTCTTCCGGAAAAAACACTCATGCCCTCGCTTGGTATCGGTTGGGATTCTAGAGAACATCGAGTGTGGACAAAACAGTCACCTGAAACATCGGCCAGGTTTTGCCGGAGAACTCATTTGAGTCTTCTAAAGGAAAAGGACCCACATTCTACATCGGATGCGGACCTATGAGTTTAATCGATGCATCGGTAAGCTTACGTGAGTCTTTCGAAAAGGCAAAGGGCATAAATATCGGCAAGCAGACCCGGTAGAACCTTCTCCTTATCGGATAAACTTTGTGTGTTCATGTGATACGTCGGGTAGAAAAAATGAGTTTTCTCCAAAAGCTTATTCGGATTCGCAAAAGAAAAACTAAGTCATAAAGAAGTTAAAAGCTATTTTAAGACACACCAAAGACTAGAAATAAAAAAGGGGGGCCCCAGGATATGAAAATTCGTTGGGGGACTTGATGCAACAGCAACACACAGTTATCTAGCATTCTCTACTCTATTTTGCGGAGAAGCCACTATAATTGTTTCCATTTAGATATCCTTCCAGAACATCTCAAATGTCACTTAATTCCCACCACTTTGGACTCTGCAGTTTCCTATGTTTTCTTCTGGATTCAAAAAACAGGAAATTTTGGAGGCAAAAATGTTGCAACCTTTGAATATAAATTTCACATTTTCGCAAAAGTTGTCCAATCTCTTGAATTAATTCCTATTTCCACATTCCATGCATACTACTCCATATCCTCACATCACACAATCTGCCTATTGAAGCAACCGAATTTCCCTAGCCCCATGTTTCTAAGCCTACCATTTCTGGCAAGACCCAAACCGAGCTGAAATTCATCTAGTTTTCACCTCTATGAATTCCTGGATTAATCCATACCAAATCCTAAAATAGAGAGTCAAACAATGAGATTAGTTCAGATTTCTCATGCTTCACAACTTTACAAAACCCTCTCTCCAATTCTCTGAAACTGCTGAATCTCCACTACCATTAATTCAAAACCCTTTCCAAATGAAGAAACTTCCAAGCACAAAAAGCCAAAATGGTTCTATCCTTACCCTTGAGGAACTTGTCATTTACACACTTGCTGTGTGAATTTCCTAGACGGTGGTTAATAGTTATCTGACTTATAATCTTGGCTGTAAATATGTTATTAGTTGAAAAGAAAATAGGGCCTAGCTACTGGAAGAATCTTCAAATTAAGGAAGTTTATAAAACATCAGGGGAATGTACTGAATTACTATATCATTATATTTATTTTACTTAAAAGCAAATTGCAATGTTCAGTCCTCAGTAAAGTATCCATTGAGATGTTGTAATGTATGCAAATGTCAACTGAGCAATGAATTAAAATTTGATATGGAACTCCATCCTCTGAATAGGCTCTTCATTTCTATACCTTTTATTATAAAAAAATGCCAATTGTCTTTCATTCCATGTCCCTTCCTAAAATTCCGGTTTGTAATTTGTTCTCATTAGTTCTTGAAATAGTTTTCTTGTAAAATTAAAAATAAAAATAGCTTAAACTTCCAGTTTGTAATTTTTTCTCACCAATCCTTAAAACAATTTTTTTTCAAAATTAAAAATAAAGATGGATCAACGTCGCAGTTGTTTTACATTACAGAAATTGTTATTTCATCGTCCATAAACTGTAATACGCTAGAACACTTGAGTGTGGCCACTTAGTGAAATTCTTTAATGAGTCAATTGCTGAATTAGTTGATTTCAGAATAATTTTTCGTGTATTGAAATGGGAATGTCTACGTAAACATCAAAAGAAGACATTTATTTTTAGCTTGAATTTCTATATTAAATTTCAATAATAAAATTGTCTATAGTTAGGTATTAATTTTATGAATATTATGAAACTGGATACAAATTGTGTTGTGGAGAATTGGAGTTTTTAGAGGAAATTAATAATAATTTTTTTTTAAATAATAAAATTTATCATAATTTGGTTTTTAAATGGGTAGTAAGATAGTTATTGTTGATTATTATTAATAAATCTCAATTAACATACCATCCTAAATATTTGGCTAATGGTTCTTAAATAGCTAATGTTTCTTAAATGGATACATTTCTACTTCTACCAAATTTGAGTTTTGAACCTTAACTTACTTTCATTACTTCTAATAACAAACTGCTAACTAAAAAATTATTATTACTTCACAACCAAAACTTATTTTAGTTTTTTATAAGTTTAAGATTTAAATAAAATTAAAATAAATTTAAAAATTAAAATCTTTAAACATTTAACTACATATATCAAAGCATTGGATTCTCCATCAAGAATAATATAAACCATTTTTTTCTGTTTTTTCAAGTCAATATTCATTAAAGTTGCACTCTTAAAAGCAAAAATTAAAACTTGTATATATAAAAGCAAAACTCAAAACTTTTATATATAAAAATAAACAAAGGAGGAATAAATAGTCCGCGTGGGATATGATTTATTTGCCAGTTTTTTAAATATTTGTGAAAGCATCTTTATGTATAAAATAAGCTTGCTTTTTTATTAAAATATTCCTTCCTTTGAATGAATGTTCCTATTCCTATTGTCGTTCTTTACTGTTCTTTACTTTTCAGTGTAAATGAAGGGTCAGCATTTTCACACGTGAACTTTACTATGCCATTGAAGCTCAAAACTTTACTATACCACTAAATATCAAAAGCAATCTCGGTTGGATAAGGTATATATATGATATTTCTAGGGAAAAACCCATCGATCTTGAGCATGCTTCATCAGATTGAATATTATATCTAGTTGTATCCGGTTTCAAGTATAAAGACAAAAAAACTCAGGATTTGTGGACCGGGCCCATCTTTAGTCTTTCCCTATGGCTTCTTTGATGGGGCAGCTGCTGATTATAAGAGTGGAGTGGGTTTTCGCTTGGTCCTGAACGAGTCTCACTCTTTTGAGTTTGCAATGGGGGCAGGCATTTGTACAAATACAAAAGCTGAATTGATGACACTATGGGCTCTGCTGTCTGTGGCAAAAATGATGGGGATCCCATGTTTGAATATATTTGGAGACTCGGTAGTTATCATTAATTGGGAAAACTTTCATGCCTCACCGGATCCTCCGGATCTAAGTCACTGGTGTATGGATACAAGAAGATGCATCTCTTGCTTTCTTAACTTGTCCTTCACTCGAACATATCAAAAACACAATCAGCTTGCAGACAGACTATCAAAATATGCCCTATCTTTGGCTCCTGGATGTGGTAATTTCTCTGAGGTTCTTGAGGGCCATTTGGTCTAAACTGATTCTTTCCAGCTCTTTTGAGCTTGGTGCAGGAGCATTGCTCCCTTTTTTTTATGCACCCTTTTGTGGTTTGTTGTATATGGAGCGGGCTCTATTGATAGCAGCTCTGCACTTCTTGTGTACTCGATTTGTATGACTGGTGGTATAGGTAACGATTGTATGTCTTCATGCTGCCATGGCTTTCTTTAGTCCTTCTGATGTGTGGTCCAAGACCCCTCCCCATTTCCCACTCAAGAGTGCCTTGAGACTTGTTCCAAGCCACTAGCTGTAACAGACTTCATACTTTGTTTTTGATTGATTATAGCCCTATTGATAGGGGAAGAATGTTAGATGCAGCCCTTTGATTCACTAATTGAATAACAAGGTCAGGCTTTTTTCCTTTTGAAAAAAAAGGTATATATGATATTTAATATAAACGAAGTATATAAATAATGAACAAAGCTTATAAACAACATACAATGTATACAAATAATATTCAACACCACTCACCAAACTGCATAATGCAAATTATACGAGAATCGAGGTGAGGAAAAAAGTGAAGAGAATAATCAACCCAACTCAAAGCACTCGGCAAGATATGAATCAAACTCTTATAAATTTCACAGGACCAAATGGGTTCATAATGAGGCTAAACCAAATTAGCTAATTTACATACTCGATGAAGTTAATTGAAGGATGTAACCAAAATGCTCAACCTGAAACCTGGAGTAGTATTTTTAAAATACGTCTAAATGACTACAGGTTTGGTATATCCTAGAGCATCTATTTTCGCCAAAATATGTGAAGCTTCTAAACTAAAATATGGAATCGCAATTGAGCTGAAGATTTATGTATTGCAAGTCTCAACCGTTGTGTAAAAAGTTGTAGATTGCGTTGGTTGAACTATCTTCGTCTAGAAATATATCCCCCTGAAGAAGAAGATATCTTCATCATATTACATTGTCTTCTTGGAAATCGGTATGTGATTCAACAACCCATTACAATTTGACGACGTAGATTCAACAGTGAGAGATAATGGGAAGTCGTCCTCATCGTTTACAAAGATCATAGGTGGAGGCCATAGTGATATGTGTGGCCTATGCATTTATGATCATAGTTATTATTTTTCTGGTTGTTTGCTGCGTGGAGAGCCAAACTACATCAAAATATAGTTGTTGATCGTGCATTGGAATGAGATTGTGACTATAGACCCATTAATATAAGGGTTGGTACAAGCTAATGCTGGTCACTTATGACCCGTTTGTTACAATGGACTTATGGAAAAACATAAATCTGGACATCAAAAAGTAATATTAGAGGTACCTACACAAATTTTTGGAATATGACGTACGAATATTAAATGGAGACAATCAGATTACCTTCCAGAATATATAAATTTTATTTATGGAAACTAAGTATAAATGCCCAAAACCGAGGTTCTTCTAAGGTTGGTATGTTATTTTTTCCCAAAAAATAATGAATATGTTTGTGTTGGTCCACGTGTTTGGTATGCAAATAGTGGAATTTTGTGAAAAAAAAGTATATAGAGTTGTAGATAACAGGTGTGTCTAGTGCAACCTTATTTTTCTATATTTATTTATGTTATATTTCTTTTTTAAATTAAGGAAGTCAGTGACGCCCTAAAATGAAAAGGTCGAGCATTGTTCCACGACATCTTGGTCTTTACGTAGTAAATGAAATAATTTTTTTTAGGATGTAGGTCTTTGTCTCTTCTTGTGCAGGTTCTTTTCTGTTTTCTAAAAAGGTGAGCCAATCAAAAGTTATAGTCGAAGAAAATAGCCTACCTTTTGTGTTAGATTGACGTTAGTCCATTTAAAATTAAATAAAACATAGAAAAGGATAATAGATTTAAATAAAAATTAGATATTCAGAATCTATGACAGTGTTATCCAAGTGTGTGAATTTTCATTAGCAGTGGACAAGGGTGGCATATGCAAAATCATGCACGAAACAGGAGAAGTGGTACAAAACATGTTTTTTGTCATAAGACAGTCCAAACCACTTGGTTTGGAAACCCGAACCTAAAACCAAAGCAACCAAGTCATCCACCATGTAGGTAGGAAAAAAAGTGCCAGCCAAAATTTAAAATTTAAAGCAGCACGTACGCGCTACAAACACATGTGCACATTGTTTAAAAAATTAATGCATACACACTAAAAGCACGATCTCGATTATGAGTGCATACGCATTAAACATGCGTGTGTGCATCTGTTTAGTATTTGAAACTTTGCTTTGTTTTCATTTTCAAGCATCTCAACCCCCCCTCTTCCTGATTGTAATCCTCCTCCTCCCCTATTTTCCTAACCCTCTTCCCCTTTCTCCATGTCTCTCCCTAACCCTTCATCCCTATATCTCGCTCTCTCTCTCTGCATCTAACCCTGTAGTGTCTTCGTCTATCACACAGTCTCTCTCTCTCATCCACACACAATTTCTCTCTGTAATTCTCTCTCTCTCTCTCTCTCTCTCTCACACACACACACACACACACACACACACACACACACATACAAATAACACGTCATCCTACCCCTCTCTCTCTCTGTCACACACACACATAGAACACGTCACCCTACCTAAAATTAAGACAATGATGAGGATGACGACGACGATGATGATGATGATGAACAATGATGATGATGACGACAATGATGATGATGACGATGATGATGAAAAATGATGTTCACAATGATGATGACGATGGTGATGATGGTGGTGATGATGATGATGATGACCATGATGATGATAATGATGATGATGATGACCATGACCATGAGGAT